>DF239448.1:120080-183275 GCA_000507305.1 Breviolum minutum Mf 1.05b.01 | reverse complement strand
AAAATGCAAAAAAAAAGAGTCCAAAAGCCAAAACTCGGCCCGGCAAAAAGGGCACGAAAGCGCGTAAGGGGTGCGTTTCAGGGTCGGCGAACGTCCCGGTTTGCGGGTATATATATTCTATCTTTTTACCTACATGTACCATACAAAACCGACTACTGTATACATGTATATGTAAATCTACCATCCCCGTAGATCCGTCATGGGATATATAATGTGATTTGTGTACATATTGATATTAACGACCTTAAGGCTGTCCGTTTCGTCCCCGAGACACAAGTCTTTGCACCGCTCTGATTTACACACATTCCGTAGGCCCCGGACCCACCAGTTACAAGTGACGGGTTAATAACTTATAACCCCTTATTTTCATGGCCCTAAAATATATTAGCGTTAACTGGGGTGAATATTTCAATCCCTACAACTGGAGTTTTTGGGCCACTATCTTAGAATTAGTAGTTAACCCCACCGGACCCAGGGTTTACGGAGGTTTACTGACAGATATACCGGTGGCGAAGATCCATGCTGCTTGTGTCTTTTCAGGCGGATGAACGCTGTTACAACAGCGTCTTGCGTGCAATGGCTGCAGGATCACAGCTTCTTGGTTTTGTGAGAGGAGAGGAGAGGAGAGGAGAGGAGACTTTGAAAAAAACACCCTTCAGTGAAATTGTGAACATGGAAAGATTGTTGGGTATTCCTATCAGATGTCCATGTTGCCTCAAATATCATATCCCACATCTTTTTGAAAATACATATAAATCAGATTGCCAAAATGTGTTTGTTGATAATCATATACCCTCCCTGAAACTGACATAGCACCTGAAAGTGGATGGTTAGAAAGATTAGTTTCCTTTTGCGGGTGTCTTCCTGGGAGGTGCGAACTGCTAGTTTCAGGGAGGGTAAGCCCTTGCTATTCCAACCTTTTTGTTCACTTCCTGACGGCATAGGTGGCCTATGGCATTCGCATTGATTCAACAGCTGCAGGACATGGAAAAACCCGGGTACTGTCAGTGGGGCCCTGTCACCAGCTATAGGTAGGTCTGTCAGTTATACCCTGGGAACCCACAACCTCAATATTTAAGGGTTATTAAGTTATAACCCATATCGTTGGGTCTTAAAGCCTTCATTTGTCATGGGTTTTTTGGGTCCGAAGGTAGATATATAAATATATATATATATAACTCCATTGATGGAAGTGATTTCACCCGAGTTACCCATTTAATGTGGGGCGCATAACTCGGTTTTCACTGTTTTTTTATAGTTGTTTTTGGACCTCCATCTTGTAGGTGGGTAAGGATCTAAGGCTCACTAGGTCCCCTGGGCCGTGAGACTTCAAACTTTGGGGCCGTTTTTCAAAGGGGAATCATCTGGGATACGATAAAAGTTCTGGTGATTTTTGAGTGAATGGTTGGATCTTCTTAGAGAATTCGGGGGCCGGAGGGGGGAGGACAAAAAATTCTTCTCCCTCTCCGGCGTCGATGATAGATGATCCATGATGATCCATGATTCATGGGGGGATCGCCCGCCTTCCATCAGCTGATATCAGCTGGATTTCCTGGCATGGAAGCAACCCCAAGAAATTTTCAGGAATGAACCTATATTAATGTCGTCATAGTCAACATATCCCCCTCAGTGTACTCCACCCAGAAATAAGGTCTTATTAAGGGCTTATTATTTCTCAAACCCTTGTTTTTGAGTGGGGTACGTTGGGGAAGGGTTGGTTGATCAGTCAGTATGTATTTCTATCAAGTGTAAAATCAATTTTGTCATTCCCAAACATATCCACACCCCGTTTTAAAACCTCGAGCGGGTTGCATGGGAAAAACCAACGTGAACGCGCAGGAAGATGGCCTGGAAATTGACTATTTCAGTGGCAGCTGGGATTTCTGCAAATTAGGTGAAAAAGGAAAGGAAAGTATCAAAGGAATATAAAGGGTTTGTTGGCAAGAGGTTGTTTCATTGGAATTTACTGTAATGGTACCTCGCGAAAAAAAATAAGGCCGTAATTAGGGGATGAAATTTTGTGTTTTGTTATCTCAAATATTCCTAGTGAACATAGCGAACCGCTTGAGGTGGTGGTGTGTTTGAAAAATTCACACTGTAATTCACGGGATGTTCACCAACACTGATGCATCATCATCTTTGTCCAGCATGTTTGCATCATGGGAATCATGGCATGGGTGGTGATTGACCCCACAAGTGATAAGCTGAAAAAGCCAAGGGTTCAACATTGGCAGCTCGGAAAGTTGATAAAAACAACAAAAAATCAAAACCGCTGTTTCTGGTTCCCTTAATAGGTGGGATCGGTGATATATAAAATCACCCAATTGGCAGGAAAAATGCCACTTATATACCACTTATATATTGCCAATTGGGTGATTATATGCTACCGATCCCACCTATTATGGGAACCAGGTTTCACTCCATGGATGGAGCCTCGGAAAATAACATCCCTGGGTTCCACAATCTCGTGAAGGTTTGGTTGAGATGATTTTCCTTTGCTTAACTTAAAAGACCTGGGTGATTTTCAGGTTCCATATTAAAGTTACACCCCCGAAAACTAACATGGAACCTAAAAATGATGGTTGTTCAAAGGAATCTCCTCTTCCAGGGTTCATTTTCAGGTTCCATGTTAGTTTTCGGGGGTGTATGTTTTTTTTGGGTTTCAGATATTATCTTGGCTATTCAGGCTATGCAGATTCAACGAATTGGCAAGTTCTAGCGATGGGTTGGTTGGTCACCCCAAATAATGGAGGCCATGGGAACCCACAACCTTCATTTTTAGGGGTTATAACCCATATATTGGGTGTTTAAAACCTTCATGTTTCATGGTTTTGGGGTCCAAGGAGGAAGATTGTTCTGTTTGTTTTTTTCCGAGGGCTGGCTGGATTGATACAGTAAAATTTGAAGATCCCCAAGAAGACCCAAACCTCACTGTCAGTTTCTGGTTGTGGCTGTAACACAAAAAATGTGCCAAAAAAGAAAAATATCAAACCTTGAGTGGTGAGTGTTTTCTCCAACAAACCCTA
The DNA here is from genome assembly GCA_000507305.1 of Breviolum minutum Mf 1.05b.01. Lineage (NCBI taxonomy): Eukaryota > Dinophyceae > Suessiales > Symbiodiniaceae > Breviolum > Breviolum minutum. The sequence continues at coordinate 180,249 of DF239448.1, read as the reverse complement.
GTCTTTCAAAATCATCCAAATACCTTGTGAGTAGGTCTTTTGAAACCCCTAAAGGCCGAGCCTCAGGACGTGTTTGGGGGTCCAAACACCGTACTCACAAGGTATTTGGAAGGCTATAGTGGAATAAAGAAAACGCCAATTTTTTTTTCGCCTGTGGGATTCAGGTTTTCAATTTGCATTGGATGGGTATTTGTCTTCAGATGTCTCTTGACGGCCTATTTCGTTGGCCGGTACTCTTTTTTCGCCAACAACACCTACAGTGACTGGAAACAACGACGACCTGGGGAATTTATGTTGAGCCACGAAACTCCCAATTTCGAAGCTGCGAAGGATTCAGAAACTCGGCGGTGAGTTGGGGATGGTGACCCTTTTTTTTAAGCTTGGGGGTGGTGTCTCATTTCCATCTTTTTTGTGGGGAATTTTGTTCCGAGTCTCGAAAAGTGAAAGTTTTTGGGTGACCTAAAACTGGCAGGTTCGTAAAGATCGATCGTATAGTTTTGGGGGAATGAAGGTCGCAGCTATATCAAGTGGCAATTGAAATTTGTTAGTTCCTTGATGTTACTTCAATATGCAATATAACTAGTGACAGTACAAAGAATATGTGGTTTCGTAAGGGACAGGATAGATTATTTTACTGTAGTTCATCCAGATATATACACTCATACGTCACAATCATTTGGTAGATACAGGCCCACAGACCCTCTTTGCACCTGCAACATGGTGCCTGAGTACTTTTGATGAATGCTAAATGGCCAATATACATATATGATTTGATCATAGGTATAGTATATTTTGTAGTTATTTCATGTTATTTCCATGTATGATAATACTGGAGATGTTTCAACATTATAGCTATATATATATTATGTTTATTGTGTTGTGAATCGTTTGGATATATATATATCATTTATACACAGATTCCAGGTTGTACTTTTGTGATGTTGTTCATATCATACACCCTAGAAAGTTAACAGCTGGAACCTGAACATGTAGGTTTGGATAGTTTTTTTTCAATATAATTCTGGGTGGTGGTTTCAAATATTTTTTATTTTCACCACGAAATTTGGGGAAGATGAACCCATGTTGACGAGCATATTTTTCAAAGGGGTTGGTTCAACCACCAACTAGAATTAGGTGATTTGTTGGTTTCATGTTATGTTTCAGGGCTGTAACCCTTGGGGGCAAATTTGGGTTTAACTTGCTTGGCTATGCCGACAGTGAAGCCATATTGATAAAGAATTGTCCCACCGAATCTCCGACAGAATTGGATACTTACACCCTGGAAGATTAACATGGAACCTACCAATCCCCCATTTAGAAAGGAAAATGATCTTCCCAACCTCTATGATTATGTTCCATGTTAATCTTCCAGGGTGTACTTACGTTACATGTTCATAAAAAATGGCCAGTTCATCTTGGCAATGTTTTTTTTCTTTTGAGTTCCGCTTTGCTATGAGAATGACATACAATTACTCTATAGGATATTGGGAAGAGATGGCGTTTGGTTTTTGCGATTTGTCTCAGTTTCACCTTGCATTTGATTGGTATACCGAGTATAACAACCAATAAAAACAGCAAGTCAACAGTAATTTCTCTCAAACCTTCACCAAATAAAGCAGCAACCGACCGACTGGGTAGCTTCAGGTGGGTCCCATCCTGGATGGTTGAACCCCCAACAGCTGCAGTAGCTGCGGCTGGTGGGTGCCATCGATTACGGGCTCAGCTGTGAACATCTCCACCGAGTTAGCCGAAGGACAGTGGAACGACAGTGGAACGACCAAAACGCGGCTCAACGGGTTCGAAGCCCCGCGTGACTTTTGGTGGGAGAACTGGCGGCCAAAACCCTACGGGCAAAACGGTCACGCCGCTAAGAAACACATCGATGACCGCCGAGGGCCGATGACTGCCCGCCTGGAAAAAAGAAAGGTTTGGCATCCCAAAAAGACGAAGAGGTAGACATGTCGACCGAACTCCGAGTGACAGGGTGAGATTTTGAACAAAAACCCTGTGGGTGGTTTAGGGTATATATGATTTATATATGGGGGATGAAAAACTACGCAGTTACACTCTGGTAACCTAACATAGCGATGGAAAATGCACCATTTTGATGGTATTTACCAGGACAGATAGGGATTTTCCATGGCTATGTTAGTTTACCGGAGTGTATTTTAAGATTATAATAAACCATTAAGGATCCCGTCATCAAACAACCAGTATGACTACTTGCAAAGTAAGTTGTCGGCCGCTCAGGCGGCAGGATTTTGTAACCGGATGAGTCAAATCATGTCAGGGTCATTTTGGTTCCCCAAATGAGCAATTGAATGTAGGGGGGAATACCCTTTGGTAAATTAACACGGCAATGGAAAATGGACCTGTTGAAGATGTATTCCCTATTGAACATGGGGATTTGCCATTGCCATGTTAGTTTACTTGAGGGTAATACTACTATACCCAGTTATATGGGGATTATAATAAATGGCGCCAGCATACTGGAAAGTAAGAGGTGTTTTGTTTTCGTGGCTCAAATGATTAGTGGCTTTTACCAGGGAACGGTTATTGAAGATTTTTGCTCTCCGGAGTCCCAAGTCCGGATAGGGATAGACTATTAGACTATTATATCCTTTGAAAGGACAATATCTTCTTGAAACCCCAGGTTTCAATTAGCACATCTTACTCTAAAACGAGTAGTATTCCTAACAAAAAACGGGGATCTCAATGAGACAGGGAATCAAACATATCAAAAACAAATCATCTCAAAAAACATCACATCAAACATCAGGTGTGGCAGCTGCATATTTTTGTTGTGTTTTGCAACCCATGACCTTGGGGATGTTTCAAGTTTCAGCCACTCTGGTCGATAGGTGACTAGTAAAAAAAACAACCATGGTTTCAATCCCATAGGATCCATGGGACTGGTATATTTACCTACATTTACCAGTAGTTTCCCATTAAAAACAACCATTCATGTAGGTAAATATATACCAGTCCCATGGATCCTATTGGGAATGAAATCGCCAGGCATAGAAACTTGCGGTGATCCCAAGCCCAAGGATGCATCGTTAGAAACGTAATCTGAAAACGTATAGTTTCCCACCGGCCGGCCTACCGTACTGCCTTCATTAAATCAAGTTGGACTTTACTAGGGGACCTAATGTTTAAGGAGTATATAGTATAGAAGTAATGAGTATACAATATAATTGTATTGAATATATATACATATACAGTATATGATATGTATGTGTATATTTTTATGTGTGGTGCTAAATAGTTTCTGTTGGATACGATGAAGTTGTTTTGATGGAACATCTTTCTCTCTATACACTGGACGTCCAAGGCTGCAGTAAAGAAATAGTGTCTTAGTTCCTTGCAATTCTTGGACGCTAAACCTGTACTAAAAGCATAACTTTTCCAAAGAAAATGATAGGCCTTTAATGGCGATTCCTTCTGGGTGCAATTTCATAAGTCCAATTAATGTAGGGTAGTGCAACAACAGAAAACCTACCATGGTTCCAAACACAGAGCTACTACCCCTCAAAATTTAAGATAGATACCCAAAATATCCATATTTGAAGCCAGAGATGCATTTTCCAAACCATCATGTTTGGTATCTATGTTAAAAATTGGGAGTTTTCCCAGAACCTAGATTCATGAGATACCTATTTAGTTGTGCCTACCTAATTAGTTGTGCCAAAAGGCACACCTGTACGAGTTTTTTCATGACGGAGGTTACCCACCTTTGGTTTGCCCCTTCAAACCCCTTCAAAAGGGCAAAAGAACAACACAAAAGGTTTCAGAAATCCACTGCCTGCCTGCCACATTTTTTAACCCCCTTACCCTTCCGCATGGAATTGTCTTTCGAACAAAAATCAACAACAGCTGTCTTTCTTTTTCGTATTAAAAAAGGCTGCTGCACTTTTTGGACAACCCCTAGTGCTCCTTAAATACCCTGTGAGGCTCGGTGTTTTTTGGTACCTTTCCAAACCATCAAAACCGCAGCTTCGGGAGCAGAAACCGCATAATCCACGCAGGTCGTGGCCTTTTGGGTGATTTTTGTCTTTGATGTCGCTTTGTATAGTTCACCACTCAGTGACGGTCCCGAGACGTTGGAGGAGATGTCGTGACCGATTTCAGGCGCCTCCGTCTTTAACTGGAACCCCGCAAAAAAAATGACAAAAAAAAACAACTGTTTCTAATTGGGGTTGTGTCAATAAGGGTCTATGAACAAAATAATATTTTATCTTTATCATAATTGACATTATAAACATATATTAATATGTTCAGTACTATAGAAAAATACTTCTATTTGCTATTGCAGATTTCTGGGATATTAATATACCACATTTTTTTATTTAACATCGTTTCTATTTTTTCAACTTTTCTTGTATTAACATTATTAGAAAATATATATATAAATATTTGTTTTCAATTAAGATAGATTGTAATTCATTTCTGTGAATTATAAAATCTCCTTAATGTGAACCAAGATCATTACCATTTTTTTAATTTCATCATTTGGAAAACATTGTACTAATATATCATGTAATTTATCTTTACTTATATTTCCTTTTCTGATGAATTGGTGGATTTCCGAGTTTGTTTGTTCAGGCATCCAAGAAAGGACAAGCGAACCACTCGCTTCTGTCGCTCCGTGAACCTCCATTGGAAGCATCTCTCAGTGTATTTTGTTGCAGCACCATGACCCTGACAAAAGCCCCACTGATAATATGCCATTTTTTCATATGGATGTTTCCGAAAATAATGGTACCCCCAAATCATCCATTTTAATAGGGTTTTCCATTATAAACCATCCATTTTGGGGTACCCCTATTCTTTGAAACACCCATATGTTTGTGTTTCTTTCCATCAGTTTTTGAGGTTATTGCCTTTGCACCGACACGCGATACTTGGAGGTTGAGTGGAATCCGGGTGGCATGGTTTTTTCACCGGGAATTAAGGTTGGGCGAAAAAAAAGGATCTCTGGTCCGGACCTCTTCCAAAGCTCCATGTTTTTTTTGTTCCAGCCGTGAATTTGGAACCATGGTGGAAAAACCCCTCCACAAAAAGGAACCTACCAATCTGATTCGCCCACTTTTTTTTTTGCCATGCACCAACTGAGGCAACTGATAGATTTTGAAGTTCCATATGCAACGTGGGTTTTCCCCTACCAATGGCCTAAATTTGAGTTATGTAAAAGCCCCTTGACGTGGCCTTAGACTTGGGTGACTTGGGTTATAAGTTATTCCAATGGAATTATATATACATTTAGCCGTATAAAACTCGTAGGGGAAAACCCACTTTCTCCGGGGCTTATTGCAATTTGAAACAACGACCCACGAGTTGGGTGGTTGTATACGTATCCGCCTGCCAGGCGTGTGGCTCCACAAACACTTCACATGGTTGGTGGCTATTTTTAACTAAAATCTTCAAACAAATCCGAATGGAAATCCTTTATTTCAACACAATGGGCGTTTCCTGTGATAGCAAACCACCCCCTACAAATCAATCAAGTTTTGAGCTGCTGGCATTTGCCAAAAAAAGCAGCGGTTGGTGAGGTGAATTGAACATGGTATCGATCTTGAGATTCCGGTAGAAAGACTTGGATAACAAAATTTAAAGTGTTCGTTATATGTTTCAAAGTTTCACCACTGATGTCCTTTTCATATGTCATTCAGTTTATAATATTTATAATAGGGATTTTTATCTACCCATTATAGAAGGATTCCCTTTTTTAAGGTGGGATGAGTTTATACCCCAATATGGGGAGTTTTTTTATCCTAGCACAGATGAATGAATTTAGATCAATGACCCGCTAAAAAGGTGACCTTTTGTTCGGAACAAAAAACACTTGATGTCACCAAACATTTCAGGTTTTTGGTACCTAAAATGGAGGAATCCCCCCCTTGTATAAGCTGTATTAGTAAGGCTTATGTACCGCCCAAAACAGCCTTATAAGGTACTGTACTTGGTACCTCCATTCTAGGTGCCTGAGTTCTTTGATGAACATGTAGTAAAAATATGGGAAGTGCCCCGCGAAGTGCATATTCCGCTGAATTTCTTTGTGAAATACCGTTGTTGGTTCAGAAATCCCAAACAACCACCTGGGATGTATAAAAACCACCGTAAATAATGAGATAAGCTACCAACCTCAACTGTTGACCGCAGAAATTCTGAACCATCAACAGTATCACCATCTATCACCTTTTTTTTCCTGGAAACAGCCAGGCTGCCCTATTTGTCAATAATGAGATAAGCTACCTCAGGATTTCTGAACCATCAACGGTATCAGTTGTGCTCAACGACCAGGCGCTACCAGGGATGCCAGAGAGCTACCCCGAGATCGAGCCCGGGGGATCCAACAATATTTGATATGCCGCATCTAAGGCACCCAAAATGATGAGAAGTCATTTGATTTCAATCCATATTTTTGTTTGGTATTTGGAAGGGCGTAGTATGCAAGGTGCACATTTAATCATTAATTTAGTTGGTTTTGTAAATATATGATATTATTCATATATGATTACATATATATATTATATTATGAATACATTTTTCTATATGATATTGAAAATTGTTCACATACACAATATGCTGTGAATTGACCCTTGCACAAAACCTTTGAGATGGCGATTCTATGCCTCCTCGATGCTGACAACATGTGTAGTTATCCTTTATCAACCTATGCATTTGAAATGCATTGTTGTTAGTAGACATGTGTTCATGCAAAGAAATGAGAAATAGATGAATTTGCATGTGGGCTCACTTTCCATCTCATGGAAAATGTTTGGTTGGTGGGCTTGGTTCAAGACGCATTGGAAACAGGGGTTGAGTTCGGCTCTCACCCAGTGTGTCATCAATGCCACCAGGAAGCGTTCCTGCTTTATGGCACCCTTTTCTAGCCTTGAGTTTTGACAGTTGGGTGGAAATGTTTGTATGCAGCCTGTGAGAGTTTGATAGTTTAAGATTATGGGAAACATCAGGATAATCATCCTAGAATAGTAAATTGACCTACCTTCATCATGAGCCAACTATCCCAAACAATCCATGTATGGTATATTTCCCTACATTTACCATAAAAATCAACCAAATGTAGGTAAATATACCATACATGGATGGTATGGGTATTGAGTTAGATGTACATGTCAATCTTTGCACTTGCCTCCTCTAGTAAAATGTACCGTAATCTCAGATAGAATCATGAATCTAAAGTATGTTATTGCATACTGTTTTCAAATGCGCAGAAATTTAGTTGTATTTATATTCACATATATATATATAGTATCTTTATTTATAGTTGTTTATACATACATTCTATATACTCTTCATTTCATATGGTGTATATATATATGTGTGTGTGTGTGTTCAGCAAATAACTACAACAGCACATTTTAGAATCTTACATAGTTATACTTTTGATTACCTTTGCATGTCACCGTTTATCTTTGGTGAGACAAAACACGTTTGTCCTTTCAGCAAAGGCCCCGCAAGTGTGACGATTGCGGTACCGATGTGTCAGAACCACGTGCTGCTTGGCATCGAAGGTCGATTCCTTTGGACCCCAAAACCATGAAATATGCAGGTTTTTAAGCCCTAGCGATATGGGTTCAAGAATGAGGGTTGTAGGTTCCCATATGATTTTATATATCAAGGAACAATCGGAGAAGTTGTGTTTTTTTGGACTTCCAATTTTTATTACGCCTTTCAAGAAGCCTGGAAATCGCTAGAAAGTGAATCTGCTCTTCTATAGCTAGAGAGTTTCAAGCCGGTTGGCGGTTCAGAAATCCTGTGGTCACCAGGTTTAGGTTTGTAGTTCCTTTTCCCAAAGATTTACGTTCCTGGGAACTAGCATATACCCAAGCCATGTTTGAAGATGATGTTCCTTTTCCCCAGGTGGGATATGTTAGTTCGCTGGAGGGTATAAAACAATTTGATACATCCCAGGTGGTTTTTTCCATAGATTTCTGAACAGTCAAGAGTATCCTGTCCTTCATCGGTTTTTTGTTGAAATAACTTCCCCAAGTTTAACAACAGTTCCGCCCCAGAAACAGTTATTTTCCCAATAGGAAAGTAGTCTTCCAATCATCATTTTCATTGGCTATCTTAAACTTCTGGAGGATAAGTATCATTGTATTTAGTCGCTGCTACTGTTGATGGAAGAAATCCTGCACCGCCTGGCATATATAAAACCTTGTAAATGATGGGGATAAACTACCAACCTCAACTGGTTAGCCGGATTTCTTCCATCAACAGTATCTCCAGAAGGTTGTATCATTTTTTTGCCCGGTGAATTGCGCTGTGTGTTTCTCTAAAGGCTACCTTCAACTCTTTTTTTTTTCACAAGTCTGGCAATAGAATAGGCTATCCCCAAACAAAGGAGACAAGGAGATTCTCTTTTGAAACTCAGCCATACCACAGACCCATTTGAGCAATTGTTGATTTTAGGTGGATGGTCAATTTTTTTGGAGGATTTATTTTGTGGGTCATCTAGTCCTTAAGACCCTCCGATATTGTTGGTTGCACGTCTTCCTACATTTGAGCAATGAAACATGCCCTGGTTATTTAGGGTATATAGGGGGGTTATACTACCCAGTTATATGGTGATAAAATAATAAACCATTTCAAGGATCCCTCTTAAATATGATCCAATTTCCCAGTCATTTTTGGTTTTCCCATGTTGGTGAAAACAACAACACCCCCAACACTCGGATTGTCAACACTCGGATCCTGGATGTGCCAAGGTGAAGCATTGCCAAACCTGTGGCTGGTGCATGGAGGCGGATCTATGTTGTGCAAAAAGTCCCGTTTGGCCCGTTGCCCCCAAAAACATCCCCAAGGTCTGCCGCCTCAGAAGGTGTTTTGTTTTGGGTGAAAAACCTGGGGGTCCATGGCCGCCTGAAAACCTAGGGATTTGAGTCGAGGGACCAATTTTTAACCCGGAAGACATCCAGGGCCACCTGCTGAGGTTCGGTATTTGGACCTCCCAAAAACCGGAGGTATGACTGGATGTCTAGGGTTGCTGCGGTTTACTTGCGAGATTTTTTCATTGGAATTTTTTCCATGTTTTTTGAGGTTCTGCTGGGGGGTTGGGAGTGCAGAAGGTCAACTCAGAAAGTAAGTTTATAGATTTGTTCAAAGTTTTAAATAGATACCCAAAATATGTGTTTGTTTATAAAAAAGGTGGTTTCTATCAAATATAGATATTTGGAGTATCATTTCAGTGCGACAAACTGCAACATACCACCCAGTTTTATTAGGGAATATATTCACAAGATATGCATACAGGATTACATATAAGCCACTATTCAGTATCCCGGATCCTTTACAAATCCCATTTTATGGATCATATCACTGAGTTTCAAAGGCTGAGGAGCAACCAATGCTGTAAAATCTCCAACACCACGACGGAATAGGGGGTTGGTAAATCAGTACATCTACTACTAGCAATTTCCCACTGGGAAGTCATCCGGAAGTGAGTGTCAATTACTTCTCCCATAACATCCATGTATGGTATATTTACCTAAATTTATCATAAAAATCCACCAAATGTAGGTAAATATACCATACATGGATGGTATGGGTATGGGATAGTTTGTTTTCAGTTGATGTTAGGGCTTTGAAATGTTGACCGCCACGGCGGATGATGGATGCTTCGCGCTGGATTTGCTCCTTGCTGTTTTGCGAGTAGACATTGTGAGGAAAACAGTATGTACCACGAGGTTTCACAAACAGATGTCGTGGATTGCACATGAACACAGCGGGCGCAGCAACATCAAGGTGATCTGCATCTATAGGATGTATTAAAGCACATATAGAGTAGAAGTCAATTTCACGTTAAACAAAGCCCAACCAAAAAGACAGCACAACACATACACACTGAGAAACAGTGAGAGCGCTTTGCTGAAGTATGGCTCCTGAGGAAGAGGCAAAGTGACAGAAGGGATTGATGAGGTTGTTGGTATACCCAAACAATCCATGGACATTCATGTACCCATAGGATCTATGTATGGTATATTTACCTATATTTAGTTGATATTTATGGTAAATGTAGCTATATATCCCATACATGGATGCTATGGGGCATGGTATATTCACCTGCATTGGGGTAGCATTATGACAGTTGTAGGTACACGTACCATGCATGAATGATATGGGATGGATTGAATGAAATTTTCCTTTGTGTGAATGTACAATGGATTCTTCGTATACTGCAATGACTTAGGAATTTGTTCAGGTTTTTTTTTGTCTCACAAGTCTCTTGAGCCTTTGTGATCGGACTAAGGATTTATATAATGGGGCTGTTTTTTAGTTACATGAATCAATGGTTCATTTTGATGGTACATTCGTAGGGAAACAAATGCACCAGTCCCATGGAGCCTATGGGTATGATCATTTTTCAACAGTTTTTGGGCGAAATTGGTGCGCAAAAAATACAAAATACCAGAGATTTGAAGAGGGACCATTCATAAGTGTTAAAAGATGATCTTTGTTCTTTGCTTTTGAATCAAAATATGTGGCATTCCATGTGCTCCGTAGCAATTTACGGAGTGATGAGGTATTCTGCTGATCCATCAACTCTTGCTACATTGCTACTGTTTCTTGTTGAAATACCAAGTTATTAGCACAGCCGGGTGCGTTCAATGGTCACTCTATGGTTACTCTAGTAGGTGAATAGTAACTATACCATGATTCAAACCATTATTTATTTAACTCCGCTAAGTAGTACTACTCAACCTTTCAATGGCTCAAACTTGTGTAAGTCTCATCTTCACTAAAAAAATGCATGGTTTTGAACTGTACAGTGTACTGGAAACAATCATTTTGGAGGGAATTTGCATGACTCTCCTGTCACTTCACTTCAAGTTCAACGTGTGTCCTTACCAACAAACCGATGCTTGTCCCTATTGAATGGGTTCTATCCTATTAGTTGGTAGGTACAAGATGGGGCCCCCCAACCACTACAAGTGGATTTATCACTAGTTATACCCATGTAAACAACCATGGTTTTTCATAGGGTTTGCTGGGGTTATTTCCCTACCTTATAACTAGGGTCCCGGGCCCCTTCTTGTACAGTTACCATTGAGTTGCTAGTTGCAACCAAGTTGTGAATCGTCCAAGCTGGATCAACTCTGGAAGGAATATTTTTTGCCCCGAAAAATACACCCAAAAAGCTTAGCTCAGTAACAATAGATTTTTAAAACGATCCTTAATTTCTATAGGCAATGATGTTATTCCAGAAGAGTAGTTTTGCAAACTATTTCTGAAATGATAGCCTCAATCTTTATAGATATTTAGTATATATAGTATATTGATACATCTTGTTCCAAATATGCATATCTTCATCTATTGTGATTTTATTGGATTTATATTTGGGTGACCTTTCTCAGTGTTTGGTACCTTTATCATCACCCCCTTCCAAAGACCACCGATGCATTTTCAGGATTTGGATGTCTCTGTGATCGCCTTGAGTGGTGATGCTTGACTGGATGTCGGTACAGGCAATGGCTTGAACCTCCGAGAATGGATGTTTGGAAGGGGGTAAATAACCTGAGCAAACCCTATCTATCCATGGCATGGTTGTAGATGGGTGTAACTAGGGATCAATCCACTTGTAGTGGTTATGGGGCCCCATTTTTGTACCTACCAAGTGTTTGTTCCAAGATCTTTTGTGATTTTAAGGTTCCGTGTTTGGTTGGGGGTTGTATGTAAACCTCAAACGATATTGTTTATCCCCATATATGGTATATTTAGCTACTTGAAAGGTTGATCCTTATGGTAAATTGCAAGGTAAATATACAGATTTCCCATGATCCGTCATGGGTCAAATTTAGGTTTGGAGGTAGGAATTTCCTTCAGAAATTGATCAAACCCTTGTTTTGACATCTGAAAGAATCTCCCGGTGAAAATTTACCTTGCCAAATTTATGACATGACGGAGCCAGTGCGAGTTTCTAGCCCCCAAGCGTTGTGTGCCTTTGTGGAAGGAACTTGCATCCCATGGAAGATATCAACCGTGTTGAAATTGGTGGATTCAGGGAACCAAAAATAAAGAAAGAAAAGAGTGTTGTTTTCTATTGTGATGTTTATGTCATCTAATATCGTTTGTTTTTTTTTAAGTTTCTGTGAAAAAAACATGTTTTTTAACTGTAGTGTTTGACATGATGTGTTTGAGGTGTTTTGTTTGAAATTATTCTGTCTGCCAGTGAAGTTTGATGAATTCAAGGATGACACTTGGGTGGATTCAGGGAACAACCTATGGTTGGGACAACGCTCATCGTCATGTAGCTTCCAAGAGATTGTGAAGATCATCGCTGGCCGTTGGGCCATAATCGACAAAAAGTTTGACCTTTATTCGCTTTATTCATGTCAAGAAGATGGTCGAAAGAAAAGGCGCAAAAGGTCCAAGGAGTGATCAAATGGTCGCTGCGTGTCTCACCTCAGACGATTCTAGCATCAAGCAATACGGTGCGTTGCTGCAGGGATTCAGCGAACAGGTAGAGAAACGATTCTGTGATTTGTTCGACAGGAGGTGAACGACTCCTGAATGGCGACACAGCTACCAAATCATCTTTGAAACAAGAATTGTCCAACCTGCCTGGCTCCGTTTTTAATTTTGGAAGGGAGAGCGAGGCGTACGTTCCTACTAAGCCTTCCTCCACCCACCAAAAGACGATAAATGCCTTCGACCACAAGGGCAAGGTCTACACTGGGTAAATCAACTTATTTGAACATTGGTGATGTATGATTTTGGTGCAATTTGAGAATTTTGCTCTTGCTTTCGATGAGTGAATTCTGAATAAATATTGGTGCTTGAAACTTGAAACAGAATTGTGTGTCCTGGTAACCATTTTTGGATTGATTAATAGAAGAGTTAAGGACCCCATCCAAAAGAATGGCTTGACGTTTCAGGTGCAAGAGCAGATATACACCCTGGAAGTTTGACGAACGGATTCGGATATCCAAAAAAAAAGGTCAAGGTGCCTTTTGCTTACTGGGATTTCATGGGCCAACTTGTGGAGATTTACCTTCCCTGAAAACTAACATGACTGTCTGGAAAATCCACCCTGAATGAGTCGATGTATTTCCTATCATGGGGATTTTCCAGCAATCGTCCTGTTAGTTTTCAGGGAGATTTTCCAAGATGAAACTTCCTTGAATGAAATTTTTCGGATAGGGTCACAGGTTCATTTCTAGGATTTTGGTTCCTGATCATCAGAAGTTGCAAAAATGCAGTGAAATCTTGCTTCCCATGAAATCCGACTTCTTTGTTCCTTGATTCCTCTACCAGTGTAAAAGGTATTTGTAAACAAACACTACCGGTGATACTGTTGATGGAAGAAATGCTGCACCACCTGGGATGTATAAAATCCTATAAGTAATAGGATATTTAACATATTAATTGATGCAGGATTTCTTCCATCAACAGTATTAAAAGAATTCATCACCCCAAAAGGAAAAAAGGCCAGCCCTTGTTGTTCCAGTTGCAACTGGATCCTCTCAGGAAACCATCATTGAGTTGACACTGCCACGACAGACATACAGTGAGGTCTGGTGGTGGTGGTGGTGAGAGGCAAGGCAGGTTTAGTGCAAGATTATGAATCACCCAAAATACCTAGGTGGTGGTTTCAATGATTTTTAAATAAATTTGGAGAAACGGATGCAGTTTGACTTGATTATACATGTTTCAAATGTGTCGCCAAAAGGAAGCACTATCACCATAGACTGACTGTGCCAGTCGCCAGATCTTTGAAGTCAGTTTTGGAAGCATCCCATGAAGGTACTGAACTATGGAGCTGTTGAAGTCGTACTACATATAAAAGCTTACAGCCCGGAAGATTAACATGGAACCTGGGAATACAGCCCTGGAACAGGAACGTCATCTTCGGTTGCTTTTGTTTCTTTTGTGGAATTTGGCATTAAGAAGTCGAAGTGAAATCGTACTTAGAACCCCTTGCGGATTTATAAAACTAGGTGGTTTCAAATATTTTGTTATTTTCACCCCTATTTGGGGAAGATTCCCAGTTTGACTAATATTTTTCAAGGGGGTTGAAACCACCAACTAGTAAAATTATTGGGTAATATGGATTCATATTGTGTTACTTGGGTTTTTTTAGCTTCCCTTTCAAAAGACTCCAATATATTATTATATATAGAGATTGATAGATACGTTAGATCTACCCCCCCCCCCCCACCACCAGGTGATTCCATTTGCAGGTTCGGGAATTCCAACCTAAATTTTTATTTGTCACTGGAAAGAAATGGATGGGGGGGTAGATCCAATCTATGTATTATATACATATACATGCAGAAATCATAGCACCTGTACCATGAAACATAGTGAAATTGTTCATACCCCGGTGGCCCGGGAACATCAGTGAGAATCCTTTGTTTTTTTTTCAATTTCAACCAAAGAAGATCAACTCAACTTCCTGGAGATCTGAGAGAAGTTTCTTGCTATCATGGGAATCTAAGGACACCTCCCCTATGCCATGGGCCATCCGCCCCCACGAAAAAATAAAGGCCTTGTTAAGGCATTCATTATATAACTACCCTTGGACCCCAAAACCATTAAAAATGAAGGTTTTAAACCCTCAATATATGGGTTATACCCCCTAAAAATGAAGGTTGTGGGTTCCCATGGTATTTATTAGCCACCATCGTCCCTTCATTGATTTCCTTACTAAGGGCCCCAAATTAACAAACCAGGGGGCCCCGTGGCATTGGAGGCCTCCTTTAGAATTCCCATGACCTCCAGGACCTCTATGATTTGGCAGGAAGTTCCTTTGAACCTGGCACCAACTTCAAATTAGCTTACGAGGACTACTGGTTGTCCATGTTGTGGGCCGGTTGCCTGGTTGGGAGGGAGGCAGAGGTGGGGGAGGTAAAGTTTCGGGGTGGTCACTATTGAGGTTATAGGGGTATGTGTAACCCATAAGATCCATAAAAATCAACCAAATCTTTATATATATGTATATACCTACATTTGGTTGAATTTTTTTGGTAAATGTAATTAGGTCAATATACCGATAATATACGGTACCATACATGGATTGTTTGGGTTCTTCAATTCCCTGGTAACAGAGTGATGTTGCAATGACTACCCTCCTTGAAACTAACAGTTTGCACCTGAAAATAGGTCGGGTCACAAAGGGAAAGGATCGTCTCCTAAGCAATTTTCAGGGGTAAACTCGCTGTTTGTTTTGGGGAGGGGAGGGTGAGTGGTGTTTGATAGGGAAGTAAAAAAAACACATTATTGAAATGTTTCAAAAAACCCAAAGCCTTCCAATCAAAAATGCAGGTTTCCTCCACTCCCCATACCTCGGGGATTTTTCCGAGGTGTGATCTTTTGAGGAGGTTTGACTGGGTCAAAGACCTTGAAATCGATTGGCGATGCTTTTTTGGTGTATCCCAGTTCTACATACATAAACGAATAATTAGACAACACTTAAAAGTTGTAAAATGATGCAAAATCACATTTGTTATATAAATGACTATGTATTAATATCTGTGCATGTATGTTTATTATGCAATTAAGTTGAATAAATTAGTATAGATTATAATATTGCAATGTATACATGATTTAGTGTGCATCTCCGAGTATCAGTTTTTCTCAGTGCAACTGGAATGTATCCAAAAGATCTACAAAAATTCCCGAGGTCCAGAGTCATCTGTAAGGATCGACAACAACCCGGAGGATCATCACCTTGGGGATCATCACCACCCCTGTTACGAGGACAAGGTCTTGCGAAGGGACATGGATCAACCACTTCGAAGTGCTACATCTCCAGCGATATTGAGCTTCACTGCAGGTGGGTTTTTGTGTGGTTTGGGTGTTGGGAAGTCAAGATGGGCGCTTCTTTTGTATACACATTTTTCATAATCCCAACTGAACTGGAGGGATTCCCATCCTAGAGCCGTAGATCCAAATTTTTCCAGTATGGCTCGAGATTGAAAGCACCTTGCCAAAAACAAAGCAAGACATTTTCACACAAGCTGGGCCCACAAAAAACAATTATAAGTGGGGCGAAATAACTCAACTTATAAGAGTTGTTTCGCCCGAGTTACCCAATTATTTTTGGCCATTTATAGCGGCTGCCCATGTCACTCCATTTATAAGGATCACCGATCGTAGGTGCCCAGTTTTTGCACCCCAAAAGAGGTGTTTTTTTAAACAATTGGGACCCTTCTCTCGCATATTTTTTTGTTGGCAGAATGTCTATTGATTTGGAAAAACAATTACCCAAGCAAATCACCCACCAGTTGAAGATCTCAATCGAATTTATATAATTGACCGCACGATTTGAAGGGAGATTTTTTTCGCCGGAAGTTTTCTGAAACCAATCATAAGTTGGATTTGAAGGCTTTTTGTAAAATTTCTAACTTGGTGAAATAGCCAGGCATCCGATCGTTATGTAGCAACCAGACCAGCCGGACAAACAAATCGAGAAAACCTTGGCAAAGTTCAGCCCAAATGGTGGTGATTGGAGTAAGGGAATCCCGGAATCCACATGCCCGAAACGTTCACTGGGTGGTGGTTTCAAACATTTTTTATTTTCACCCCTAGTTGGGGAAGATTCCAATTTTGACTAATTTCAGATGGGTTGAAACCACCAACTAGTTCAGGTTTAGGAATTAATCATATCAGAACTTGCCATTTGATACATTTTCTGACGTCTAATTCTTTGGCCAGGACAGAAAGTTCCCCCTTGAAAACTAACACGACTGGCGGGAAAATCACGAAATCTTTTATAGGAGATACAGTTCTTTCATTCATGGTTGGAATTTTCCATTCACCCCAAACCTTGGGGCCAATGATTTCTAATTTGACGAGCACATTTTTCAAAGGGGTTGGTGAAAAAACCACCAACCAGAAAAGGACACCTTGGCATCGAAGAGATCATCTCTTGGATGCCATTTATATTAGGCAGAAAAAAACCTACACGATCTTCGGCATCATTTTGGCCATGTTGTTTTTTTTTCAAATGGTATACACTCCGGCAAAGTAACATGACGATGGAAAACAAAACGAAACCATAATTTGAAGATTTATATCTCCTATCAACAATGATGATTTTCCAGCTAGCCATGTTAGTTTAATGAAGGGTAAGGGTACCAGGTGATTCAATGTAGCTTTTTTGATCCCTCAGTTGGAGGTCACTTAACCATTCCAAAAAGGTCACGTTCACAGAATTGACAGCTACAGCACCCTGAAACTAACAGCTCGCACCTGAAAATGGATGGTTGGAAGACAATCGTTTCCTTCTGGGATGGCGCAACCTGGCAGGTGCGAACTGTTAGTTTGCTGGAGATTTACACTCCGGTAAACTAACATAGCAATGCAAAATGGATCCTTTGACGATGTATTTCCTACAAATAAATGGTGATATTCTATTGCTACGTTGGTCTTTTCAGAGGGTAACCGTTTTGGTGTACATCTTCATCGTCCAGTCCCATATTATTCTCCCAACCGTCCAGGTTGGCATGGCGGCAGCCGGACATCACCACAAGGCAGTTTCTTCCTCGATGGAGGTGCAGATGCAGCTGATGAAAATATAAAAAAAGGGCCCCGAAAGGTTGTTTAGGGTAATATATAGATGATCTAGGTGGTGGTTTGAAATATTTTTTATTTTCATCCCTACTTGGGGAAATGATCCAATTTGACTAAAATTTTTCAAAGGGGTTGAAACCACCTAGATGATACTGTTGATGGTTCAGAGTCATCCCCCGATCACCAGTTGAGATTGATAGTTGATCCATCCCATTATTTATCAGGTTTTGACACATCCAAACGGTGGTTGTTGACATATGACGGGATTTCTGAAGCATCAACAGTACCATGGGAACCTACAACTAACTTTCCTTCAACTTGAGGGGTTGCTGTGATCAACTTTGGGAGCTGTTTGGGATTTGGTCAAGATTCTGGAGTTATTTCAAGATATTTCCTTACCCATAGGATCCATGTATGGTTTATTTACCTACATTTGGTTGATTTTTATGGTAAATGTAGGTAAATATACCATACATGGATCCTATGGGTTAGGGCTTAAACATCTTAAAACCTTTATTTTTTTCATGGTTTTGGAATCTTAAGGTATACGTTACGGTGGTGGCAACTCAAATATCCTTTATTTTCAACCCGATCCAATTGGAGATGATCCAATTGGACTAAGATTTTTCAAAGGGGTTGAAACCACCAACTAGTATACAATAGCCTGTTGTACGGGGATTAGTTCATAAACCATGAAATAAGGATCCTGTCATTAAACAAAGAGGAATCAAGTGAAAGTAAGGCCGGGTTTTTCTCGTGGCTCAACTGCCAATTTCGAATTCTCGAAACTTTAATGCGAAACATGCAGTCCCTAAAACTAGTAGCCAGTTTGCATTTGACAACTGGGGCCCGAATGAATTGCCACAAAAGGAAAGGCTTGTTTCCCAACCCACCATTTTGCAGGGGTGAGCTGTTAATTTGAGGGAGTGTGTTCGACTTGGTTGAAGGTTCTTAGATATTATGTATCCGTCATTATACCTCACCCAGTTTGAATATTAAGAAAAAATAGATCTGGGGTTATATATGTGTGCAGAAGGCGGTAGTGAGTACCCGAACCGGATGTGGGGAGGAAATGATGGGAGGGGTATCCCACGAAGCTACCGAGGAGTAGAAGGAAATATCTCTCCAATGGTGGATTAGTTTTGTTCATCAACTGCAGTTACTAAGGAATCTGAGTTTTTTATGTCCTAAGATTTTTGGGGGATTTTTTGAAAAATCCTATGACTCGACCTGGGGTTTTTGGATGTTTCAAGCCCATCAATCCTATAAGGAGGGGTCTGGAACATACCCTTGAATCCATGTTGATTTTTGCAGTTGCTAGGTGGTTTGTGTAATTTGGTGCGTCGTGGACGGCATAAGCTGGCGCATATTTTGATGATTAGTGATCGCAGAAAGGAGATTGAGAGATGAGTGGTGAAAGGTGTGGGGAGTTCTCGATCAATCTTAAAGGATACAGTATATGAAATATGGCAAAACGCAGACATGAAGATGACAACTTTCCAAAACAAATAGTTTGCCCCTGTAAAATGGTGGGTTGAGAAACAAACCTTTCCTTTTCGGGTAATTTCGCCATATTTTCAGGTGGAAAACTGGCTGAACTATGATCTTTATTCATATCACAAATAAAATTCGTCCATGTTGACAGAATCCACGTATAGTTACTATATAGTTTCTTACAGATTCATCCCCCAACCAAATGAAAAAAACATATAGGTAATATGAATGAATCCCATGAATCCCAGTGCTCCATGGATCAAGACTGGCTATCAGTCTTGTATAGTCTTGTGCTGTCTTGTACGGGTGGTGTCATGGAATGACTTGGCGTTACAAGGTGGGTTTATAGGGGTGAAATTTCACCCTAGTGAAACCCATGGTTTTTACAGCCATGGAAACCGGAGTTTTTTTCACTCCATTTATAGAGGTGAAATACCACCAGGCAAACTCGTTTATTTTAGGCCATTTATAGGGGTTATAACTCCATTGATCAATTGGAGGGAGACACCTTGTGAACATTTTTTGAACTTAAGAGTTTCAGGGGCCTCTGTACATGTTACCGCTTCCGAAAATGAACGAATGTCGACCCAAAAAAGGACCATTTTAAAAGGCATGTACTTTTCCAACCATCAATTTTCAGGGGATAATGTAAGTTTTAAGGGGAGTAAACCAACGCCTGTTTATGGCCCGTGGCCTATCTTGCACCATATTCACACACCTGTGATATGGAGCCTTAAAATCATGGTTTGAGAATTTATCTTCAGGTTTCCAGATGTAACCCCAGAAATTCTATCATATTCTTGCTGCTTGGTGGTTTCAATATCTTTATTCTATTTTTACTCCAAAGGGACAGTCTTCACTCATGTTGACTTAAAATAGTTTGTCAAAAATAGGCGTTTTTAATATTATCTAGGTGGTGGTTTCAAATATTTTTTATTCTCACCTCTATTTGGGGAAGATTCCCATTTTGACTAATATTTTTCAAATGGGTTGAAACCACCAACTAGATCATGGTGTGGCACGACTACCATTCCGTAAGTACCTCCCAGATTTTTTCCACATCTTGGTACTTCCAGGAGCTGTCCATGGAATCAGAGTTTCTGTCTTGGATTGCATATACATCCGGAGGAGCACGACAAGGTTCTGAAGCGACTAAAGTCAGTAATTTGTCGTTTATAGTTGTTTTTTTCCAGGCAAAGATTGACCCCAGAAATTGGGGAATGTGATTTCCGCTTGTTCTGCTGTTCAATGGTGTTTGGGAAGGTTGGGTTGACAAATGTTGTTCAGTACAACCGTTGTTAAATCATGTGTTTCTATGTTTTTCTAAGTTGGGCATGATTTTTTGAACTGGTTTGTTTTGAAAGGATGTTTTCAGTATTTTTCAGTTGAATCTATGGACCAAGTTGACTTAACACAACCGCATATGTGTGCACACAGCGCGCAAACACATATGATAATATCCTATCTTGAAATATCTATTGCATAATGTGAAATTTGATACATGCTGGTTTAGTAGTGGAATACCAGGACAACCTTACTTTATGTGCTTTACTCCATGTTTGTCTTGTCAAAATGCCCTGTTTCGTGGTTACAGCCATTAGACATTCATAGCAGAGCCGCCAGAGCCCGGGGTTGAAGCTCATGGCCATCATTGCCCTAAGGATCTGAGTTGTATGTCCTAAGATGTCGGGATTTCCCCGATCCAATCCTATGACCTGGGGATGGGATAAACTACCAACATCAACTGGTGCAGGATTTCTGAACCATCAACAGTATATTGTCTACTTTATACTTGGACCTATTAGGAAATAACTATCGCCCATGACGGATCCATGGGAGGAAAGTATATCCACCTACATTTAAACCCTAAAAAATCAACCAAAGGTAGGTAAATATACCATACATGGATCCAAAGAGTTGTACAAACCTGCTGCAATTAGCGGCATGTAATTTCACCAGTTAAAGGTTTAATGAGGTTTCATAGTCGAAACATCCCATCCCCAGGTCATAGGATTGGATCGGAGAAATCCCGAAATCTTGGGACATACAAAGGGATCCTTCTAGGGAAAAGTTTCGTTGATCTCAGATGATGACCTTGGTTTTTGTTCAATCTGGGATAAACCCTTACCCATAGCATCCATGTATGGGATATGGTTTAATAATTTATATATATAGCTACATTTATCGTAAGTATCAACTAAATGTATATAGGTAAATATACCACACATAGATCCAATGGGTTACAGTAGATGGAACAAACATGATACTGTCAGAAATGACGTCAATCAGGTGAGTCCAGTTCCGACCAAGTCCAAAAAAGCAGCGGCTGTAAAGCATTAAGTCCCCCTAAGTTGTTTTTGCTGGTTACAACATATCTATATACACATTTATGTACATGATGATGAACCCAAAACAAAAACATGCCTTGTTTGTACACTGCACTGGGAAAAAACAAAGATAGAAACCCCCCATATGAAGGCTTGAACAAAAATATTTGTTTTTTGTATATATATATGGATGAATTTTGATTTCAATGAGATTTTTACAATTTAGTAGCTGTTCCTTTGTAGGTGGAAGGGAGCAACATGTTTTTTTTGTTTTCCCGCCAGGGAACTCCCCCAACGGACGTGCCATGCCGGGGGCCTTGCGCTTACTGTGGGATGTGATCCTTCGAGAGCCAAGACAGGTGGGGAATTCGATGAATTTTTACGATTTTTTTCCCCTGAAAACTAACGACTGGATATCCAAAATGATGGGCCTTGGAAAAGGTAACTCCCTTTAGATTAATGGCAATTTTTGTGGTGTAAACCTGGCAATTCTGCGAACGTGACCTTTTTGGGATAATGAAAAAGTGACCTCTTCAAAGGTTAAGTGACCTCCAACGATCGGGGATAAAAAGGTCACGGATTGAAACACGTGGTTAACGTTGGGTGGGGGAGGGTTATACTTGGGTCGTCTTTGGGGGTTAGTTTTGGAGCATGTTTGCCTTTGGGGGTTGCCACCCTATGGAATTATATAAGTGGGTAAATACTTGCTTCTGATTTTTATGAAGGGATCCCTTTTTTCAACTTCACGATTTCCACTGGGTTTTCCAGTGTTTAGGCAGGACCCAAATTATAGTTACAGTATATAGGGAGAACGAAAATGAAGCCGTTCATAAGGATTCCTATACCCATAAGATCCATGTATAGTATATTTACCTACATTTGGTTGATTTTTATGGTAAATGTAGGTAAATATACCATACATGGATCCTATGGGATATTGAACCAATCTAATATCATATACCCGAGCTATTGAAGTCATAGGTGGTGGTTTGAAACATTTAGGTGTTTTTGGAACCCCGATACTTAGAGAAGATGACGCCAAATTTAACCTGCATGTTTTTTTTAAGGTGGGGATTGCCCAGCAACTAGAAAACCTGACTGTGCAGTATTTGGATGTCGTAACGAACTCGACAAATTGATCACCGGGTGTTCTTTTTCAAAACTACACGAAATCACATCCAATGTTTCCAGATGTTTGTGTTTGTCTACGATTTAGTCGTTTTTTCAGATTGCCAAGTTGCCAAACATGTTGATTCCTCTCTTTATAATAGTAAAACTGTTTGGGTCCCATAGGATCCATGGGACTGGTGTATTTACCTACATGAAAACCATAAAAATCAACCATTCATGTAGGTTTATATCCTATACATGGATCCTATGGGGGTTGAATCCCATCCCATGGTAGAATTATTTGGATGGTAGGAATGATGATCCCATTTTTTCTCACCAAAGCGAGGCGTGAACCTGGATGAAATTTGGAAGTACCGAAGTACCCCATGCTTGCAAAGAAAAATCATTGAAGGATGGTACGCTTAGGATCCAGATATGTCCTTGGATTTCGGGATTTCCCCTATATTCCTATTCTGGGGATGGGATGTTTCGACCATCAATCCTACTCTAGGGAAGGGTCTGGATTCTTTGGGCTAGGCCGTACCTTTCTACCTTTCTTAGAACACACCTAGATCACCTAGATTTTTAGTGTGCAAATGGAACATGGAAGACTGGTGGTTCAGCAACTCGCCGCTAGGTGCGTCGACGTGATCCTCAGACAGGACAGCTGGATTGAAATTTGAAGGAATTGGTGTTATTTTTGTTGAATATTTTTACCTTCATCTTAAATGAGAAAAAAGGAATCCAATTTGATACTGTAGTTGCCCCTCCTAACAATGAGCACTTGAATGATTACATTGTATCTACATGTATCCAAAACCCAACCCTTATTTGCCATTTCTACAACTGGGGGTTGGTGAAAGCTTACCATTTCAGGGATGAGTGAGTCGACTCATCAGTCTTGATGGCGATCTAATCCTACACGTCTACAGTAAATGGATGCTTTACATGTCAAGCACCAAAGATTGACATGATATAGCACGACACCCATGACGGATCAATGTGACGATTCTATGCTGGTTCTTAGTAAACTTATGCAATTTGAATTGTGTCAATGGTGGGATTAAAAAGTCTACAAAGTTGCAAGTAGGGTTACAGATCCGTATAAGTTAAGGGTTATAGCCTGACTTAGCCATTTATTTCAGACCATGTGTAGGGGTCCCATTCTGGCTGGATCTGTGTCATGAAAAAAGCATGGAACATTGACATAGACTAGACGTCGACTTCATCACCTTACACCCAAAAGAAACACCCAAAACCACGATGATTTTACCCTATCCAGATGCTCCATGTATGGTATATTTACCTATATACATGTACATATCATGTACATATATGTTAGTCAAATGTAGGTAAATGTTCCAGTCCCATGGAGCGTATGGGCTGTCGTATCAATGGAGTCCCAGAAAGAAAATAAGTGCATTTATGCCATATATGAAAATATTTAGATACACTCTGGTAAAAGTAGATGGCGCAACTCCCTAAAGGTAGCTTAGTACGAGGCCATGATAAACCAGTACATTCATTTACCGCCACTTACTAAGTTCCAGGTACCGATAGTCAATACAAATCTCTTGTTGTGTTCCTAGGTCGATGATTGGTCAGGTGACATGTTTCAATACGAGGAGTGTTTCATCACAACACCCCCAAAGACTTTGCAAATAGTCAAACCCTGGGTGGTGGTGTTTTTGTTGAGATCCTTGTTTTTTTTGCGCTCCCAACCTTATTGAAATGATTTGCAATTTTCACTTGGGAATTTTTGTTTTTTTTTGCCACCTGGTTCAACCTGGCAAAATGAACAAACAACCAACTGGAATCCTGACAAATTTTACAGATTCCAGGAAAGTTGCCATTACATGATGCAGCCTGGGGACATAGTCCTATAGAAGCAGCAGTGATGATCGCTGCGGCTTTTCCTCTTGCAATCCAAGTTCCTTGCGCAAGAAACACGTTCCGTTAAAAAACAAAAATATTGCAACAGGGTGGTGGTAAATGTATATGTATATACTGTGTATATATATATATATATTTACATATATATATATATACATCTATTATAAATACATTTACAGAGGAAAAAGGCAACTCAAGACAAATTGGTTTGATAATTTGGATTTGGTGAATTGGTATGGGGTCCTGAGTTTTTGTTGCTCTGATTGTACATAAAGTATTCAAAAAACAAATGAGCCTTGGTTTTTTGTTGGCCCATAATGTTTGTGTGTTTTGTTTGCTCAACACCCTGGGCCCAGCTAAAAGTAGGATTATAACTCCAGTGATAGTGGTTATAACCACAGATATATACCCATTTATATCATTTATAGTGTTTACAACTCCTTTTTATAACATTTTACAACCAATAGGGTCCCATTTTGTTCCAAAACCAACCCGTGTTTTTGTTGTTCATTTCCGGTCCGAAAAACTCCACGAATCTGAGGACCGGCAAAACCGAAGCCGGGGGAAGCTCAGTGGACCTTCACATGGGCCATGGGTTTCTGCTGGTTGATCTTTCGAAGTACAGTATTATCTGGGGGGTTCCTAAAGTGGTGGTACCCAACAACTATTGGTTTTCCTACTAAAAGTGACCATTTTGGGGGTGTTTTGCGGGTACCACCATTTACGGAAACACCCATATACTGCCATATACATACCGACCTGGTCAAAAGTAGCTAGCGACTGAAAACACGGGGCCCTGCAATTTCCCCCAAATGGTGGTGGTGATTGTAATGGGAAATCTCGGCTAGCTATCAGGGGTCCAACCCAACCGGGGAAGGTTGGTGAAATTTTGGCAACAACTTGGCCGAGACCTGGAACTTTTGTTTCAACTGAATGTCCGCGGATCTTTTGGAATACAA
The DNA here is from genome assembly GCA_000507305.1 of Breviolum minutum Mf 1.05b.01. Classification (NCBI taxonomy): domain Eukaryota; class Dinophyceae; order Suessiales; family Symbiodiniaceae; genus Breviolum; species Breviolum minutum. The sequence continues at coordinate 154,925 of DF239448.1, read as the reverse complement.
AACAAGGCCCACAACTGTAGGTGGTGGTTTCATGCAGATTCGTTTGGGGTGGTTTTTACCTTGAAAAATTGGGGAGATGATCCAATTTGACATTTTGTTCAAATGGGTGGCTCAAGCAGATGATCATTTCATCATCCCACTTGTAGTAAAGTGATTGAGAACGCGCACACACACACAATGAGCATGGTGAGGGTAACTTCTCTAAATAGGATTCTTCCCCTTTATAGAATTATCATTATATAGTATGAAATTAATTATAAACGTTGTTACCAAACACTTTAAGACTTACTAATCTTACTTAGCACGTGGAATGTCACAATGTCCATCTTAGAATCAAGGGTGAACATTCATCCCATGAAAAACTCAAAAATTCATCAATTTATAGGAACAACCAACAGATACCCACAAAGTGGGACCCTACCATGTACAAGTACCCTAGGATCTTTTAGGATCTTATACCCTAGGGATCCAATCACCTTGTCAGATGATGATTGGGGTGTATAATCAACTCCAAAACGCAAGGTATTTAGGTTCCATTACCATTCTCAATTTCGGTGATTGGATCCCTAGGGATAGGAGTTGTTTCATCCCAGTTTTCCCATGTATATATCTGGTCAAATTATAGCGACCTCACACGACCTCACCCCAAAATGTAGCTGATGAAGGGAAATCTCCTTATTTTAGCAAATCTAGGTTGGTGAAATATGCCCGAGAATCTAGGCGTCGCAGACGTATCAGAGGGAAGGGTTGGTGAAATACTATAATTTGGCAAGATATATACGTCCATTTATAGGGGGCCTCCCCATGTTTTTGTTCCATAAGGAGTAGTTTGCCGACGCCCGAGGTTTAGAATCTCCTGTGGATGTGGGACGTTACTGTCATCGGAAGTTTTCATGGCCTGAAGCTGAAGAATTGAAGGTGCTGTCCTTGGGTCATTTTTGGAGCAATGAAAAATACCTGGAACGCCGTTTGTGTCCTAATTTTTTTGGGGCAACTGGAAACCCCTAAATCCAGCAATCCAGTTGCCTTAAAAATAGGGCACAAACGGCTTTCCAGGTATGAACATTTTCCATCAGACGTGGCTTTCTACCTGCTGGTTGATGGTGTTTTTTCACTTAGGTTGTTTGATGTGTTTGACTGCACGGTGAACAAAAGAGGCTACAATGAAAACTATGAAAAAAGTCTGGTTGTTTAGGGTATTTGTTGGGTTTTTTATACTGCACAATTTGATGGAGATTATTTCTTAAATCATTATAACGATCCCTATTCAACAACCAGTATATTGGAGTATGTTTTTCGTTCCTTGTGAGTGATCAACCCAGCCCGGTTGTTTTTTTTGGAAAAAAACAGGGAATGAAATACTGCACAGTTATGTAAAAAGGTGTGGAGGGGATTTTTTTTCTTGCCATTTGTTTGGCCCATTTTCCGTTGCTATTTATGTATGTTGCCATGTTTTGCTCATTGTTTTTTTCACCGTAATCGCCGTAATATTCTGTTTGGGGTGACGGGTAAGGAGGAAAAACGATTTTGAACTGTCAAAAAGTCCCTCAGGTATCAAAAAGCGTCGTATACCCAGAATGGCGAACAATGTAACTATACGGTATATGTTGTTTGTGGTTTCAAATGCTAATTAATGCATTTTCACACCCAATCCTTTGACTGTATCCCCCCCCCGGAAAACGAACATGTCCCCTGAAAAAAATAATGGCTGGAAGATGTAGTTTCGGATTGAAAAAATCGCTTCTTATAGGTGTAATAATTTCAAAACCTCGTTATGTTCTGGCTGACACCTTTTTGCTGATATTTTGTGGACAATTTTTAAGAACAAACTGCCAAGTTGCCAGACACCCAACATTTTTTAAAGGATACTTGGGGGGTCGGTTGGTTCTGGCTTCATAGTGAATGGAACATATTTGATTTTAAAAAAACATAACACTTGAAGTTTTGCACACCACGAAGATCTGCGTGTCTTTTGTTTGAAGATGTTGGATAGTTTTTTTTTGCCATGTATATATCACATATATATATATATATATCATGCTCACCAGAAACCAACAAAGAGATCTATTTTTAGCTAGCATATGCTAGCATGACAAAGTTACCCCTAAGAATCCTTCGACCCTTGCCTAGGATTGATTCATTGATGGGTCGAAACATCCCAAAAACCCCAGGTCGTCATAGGATTGGTTGCAGACATTCCAACGGATCCTTAGGGTACACTCCGGTAGACTAACATAGCAATGGAAAATGGACCCATTGAAGATGTATTTCCTATTGAAAATGGGGATATTCCATTGCTATGTTAGTTTAGCAGAGGGTACATAGCAATTTCCTCATCACTTGGCGAAACCCTAAATCGCCCATAGAATCGACTATACGAAAAAGGCTCGTCGTTGCTCGCAAGGCGCGAGCCTTACGCTTGCGACGACTTGGACAACTTATGGCACCTTTACGAACCTTGAAGACACATCGCCAGGTGAATCGGAACGGCGCTTGTCGTTTTTCAACTGCAACGGTTGGAAGGAAGTTGAAAGCCCCAAGGGACGGATCGTCAATGGGAATCTTTTGGATACCATGAAACCAGTGGATCTTTATGATAGATTTATATAGGTAAATATACCATACATCTTGTGGCTTCAGAAAAGGATTGTACATTGCAGATTGGTGAAGTTTTAAGAGTATTTATGATATTTTTGCCTCCATGTAATATCCATATTATCATCTTATATCCATGTGTTTTGTTGTCGGTTTCGACGGACCCTAGGTTTTTGTTTTGGGTATGATATGCAGACTTCTTTGTATAGTTGATTCATGTTGGTAGCAGAAGAAGTCGAAGTAGTAGAAGAAGTAGAGGTACTAGAAATAATTGTAAGAATGATGATAATAGAAATAATGATAGTAGTAGTAGTAGTAGTAGTAGTAGTAGTAGTAGTAGTAGTAGTAGTAGTAGTAGGAGGGTCACAGGTTCGATATCTGTAAGCAATCATCCCTACCTTTAATGACTTCGATGGATTCGATTCGCCATGAGAGCCAGGTGGGTCTTCGTGGATGTTTGGATGAAGGACCGAAAATTGTTTGGGGGAAGTTGGTCGAGTTGAGTTTACCCTGGACAGGAGATGACGATGATGACGATGCTAAACTTCCCACACGGAGGGTGGTAAACGCGAACTACTGGATCCTTTGTTCAGGGGCGAGCCTTTAGTTCCAGGGAGAACAATTGTAAAGTCATCTCTTTGTGAATGGGAACATTGGGCGGCGTATCGATTATGCAACGAATTCCTCCTGTTTAGTTACAGTACTTGATTTTCGGATTCTGTAGTCCGTCAGGCCCACATGTTATATAGTACCTCCTGGTGAAGCAGTTGATGTTTCAAACGCACGCCTCTTCACAGGGCTTGGTCGCATGATTACCATTTAGCTGCTTGAAATGACATAGTGAGCAGCAGTTTTTCTAAGCTGGGTTCGTGAAGTTGCTTTAAACATGCGTATAGTCATCGTTGTTTCTTGTGTTCAGATTGTTATCCTGCCACACTTTTTCGTTCGCCCTGAAGAAATCTCTTTGAATGCATGATCTCTTCAAAAAAAGGAATCGTCCCAAGAGCACATTTATCACCAGAATTCTACAGGATTTATATGTCCCTTTTCTTGGGGGGTGTATAAAACATCACCTTTATGATCATAAACATGATGAATTTTCTCGACATGTTTTTGTGAGGTTTTTTGTTTTGGGGGGGGCGGACAAATATCCCTTAAATGTATGCCAGCTTCTTCCAATTTCTCTTTGTGACCTGGACTAATCACCCAAATGGGTGAAAATTGTCACAAAACCATCCTTGAAAAAATCACACAAATTTGCACCACCAAAAAAAATGGTCACTTGGAAGAAGAAATTCTGGTTACCAGGGATCTCCATCATCAATAGCTGTTTCTGGTTCCCTTAATAGGTGGTAGGTGATATATAATCATCCAATAGGCAATATATAAGTGGTATATAAGTGGTATATACTGCCAATTGGGGGATTATATGGTACCGATCCCACCTATTAGGGGAACCAGAAACAACCATTGACATCACAAAAACCATTGTGGGAGGATTAAACCTGGGCTTAGTCACCGGTTCCACCACCATCGCAACTTATTTGACCGACTGCCAGGTGGGGCTGGGTGAACGGATGGTTGGAAAGCAGGTGTTAGCAGGGTTGTTGAAGTGAAACAGTTCCTAGCTGGTGGCAACCCGAAAATTTGGGGAAGATTCCCAATTTGACTAATATTTTTCAAATGGGTTGAAACCACCAACTAGGTTCTTACTTAGCCAATGGCACTTCCATAATTATATGGAAGTTGAAGTTTTGATGAAATAGTTTCTCCCATGATTATGGAAGTGGAAATTTACCCTGATGCCAAAGGTTGATGAAAACAATAATGTCAGGGGACATTCATTGCAAACCCCATCTCACTTAGCAAATGGCCAACCTTTAAACCTTTTGGGGATTACATCTTTAGGTATATTTAGTGTCGGAAGAAAGAAACCGTTCAAACGGTTTGTCTTTCATAGTCCGAAATGGCTGAGTACACCCCTGAAATTTAACATGGAACCTGAAAAGAAGTCCCTGGAAGTTTGGAGATTCCTTTTGGAAACCATCATCTTCAGGTTCCATGTTAAATTTCGGGGGAGTAGTTATAATTTCAGCAAACCCTATGAAAAACCATGGTTGTTTACATGGGTATAACTAGTGATAAATCCGCTTATAGTGGTTGGGGGAGTAAATAGTTGGAGCACAAGTAGTTGATACACAGATTATTTCACGGTCAGAGACTGCGATCAAAAAGCGCTCGCTCCTATGTGCCTATAGAGGAACAAAAGTGGCCCAAAGGGAAACACATGAAAACCTCATTTTGTTAGTGGCCCAAGGAGCGATGGTTATCATGGGATTGGTTTTATGTGAAGATATGCGCCTGGTTTTCTGTTTGGTGGTTTGAAACATGTTTTATTTTCACCCCGAAAATTGGGGATGATTTCCAATTTGACTAATATTTTTCAAATGGGTTGAAACCACCAACTAGACTTGTTTCACCCATATTTTGAAGGGTGGATGAAATAAGACCTTCATTTTTCCATGGTTATTCCTTGAGTTCCAAAGGTTTTTTTCCTGCTGAAAATTCTATTCCAATAAGAAAGATGGCTCTAGAGGCTGAGGAACTATAGATTCATTGTAAAAACATGCCCCCACGAAAACGAACGGCTGGAACCGAAACATTGGTGGTTTGTATATACTGTAGATGTCGTTATAATTGTTCCTTTTCCCAAGAGGGTATGTTCAGGTTCTATGTTAGTTTTTCGGGGGGTGTATTTTATATATTGCAATATCGTGGCGCCAAAAGAAACAAAAACAAAGTGAACCTCTTAAGATCCAAGAATTCGGACATCCAATATGTTTTGGTGCTATAGCGACATGGAGTATCCATGTTGGATATCTCATGTGAAAAACCAGGAATGTTTGGACAACCATCAATCCTAAGGATTTGCATGGACTAAACATGACTAATTCTTACCTTGAGAGGGCTGGTTGCATTGAATATCATCATCCATATTGAATATGTCCCAGACTAGACATCCCATAGTGATTGTGATATGTACATGTATTTTTCCATATTTTTCCATGATAACACTCCCCGTAAATGGGCGCCCAGTGCACGACTCTCAGTGATTGAACGACAAAAACACATTGAGAAAGAGCCATCCCCGATGTCGCTTCCCCGGGAATCCATGGGGAACTATTTTGGAGCTTCCGGATTTGCCCCGAAGATCGGTAGTAGGTAGCAAATCCAAGGTCTTTTACACCCTGGAAGATTAACATGGAACATAATCACGGAGGTTTGTAAGATGATTTTCCTTTCTAAATGGGTGATTTGTAGGTTCCATGTTAATCTTCCAGTGCGTAAACGACCGGTATTTTTGTGTAAACAAATCTATATAGACTTCAAATCTTTGGTGACTATGAGACTAGGAGGGAACACAACATTCATATAAAGAATTGAAGAAGACTTTTGCATCATGCCCTTTCATGACAAAGTTGCATCAAAACAATTGAGACTTTTGACTGATCCCGTGAAATTTTCCAGGCCGGCAAAAACCCTTTGCAAAGTGTGTAAGTATAACTGAGCAGTGGTGAAGAAAGAACTGCCCTTGGACCCCAAAACCATAAAACATGAAGGTTTTAGGCCTTCAAAATATGTTTTTTTTTACCCCTAAAAATGAAGGTTTGGTTCCCATGGTGGTTTGTTTTGTTTTAAGAGACACTGGTTACATCACTCCGTTCAAAACAGGTTTCTGGGAAGTAGCATATCCATGCAATGCTGCATATCCACTTTTGAAAATGTTCCTCTTCCCGTTTCATATTTCGTTTTTAAAGCAGGAGAATAGCAACCCAGGTTGTTTAGGGTGTAGTATAGGGGATTATACTGCCCAGTTATGGGGAAATTATTTCGCAAACCATTATAAAGATCCCAGTTAAACAACCAGTATAATGGAAAGTAAGAGTTATTTTTCGTGGCTCACACTTTTTTGTTGCTGGTCACTGCTATTTTTTTCAGGATCTGATTCACAGCGGTTTGATTCCCTCGACCGTCTTGACGTATCCTGGCGCGGAGAGAAGGTTTGTTGCTGTTTTCGTGCAGTTGCGGTTGTGTTTTGTTGTGTTTCTTGTGGTTGTATGTGTGCAATTTTGGGGAATGTGGATCTTGCCACTGTCACATGAGAATGCACCCTTTCTCATAGAATCAATATATGATATATTTACCTATACCTTTTGTTGATGTTGATTTGTTTTAAAGGAACATGTACTGTCAGTAGGTAATTATACCATACGTCGTTCATTATGGGTTCAAATGTCCTCAACATCCCTTGCAGCTGGCCGCATGGCTATCCCGGCTTCCTCAGCTCAAGGTTGTGTTCGACAGCAGCACTCTCCACGTCGTCCACGCCGTCCACGTCATCGCCCCAACAGCCTCTTCCGAAAGCGCTGGATGCTAAGGTGCACGAAGGGGCGCGCTGAAAGGGGAGACAGGGACAGGGACAGGTTGTTGTTGTTGTTGTTTTTGTTTGGGGGGTGCATAAACTAACTGACTAACTTAGGAGTATATGATGAATTAAGCTTGGAGTTACCTGCAATTATGTACTCAACTAGTGTAAATATGCAGAGGTACTGGTTTTGTTTCCTTTCTTTGGACGGTCTTGATGTTCTTCTACGGAAATATTGTGAAGATGTACATCATGTGGTCAATTTTGATTCTTTGAAGACCTTATTGACCTTTCTCAATGCAAATTGGCTGATTTTTTGGGGAATCCCCCCCCCCCCCCAATTAGACCTCCAAAACACCAAGCTGTTTGATAATTTCTTTCTTGTGAAAACCCGTCAAACATGGCAGCGCTAGAGGCAGCCCCAGATAACTTGATACAATCTCCAAGTTCACCTCGAGAATTTTTTACGATGGAAAGGTACCATGGGAAACATACCTAATTAGGTGGTGGCGGTTTCAAATATTTTTGTTATTTTCACCCCGAAAATTGGGGGAAGATGTCCAATTTGACTAAACCACCAACTAGATATATAAATTGAGGCCATTCATGTAGGTAAATCTTCCATTTTTCTCGTCTCATTTGGGGAGAAAGTTTCAACTTTCAAGCTGCTTTCCGTTGACCGAGCTCCCCAAAACTAACAGCAAAAGCCCCTGAAAATGGGCCGGGCCCCAAAAGGAAACCTATGTTAGTTTCAGGGAGGGTACACCACTTCTGTTGTTTTTTTTGTTGGTGACTCGTTGGGGATTCTTTCATGGTAAATCCTCATGTTTCACCACCCTTTTGGAACATTAAAGATTAAAAAAAAGACCTTAACCAAACCAAAGTATTGACAACTTGACCGATTTGCAGACTTGAACATTTGAAGAAAAACGGATGCCATGATTTCATTGAGTGACCCATTGAAAATGGTGGAAGAAAACATGGCATTCGAAGTTTGGGGATCAAGTTGGGTGAGTCAACTATGTTCAATACCAAGTGTTCTTCAAAGACAGGCATGTACTGTTACTATAAGTTCTAGATGTTTGCCGTTTTTTTAGATATCCCTGCATCGTAAATATATTCTATATATCTATATGATATATATTGATGATATGACAGTGGTACATAATTTTGCACTGTGGTTCCATACCTATACCAACCTGAACCCCAACCCAATCCGGACTTTTTGCGAAGCTGAAACGTCCTCAGCATGGTGCGGATGTTCCCTCCATCGAGACGAAGGGCCCGTGCCGTGAGAAAGTGAAGCGAAAGAGGCAAAGGCTGGGGAATGGGAAACCCGAGTCATAACGCTTACCCCTCCCCAAAACTAACAGCAACAGCACCTGAAAATGGGCCATCCTTTAAAAGGAAACCTATGTATCCATTTCCAGGGAAGGTACAACTATTTGGTTGTTTTTTCTGTTGGTGATCTAGGTGGTGGCAACTCAAAATATGTTTTTTTAGTTTTCACCCCGAAAATTGGGGAAGATGAACCCATTTTGACTATCGCATATTTTTCAGATGGGTTGGTTCAACCACCAACCAGTAGCATCTGCACTGAAAATGGGGCCATCCCAAAAGGAGAATTCATCGAACCCAATCATCAATTTGCAGGGGCTTTTGCTGTTAGTTTCAGGAAGGAAAGATTACATATACCACCGGTAAACAGGAAGGAAATTGAAGATCATCGACTATCGACTCAAAAAGTACTGGCTGGGAAAGGGGATATGTGACAGTTCCATGGAGGGTAGCTCTTATGGTTTCTGGTTTCAGATAATTCTTGAAGTTTATACTCCCACCATTTGAGGAAATCATGCGAAGTCACCCCATTTTGCGGTAGTATTGCAAGGAAAAGGGAACGACCTGCGACCAATCCTTACGACTACATTGGTTGCAATGTCACCATCGATCCTCAAGGCTGCTCGAAAGAAAGATCGCCGACACTTTGACGATCCCAACTCAAGAGCACCCAAGCCAGCTCATCATCGCAACGTGACTCGAGAAGAGTTGAAGAACACCAAGTGCAAGAACTGTGACGCAATTGGTCACTGGCGTGAAGATTGTCCCCATCCCAGCAAGAAAAATGACAAAAGTAGGCAGGTCTTTGCGACGGGGTGTACAATGGGATGTTGTGGTCAATCCAAGCAGGAAAAGAGCATCTGGGTCAAAGACTGCAGCAGTTATTTCATTCAGACAGTTACTATGCATTGAGCAAGGCATGGTACATTTAGCAACATGGAGCAATAGTTCAGGACGTTGACAACCGTGATCTCATTACCTTTCTTGCTGGCTCTTCGCCGAGTCAGGGCCGGGAGTGGGCACTTCAGTCAAAGGGAAACAGGGAAGTCCAGGTTGGTGAATTGATTCATGGAATGATGTACATCTCATATTAAAGCCCAACCTGGACTACCTGGGATGTAACCTTGTCAATAAACTACTGGCAGGAATGAACAGTAGTAATAGTCTCAAAGAGATCATGGCCGTTTTACATACCAATCCCTTGACGAGCACTCTACAGTAGAACTAACAGCAAAAGCAAAAGCCACTGAAAACTGGTGGTTGGGAGATGACTTTCCTTTTGGGAATAGGCCTATTTGCAAGGGCTTTGGCTGTCAGTTTAAGGGAAAGTAATACCTGCACTTGCCTCCAACTCTAACTATGCTTCATATGCTTCATTGCAATTGCAATAGCAGATGCAGAACTCACAACAATGAAAACCCGGTGTATTTGCCCAAATGTACCTCCAAATGTAGCCCTGCAAGAAATACCCTACATTCAATGATTTTAGTGGACCTGGGAAATTCCAACCATTTCAAACCACAGGATTCTGCAATGGGGCAGCCAGACCAAACCTTTAAACGGAGCAGTCTGTTGTAGGTTGTGTGCATGTGTTGGTAGTGGCAGCCTTTGAAAAAACCATGCATATCATATACCTAAGAAAAACACCATTTTTTCTGGGCATCAATTTTTGGGTGGGGAAGGCTACCATGCAATTTTTCGAAAGAAACCCCAAAAAAAAACAAAGAAAAACTTTCATGGGAACCTATAAGGGGCCCTCCAATGCCACCCCCCCCACGAAATAAGGCCTTATTAATCGAGTATTAACCCTTGGTTTCCCCTTTAGGTTCCCATGATTCATGGAAGCCCGGGCAGATCTGGCATCGTGTCAAGTTGCGATGGCATCGATCACCTCCGCGAGCATTTCGTGAAAGATGCGGGACTTTATGGTGGAGCACATCGTGTGCCTCGACAAGCAGCAGTGGGTAGGTTTTTTGTTTTTTTTTTTCGGAGAATCTCATGGCCCTAGGGGAAATATTTAGAAGTGACCACTGAGTGGTGAAAAATATTCTTAAAGATCTCAGGTTTGTTTTTAGGGGGCCACACGTTAATTTGTTTGGTGGCTTGGAATTACACTCATGCCTGTTTGTAGCTTGAACTTTTGATGGTTGGTGCTTCTGGTTCTTTGGCATTACTTGTTGAGAACAGGGGCACATGCTGGATTGTAAATTATTTCAATTATATAATATTTATGTTGCACCACTGTGGTACATTTTAGACTGTGCATGAGCCATCGCATTTGATATAGTGCACCGTGTATATGCATATGCATCATGCATCAATACTTATTGCAGTGCACAATATCTCTTACAAATTATACACAAGTTTGGGTTACTCTTTGTACATCCCCAACTCTAGATACAAATCTTCAACATTTTGCATCTCGTCAAAGACTCTTTAAGTGGTGATGTGTGGCCCCCTGGTGGTTCGGAAGTCGGAAGTCCATGCCTTCGTCTCAAAATTCGAGACCCTAGAAGTGATTGGTCGTTTCCACTGGTCAACCATCTAGAATACTAATGTTGGATATTGGATATGTATTCATTTATCTTTGAAACATCACTAGGAATAACATCTATAGGACACCTGTTTAGATGAGCAGTACGGTCAAGCGAGCAGTAGGCCCCCCCCTCGCAATCTTTTTAGTTCAGCCCGGCACAGGCAAACCATCTTTGTAAGTGATACATTAATGTATATATATATATACATATATTTACACGTGTATATATATATATACATATATTATACATATATGACATATTCGGCTATCAAAGACCGTTTAAGCAAACAGTTTATTGTCTTTGAATATATACCAACCGACCAGGACGGTGACTTGGGATGTTGTCCCAGGTGCGTAACCGCCGCTGTAGCTTTGTCGAAGTTTCCGAGCTTTTGGTCTCTTGCAACCGCGTTGGTGGATGGTCGGTGGTTGTTCAATAGCTGTTTCGGGTTCTCGTTTTTGGGTGATAGGTACCATATATTCACCCAAGTGGCAATATATACCACCTACTATACCACTTATATACCAGGTATATATATATATATTGCCAATTGGGTGATTATATGCTACCGATCCCACCTTATATTGAGGGAACCAGGAAACTCAGCTCCATTGATGTTGGTGGTGGGTCGTTGGTTTGGTTGGTTTTTGGTAGGAAAAATCTCCAATGAAAAATATCCAAACGACTTTAGTTTTTTTTTTTTTTTTTCGGAAGGTTAGATACTGTACGGGGTCTCCAAGGTCCAAGAAGGATCAAGTTGGGGTCACGGCTAAAAAATCAACCTGGCTGGTGAACATATAGTTGAAATATATTTAGTGTCTGATGTTGGGGTTTGATGATACATCTTTTAAGTTGTGTGTTTTTTTGCGCGATTTGCTAGTTTCATTGAATTCGGAAGAAAACACTCCCCAAAACTAAAGACAACTCTGAAAAAGTGTGACATGAAACGCAAAGATACCTGTGGAAGGATGATCTTCCTTTTCATTTCGTGTTGAATACTGAGGTTCGCACATAGATATAGTACATTCATGTACATTCTACATGAACATATTGAATTATACCTACCTTCCTGAAAACTAACATGTTCAGTGAAAAATAGCGGTTGGAAGACAAACCTTTCCTTTTGAAATGGCTCCCTTTTTTAGGGTACACCCCGGAAAATTAGCATAGAACCTAAAAATCACCCAATTGCAAAGGAAAACCGTCTTCCTAAACCTCCATGACTTTGGGTTCCATGTTGATTTTCAAGGTTGTATGGATTGGGGTATGGATGACAAATGAGCAATGAACAAAAACCCTGGTTGGTTAGTTTATATAGGGGATTATACTACATATACTACCCCGTTATATTAAGGGATTATAACTACCCATTATATGGATCCCTATTAACCAACCAGTTTAATACGTGGAAAGTAGGAGGTCTTTTTCTCGTGGCTGAAAAGATGAAAGAAAAAGCTCAAATTGCCGAGCTTCCTTTAGAAGCTAATTTGAGGGACGATGAATGACCCGGAGTTGTTCATCCCCATCAAAAAATACCCAGAAAAAAGAAGGTTTAAGGTTGGTCACGGCACGGCACAGTCTCAACTAAAAAGCACTCTTTGGATGGAAAAAATCTTCTTTGTCATTGTTGTTGATGTGTTGTTGCATGTTAACTGTTGACCTAAATTTTGGTTTAAGAGAAAAACATATCAATTTTGATTTCACGAGGATTTGTTGTTTCCAGTCTATTTCGGAAGTTTTTAAGGATTGAGGTTACATGTCCCTGAGAAGTGGTGAACAGAAGTTTCCTTGAGGGCGCATTTTTAAAGGCGTTCGGAAAAACAAATGACAGGGATTTCAACATTTTGCGTCACAGTTTCTACACCATTCACATGTAGCATCAAGAATAGCCCAAGGCCAGCCATATTTGAAAGAAAAGTATACTGTACCAGACCTGAGAGGGTCCCGCCACCTAGTAAGTGGTTAGTTAATGGGGTTACAAGCCATTTATAACTCGACTAATCCTGCTTAGGGATCTTACGATCACCATGGTTATCATTCACTTACTAAATGGGATGATCCTCCAAGACTGTACCATATCCATTCTCTTGAGTCATTTAAGAGTTTAAATTTCCATGTTTACTTTCCAATGTATCACCACGTACCAAGTGAGCAATCTCTCTTCCAGGAATCAAAGTTCGGAAGATGTGTGAAACCCACAAGCCTTACTGTGAGAATGCACCATGGGAACCTACAACCCGCCTTTTTTGAGACTTATAACTAGTTATAATCCATATTGTTAGGGCATAACATCTGCATTTTCATGGTGTTTTGGGGTCCAAGGTATGTCCACTACAAATCATGCTCGAACATGATGACAATTAAAAGGTAGATTCGTACGGGAAAAAACTCCTACTTTCTGTGCCCCTTGTAACTATAGGATGTGGAGAATCCCAAACGTTACACCCGGAGGTCATGTCATATACACACATGAATACTTTTCTTGGAGGAGATGGAAAAAGAACCCAAGTTTCTCATGGTGTTGGCGAATCATTATGTACTGTAACTGTTAATTGCTTTCCGGAATTCCATGGTGCATTTCCTCGGTGTCTACTGCCAAGGACAAGTTGAACAGATGCATATAAGATTGAGATCTCACATATGTGAGAATGCTTGCCCAGATTGAGCTTATGTGCCACTACCATAGAGCGCTTCCCCCACACAAGCAGCAGCATGCCACAGCATGATTTAGCATCCAAGCAGATGGAACACTATCGGCCCTTATATCCGCATAAAATGACTACTAGTAGGCAATTTTTTTTGAGCAGCCAGGACCGATAGTAGGTTTCAGAGACTAGCTTGGATTGAACCAAACATGTCGGAACTACTAATTGTTGTAACTACCTGGAACCCAAATGACCTCTATTTTTGAAGGTCAACCCCCCAAAACAAGGTCTTTTCCAATCAAAACAAGGGTCATTTGGGTTCCAGGTGCTAATAGTTCTTGGATATTCACATAGATTACTGTTTAGCAGGTATTCACCACTGCTTCGCGGAGCCGCGAAATGCTTGACGCACCAGGATGTCAAGCACTTTTAATTCACACAGATTTCCGCAAGGCATTGATTTTTTTGTCATATCTGTCACGCAAAAAATGAAGATTGACAAATGAAGCATGGATTTTTCAGTGCATACGCTCAGGGTTGGATGATCCGAAGGCTTAGCGTGCGATTTGTGGTTGTTGGCCAGGTGCCTGTCCAGGATTGCGAGCGCACGGGTGGGTGTGTGTGTGTGTGTGTGCGTATGCTAATCTTTACACTTGTGCAATTGATTCTCCAATAATTTGAGACCTTCCAGACACTCGAACGCTGGTCGCCTTGTGCAAGGTTGATGGCAAAAGATTCAAGCTCGAGACTCACGTGTCGCACACAGTGCACAGTAGCCTCTTGGCTTACATGATGTTGTCATGCGCAATAGGCATTTCAGTCCATGCACGTGACATCGACGAGCAATATGTAAACCCTTTAGCGGCCAGCGAAGTCGGGCTTTAGCGGCCAGCGAAGACCTAGGTGTTCAACGAAGCGCCCCTGCGAAGAACTGGCCATGCAAGACTTTGTGGCAGAAACTTGGCAATGTTTTTTGTGGTGCCGCCGGTGTTCAGCCAATGGTCTGGAAAATTGGAAAGGATGAGCAACAAAAGGGTCAGTATATTGCGACATTCCTTTGGCTTCCAAGCAGTGAGGAAACTGATAGCTAGATAGCAACTAGCTCAATGCTTTGGCATAGATGCCTATTACATCTTGTCGTGTGGCGCAACCCTCACTGCTGTAGGTTCTTGACCCGCAAATGTTGTCTGCAAGGTTTTGGTTTGGAGTATTTTGGACTTCGTTAGTAACCGAACCAAGCGTTGCATGATCATTGAAAAAATGGACATACCTGACATACCCCTTCCGCGTGAGTTTTTTGATGATAGAAACCATTGGCGGCAGGTAGGGGCAGCCAAGATGTGAATGTGAAGTTTGTTGTATCCGCCTCATTCCCGCGATGGTGTTCTCAAAGGATGTTTTGTGTTTTCGGGTAAGGCGGAATTTGATGTGCGCCAGGAAGTGCCAACATGGCAATGGACAACTGTACAACATGTTTTGGAAATTATGTTTGCCTTCAAAATAGTTGACTTGGATTTGCCAAGCATTGTCTTCAGTTTGCCAACTCCAGGACACATATGCACACAGAAACGGGAAAAATATTGTTTTTTTGTTGGGAACAAAACGCAGTTGGTTTGCCAAAGTATTGTCAGTCGCTTTCAGTTTTGACATGATACACGAATCATCATTATTTTTAAACGCCCATTAGTTTCATACATGGGGCCTGGTGCTGCATAGTTCACGCAAATGCCACGGCCCCTCCTCCTGATTCGTTTTTTGTTTTTTATGACCTTGTATTTTGCACAATGCCCTTAGGTTCAAACCATACACGCACACACACACACACACACACCAGTTGTATTTTTGTTCGGTGTGTATGCCCTGCAAATTCAACATACATGCACAATATCAAAGTGTTACCATACATTCTGCCAGTTTCCCATTCGATGCACCTTCTTTGGTCTAATTCAGGAAGGAACGCCTCAAGGATCGTCGTGAACGTGCAATGGTTATGGCAGAGGTTGTGGAGGGGTTTTTTAAGTTTTGCCAGGTTCTAGGTAAGTTGGATATAAACCATATAGAAGACTGATATCCATTCAACTTGGAAATTCAAGGGTTTTGAATCAGTTCTTATCTTTATAGCAAAACACGACAATGCTGGTTGTTTAAGTATCCTTAGATGGTATCCTTAGATGGTTCCTTGCGTTTTTTTGTTGTTTTGCCAGTATGATCCGCCACATATATAATTTTCATGTTTTTCCCACCCTCAAAACACACCCCTTCAACAATAGAAATTAGATAAGGTTAGGAAACCACCCGTTCACAGGTTTGGAACCCAGAAGAATCAACGAAAACACAGCAACATACAGTACTCAATGCGTTTTTTTTTCTGGGCGTGCATGCCAACTTGTCATGAAAAGGCCATGTTCATCATCTTAAAATGTTTCAAACATAGGATCTTCGACTTCACCAAGACGGGGAAGTTTAGCCGCATAGGTCCAAGCCATTGAAAAGTGAGGGACAAAAAGATATCACCCAGGACAGATCAAGTTTCATGTTCATATACATGAAAACAATAAAACAGTCATGTAGGTATAAGTAAACCAATATGCCAATATCCAATAGACAAATTGGGATCCTGCAATCTTTAATTTCAACGGTTGCAAAGTGAACTCTACATTGAAGGGGCTTATTTTCGCATCAAAGAATACCGGAGACGGTTCCAGACCTGTCAATGCTTCCACTCAACGTTGCTTGGTAGGGATTTGAGCCCTGAATTTCTTGACAATGGATAATTGGCTGGTTCTTTGACCCCGACATCTTCCTATGATCGATATTGGTGGAGCCCAACACAAATCATCTGAGTTGCTCGAGTTGGTAGTGTTTCCATGTTTTTTTGGTTGGTGAAATAGTATGATTCCCTCAGTTTCATTGCAATTTCTTTTATTAACAGGAAATTTGGTTGAATACTTGTTTTCCTGATCGTTGCTCGCTTTGGCGTCCTGACTGGCAAGGAGTGTTGTTTTTGAATTTGTAGTTATATATCCCTAAAAACCCAGACCCCTCCCTAGAGTAGGATTGATGGTCTCAATCCCATTCCCAGAATAGCATTGCCGGTGAAATCCTTTTCCTATGAAATAGTTTTATCCTTAGGGTATAGTTATCATTTGTTGCCGAATTCATTCAAACATATTGACATCTCAGAGATACCACCAACACCGCCCGCAGGCTCCTCAATGAATCAAATCCTGAGAACCGAGCCGCAACTTGCGGTGAACCAAATCGCCGCCTTTCCTTCGAATTTTTGATGCCTTTTCATGTTTGCTGAATCCGGCGTGTACGGGCCCATTTTCTATAGTTGAGCAATTAAAAAACCTGGTTCTGTAGGGGTTTGTAGGGGATCAATGATTTAGAGATTATAGTAAGCCAATATAAGGATCCCTATTTACCAACCAGGATTTCCCATGGAAAGTAGGGAGGGTTTTTGCGTGGCGGCTTGCTGAGTCTTAAGTAATTTGGCGGTCCGAGGTCCAGGGTTGGTGGTGTTTCCGTAGTTTGTTTTCTCTCTCATGAATTCTACTGGGGGCAAGACACTCCCCTGGGCTTCCACCACCATTATCATAATGGTTATATAATGGTTGACCCAATTCCAATGATTAAAACTCTTATGTAAGCAATGGTGGTTATATTAACACCCATTGTTTTAATGGTGGTTGGAATCCCAGGGACTCCCCTAGAAACCCACATGTCAGATTTTTAACTTCCCAATCCTCGGCAAAACTGAACAGGAATCCCTCCAAAGCACGAAGTGGAAACCCCGAGTCGTTGATGGCGGGGGCATTGAGAGATGTACCGTACCCCACTTGGATGTCCCAGGAAGTTAGGGTCAATTGTTAAGATCAATGGGTTATAACCGTTATAACCTACATACAAATGGGGTATTCCTTGGGGTTATAATCCTCTTACAAACCATTGATCCTAAGTACCTGGGACATAAAAGTGGGGGCAAGACACTCGTGTTTGATCATTTAAAAGTGAAGAATGGGTGACAACATGGTGGCATCCTTCATGCCCCCAACGTCAATGACGGACTCAACTTCTCCAGTATCCACAAATCATCCATCTGACACCAGTTATGTTGAGCCTCCGCGCGGAAAGACAAGCAAGAATGAAACGGAAGAAAAAGGCGCCTTTCAGAATGTCTCCGAAGAAATTCTTCCAACAAATCTTTGAATGGAAAAAATAAGATCCTTGTGTTTGTTTAAGGTGATCTTTCACCTGCTATCATGGGTAAATCGCCATTTGTCACCACACATTTGGGAGATATTTGCCAAGGGTCTTTTCCAAGCACTCGGTCTCTCGACATCTCAGACTTCCTAAACCTCGGCAAAGCTGAACAGATTGAACAGGAATCCCTCCAAAACACGAAGTGGAAGCCCCGACTCTTTGAGATGTACAATAAAACCCTGGAAGATTAATGGTTTGCAGCCATCCCCCATGAAAAGAAAGGAAAATGATCTGAACCAAACCTCCATGACACCATGAGGGCATGTTCCATGTTAATCTTCAAGGGCGTACCCCACTAGAAGTTTTCAACTTGTCGTTGCTTTTCAGACAAGGTTAATCGCGATCCCGTAGGATCCATGAGACTGGTATACCTTCATGATAAACTTAAAGGTCAACCATTCATGTAGGTAAATATACCAAAATCGTCCCATGGATCCGTCATGAGTATAGAATCTTTTTGGTCGGTTCCTAGTAAGAACCAGTGTTTGAGGCACAAAAAAATGGCAAAAATCGTGTTTAAACATCCCATACCATCCATGTATGGTATATTTACCTACATGAATGGTAGGTTTTCCAGGCAAATGTAGGTAAATTTACCAGTCCCATGGATGTTCTGTTAGTTGGATGTTCTTTTTTCGTGGCCCAACTTTTTGCATCTAGGTGATTTGGGGGTACCTCGTTTTCATTTTTAGACATCCATCCACATTCAGTTTTCCAATCATTTATGGTGCGGGCCAATATAATTGACTACCCAAAAAAAAACGTGGACTGTTTCTGGTGAGCAAAGTTACTTCAAAAAAAGATGTCGACTGCTTTAAACAGATAGGGAGACTCACAGCGTTTCATATGGGGAAGAAACAGTAACAAAAGATCGCGTATCATTCGGAGATGCGCCCATTTGTCTAGCACTGCAGTGCGGTACTTCTTCTGGTACGCCAGCAGATGCCGCAAGATGGTTCGCATCGACATGGACCGGTGTGAAGTGGGGCTCGTCGATGGTTGGCATGCAACTGCTTTGCTGATTGATCAACGTTGCTTTGTACGCAAACGATGGCAAGAGAGCCTTAGATCCATTCACGACCAGTCAATCAACCGCCCTTGATGTTCCGGATCCGGATTCAAGGGAACTCAACTCTGTGCTGATGGAACATAAAGCAAACATGCGATCTTAAAGCTAAGTATGGCAACATGGCTATATCATGGCTATCAAAGAATCGGATGGTTCTAGGTTCAAAAAGGTAGCTGTTGGAGTAGGATGTTTTTTCTCCTGCAAAAAAAGAAGCACTCTTTGAGGTTGATGAAGCTTTAGGAACAAACATCTAATAAACATCTTTCTGGTCAAATATGTACTGACAGCCTCACTATGAAGTTGAAGCTTTGCGGCTATGCAACTGGAACTGTGAAATTCATTTCACCTGGAAAGCCGTTTGTGCCCTCTGTTTAAGGCAATAGTTGCTGGTTTTAGGGGTAAAGTTGCCTAAAGAAAAAGGACACAAACGGCGTTCCAGGCACCTAAATATTTGATCACATGATTGGGCGTAGTTTTTTTCTTGGGCATCTTCTTGAGATTGGAGATATGCCAGGTTCAACCCATTAGGCCAGTTATCACCCCTTCCGCATCCAATGCAAGCAAACATTTTCTTGTGGTGAAAAGATAAGGTTTATCCACCTAGTGCCTTATCATCCTTTCTATATTTACATATTGAACATGCGAAAAGTTCTTGGATTCCAATGATCGAAAGGAGATTGAGAGGTCCAGGAGCACTGAAGAATTTGACAAAGTGTAGAACTATGAGACAGACACCATATATAAACACCTGAGACTGCTTATATAGTTTTTGTGCATCATTTTTTTCATCTACACCATCTGACATGTCCATGCAAGTAAGGTTTGACATTTTTCCATACTAATTTATTTCCCAGTCGTATTATCTAAGGGTAGATTTTGTGGATCCTGAGTCTCCTTACTAATTTGCACTTTCCACGATCGAATTGTGGACAGGGATACGCTCACTTTAAAAATATAGATAGGTTTGTGGTATGTAGTATGTATATAGTTGATATCATAGGATCAAGATGGACCAAGTAGAGTATGATCATCATCATCATCATCATCATCATCATGATCCGATTTATATTTGCAAGCCATACCACGGCACCACATGTTTGCAACCGGCGCAGCAGACACCTTTGCTCCACTTGACGCTGAGATCCGATGTCTGATGATGTGTACAGGATTTCATGTACAGCGCCTCCACGTGCGACCAAAACGGAGCGCTCATGAGTGGTCTCCACTGTTTGGATGTCCCGTTAGGACCAAAAGAACATCACATGTAACCATGTAAGTTGTATGTTTGGTTCAATTCTAAAGCGACCCAAAAAAGAAAACCAAACATTTGACATGGTGGTTTCTGTGAGGTGTGAGATATTTATGGTCATTATACATATATGTATTTACATACAATTGATGTAGCACTTTCAAAAATCTATTCTGTTTGTTTCCAAAATACCAGAATTCCTAATGACTTCAAGATTGATAGTTGATGCCATTCGCATAGTTCCATACAGCGTAGACACTCACATAGAAAATAAACGTGTTTCAAGGATAACCAGTTCCCAGTGTCCAGTTCCTTGAGATTGCAGTCATGTTCCATTGTTTTCCAAGGATTTGTATGCATGGAAGGGCGAGTGCACGATGCAATTGTCCACGATCCACAAAGACGCAAAAGTTGATGGTTGATTTCCTTTGGATGCCTTTTTTTCAGTGGCTATGTCAGGTTTAAGGAAGTGTATGTTTATGTTTCTTATTTATATTTCATCGTATGCATAGTCTCGTATATATATATATATACACATATTTCATATACATACAGTATTAACCAAACATATCACTGTTGTTCGGGGAGGCGGCTTATGAGATTCACAACCTCAATGAAATGATATGTTCAAGGATGAATCAGTGAAGATGATGGCCAACCGCAGCTTTACCTGAGAACGGCGAAATGTGTTTATCGCAGGTCCCACTTCCCATGAGAATGAATGAATTTTCACCTACATGAATAGGTACGTTTACGGGGGACATGTAAGTAAAAATACAGCATACAGGCAGTGTTTGGGTATGTGATATATATATATATATATGTATGTATGTAGATATCTAATATGTTCAACATCTCTCCACTCCTGTAAGATCTACATAGTTAAAGGCATTTGCATTGTATTTTACACATGATCTCTGACATCCCTAGACATCCAAACACACCTGCTGAGAAGGTTCTTGGACCTCCAAAATGGATGTCTAGGGCATGTTAGATTTCAACTCAAAGCAGGATCCCTAGTGACCTCATGCTTTCCCCGCCAGGGCTTTGACCATCATTGTCGCTACCTGAATGTTTGCGTGGGCGGCAGGCCCGAATTTTTGATTTGGCAAAGCCTACTTGTTATAAATGGAGTGAACTACCCCCTAGAAGTAAGGTTATAAGCACGGGAAAATACTACCGTTATATGGGCGCCATTTCACCCCATTTATAACTGGACCCATCTTGAGCCGGTGATGTTTGAAAGACTTATTCACTTCTACTATTGATGGTTCAGAAATCGGGCGAGAAAACCACATGGGATAAACAACCAACCTTAGCAGTGCAGGATTTCTGGCATCAAGATACAGTTTCCGTATGACTCTCCGGCATTGGAATGGCAGAATCGGCATGAATTGCCACCCCAACAAAAGGTAGCTAACTATAGCTGGAGAAACTACCAACCGTAACAGTGATTTGGTAAGCTGTACGGCAGGATTTCATCCATCAACATGTTCTATGTCCATTAGGGGTGAAATAGTTTTGCCACCTGCTTTAGGACAACAATTCTTGCTCACGGCAGACCTTGTTGTAAGGATAGATCCAATCCAAATCATCCCTTCCACAAAGAAACCTTCTTCGAATCTGAAGCACAGAAGGCTTGTCGGATAGGATGTACAGTAACAATTTGTCCCAGCTGCCGATGATTCAATTTCCATCTGTAGCATGAGCAATCACTGCATATATGTTGGCCAAATTTGAGTGATGTGTTTTCGTTACATTGTTTGGGTTCATAATAGTCAATGGCGACGATCTCACCCTTTTCCTTCCCAAAAAGAAAGGGACAGGCTTGGACGAGTTGGTTCAAAATCAGGGTACCATTTTTGGACACCAAGACTTCTGGGTATATCATTTATTATGGGGGTGCCGGGGTGCAACAATTTTACAGCATAGCCAATGGAGATGGTGAGTTTCCAATTTGTCAAGTCGAATGAGCTGTGGTCAAGAGTGCCAAAGTTTGTTTTTCTTGTCATTTAGATTGTGATCAGGAATTCTGAGGTTGTTGTTATACATAAGACATCCCTGCCCAAAACCAAGATGTCTATACTAGTGAAAAAATGTACATGTGTATACATAAATTTGTTGTTTTGTTTATGAACATACCATTCTGTGTCTTTGCATGCAGCTTGCATTTTGCACTACATCTCCGTCCCACATGGCCAAAGAAGTTCGAACCCAACTGACAAAAATTCCAATCCAGGACATATCCGGCGTGGTATTTTTTTGTGGTGCGGAAACTCAAACCCTTCGAACACAACCCCCTTCGAATCGGAATTTTCGGATGCAAAAAAATTACCGTGAAAAATTCCAAGTTCACAAGGCAGCAACGACAGACTTGATTCCACGGTACCACACGGGTGGTTTATGTATATACCCTCCTGGGAACTAACATATCCCATTTTAAAGGTACTTTTGAAGATGATTTTCCTATTCCCCAGGTGGGATATGTTAATTCCCTGGAGGGTAATCCCTTCAGTAAATGCCTGTTTTGTGGTCTTCTTTGGAAAAGGACGAAAAGGGCATTGATTCCTTGCTGGATTTTTTTAAAGTTGGTGACCTTCTGTGGGACGACACTTGGATGGTACTTTTTAAAATGTAAGTTCAGATACTAAAACATTGGAGCATATTTCCCAGCCGTGAAAACACATGTTTTTTTTTTTTATGGTGCATGTTTTCGTTGTCTTTGCCCTAGCTGTATATTTTGCACCAGTTGTTGGGTAGTTGTTCTCGCTATTCCATGTCCAAGTAACCATTTCATCCACTGCGGGATTTGTGCACATGTTGTACAAAACTCTAAGTGCTAAATGATCTATCCTTCTATCCCATGGGATCCATAGAACAAACATAGATTTACCTGCATGTAAACCTTACACATCATCATGTAGGTATACCAAGGGTGATTAGATTACCCATTTGGAGGCAATCAAACAATGCAAACGTATGGTAATTTTGAGGTACTTCCCTTATAACAGTGCATTGTTTGGGTTGGTAATGTAATGACCCCTGTATACCCAGTCCCACAGATCCTTGTCTTACGTGATGTTTTCCTCGATGGAGGTATAGAAAGAATAGAACCCCCTCCGGCACTGCCAACCATTTTTCTTGCAGATGTGTGTCGTGGAAAAAAGTCCCCATTCATAGGATTTTTGTTTCATTGGTCGAGCCTATGCTTTGTTTTATGTTGTATTTTGATTTGCTACACCTCCAATCTCACCCACCCCTCAAAATTCACCAAGACTAAGAATTCCAGCAAGATTCAATCCTTGTTGCGTTGGAAGTTGATTTCGGGTATTTCTTCACAATTTTCGAACAAAAAACAACCAAACCTCGAAAATTTCCGCCACCTCGTCACAGCTCAGTTGCTTCTCCTGACGCTGGTGGTGATTTGCGCCTTTGGTAACGTCCACGCGTTGATGGAACCTTTGAGGTTGGTGTTCCCGTGTGAAAGTTGGTGTAGGGAGTCGGATGAACAGTTGCATCGGTTTTGGAAACCCACCCAAAGAATCACGGTTAACCCTGCGAAATTTGAGGGGTTTGGGATCTCCAAACCACCAGTTTTGAGATCCCATGATTCTTTAGGGCAGATATTCAATGAACCGTTGGTGCATTTAGCTTCAGATACCTCCAAAACTACCCATTCATGTAGGTAAATTGATATACATTGAGTATTTGGGTGACTGACTTCATTGGATTTTTTGAGTGTTGAAGCATTCATGAAAAACGAGTGGGATTTCTGTTCAAGAAATTACTCTAAGATATGATACAAGGTGGGCCCCTACCAGTTAGAAATGGGGTTATGACCCCTACAAATGGCCTTATAACTGGGTAACTGATGTTATAATCCTACTTATAGGAGTTATAACCCCATTTATACCTGGTAGGGGCCCACCTTGTCTGGACATATATTTTGTTTGGGACTGTTTGGAAGCGATGGGTTGGTGCCCCCAGAATCGCCAAAAATATTGGGGTACTTGGTTGATTTTGGTGCAAAGAAATCAGTCAACACTTGAGGAATCAACTGGGTCCAGATGCATGCTTATCCAAAAATCCATGGGTTGCAAGCATGGAAGAGTCAGAATTTGTTGAGGATGTTGGAGTCAATAGTCAGGATTTGTTGAAGGTGATTATTGTTACCTATAGCTTATTCAGGAATCCATGTTACTTGTTTGGACCATCTTAAGCAAAGTACTTGGAAGATCATCCCACTTAGTAAGTGGTTAATATCCGTGGTCCCATGGTGAGTAAGTCCCCGAAGTAGGGTTGTTCCCCTTGCAAATGGCCTACATGGCTTATACATGGGGGTGATCCTAACCACTTACTATGTGGGATGATCCTCCAAGTAGTAGTGGATCCCGGGCTTCATATTCCATTACTGAAAGGAGGAACATCCCGAACTTTGGTATTGGATGCCTAGGTTTTATCTTGTGACGTTGCTCACTTGAGCCACCGAGACAAGAAGCGGCCGGATACTTTCCATTATACTGAATTATACTGCTTGTTCAATGACGGGATCACGGGATCTTTATAATGGTTTATAATATATAATCTTTATATATAGCCTTGTAGTATAATCACCTATATCCCCTAAACAACTTGGGTCTTTGTTCATTGCTCACTTGTTTTTTTTTTGTGAGGCATCACTTGCACGATTACCATCCTGTGGCGTACGGATCCACAAATTCCGAAATTGGCAGGGGGAGATAAGTTCTTCTTTTACAAACAGGGAGTTACTGTAGCTAATAAAGTGATGCAACCCTGGCACCATCGTCAGATGGGAAAACAAGGCTATGGATTGGCGAATGACATCCGAAATACCGTGTTGATATCCTATTCATGAATGATAAATTGTTGGTTTGGGGCCGGGTTGGTGGTTTGGATTCCTGGGATCCACTTATGAAAGGGATTGT
Source organism: Breviolum minutum Mf 1.05b.01 (assembly GCA_000507305.1). Lineage (NCBI taxonomy): Eukaryota > Dinophyceae > Suessiales > Symbiodiniaceae > Breviolum > Breviolum minutum. The sequence goes on along the minus strand of DF239448.1, from coordinate 129,854 downwards.
TACTTAAGGGCAACCTTGGAATCCCAAACCACCGGGCCCCACACCAACAATGAAAACCACTGGTGGAGGGAGACAAACTTTGGACAGGATTTGCCAACAAAAAACCCAAAATGGGGAGCCTCATAGGCTTAACATGATTTTTGTGAACAACTGTTTTTCAGTGATGCGCGTGCAAGGGAGACATTTGGTGGATGATCCTATGTTGACATGCTTTGATCAGAAACAAAATAACCATTGGGAAATACAGGAACTAAAACTGAATAGATTTGAAAACATGAAATATAACATGCCTGGCAATTCTTTGTGACCTTTTTGGGATGGTTAAGTGACCCTTGTAAATGGTTAAGTGACCTCCAAATAGGGGATAAAAGGTCACGGATTGAATCACCTGGTGATGAATTCTTGCTCAACCAATAGAGTTGGCCACGGCTGGGTTGCAACTTGCACAACGACTTGTCTTCTAGATATTTAGGTGTTTCCTTAAATGGTGGGAAAACCCCCTTTTAAAACACCTCAAAATGGTCATTTTTAGTAGGAAAACCAATAGTTTGGGGTAAACCACCATATTTTTCATAAGGTGTTTCAATAGATGTATAGTTGATTTGTTGTCATGGAGAGAATTCATGAGAACGCAACTCTTGAACAGTTTGAACAGCAACAGGGGCTACTGGAGACATGACTGATACTGCTCAGAGTGTATTTTTCAAGGCTACGTTGTATTGCGATTTGAAGGTAATCACAGCAGCTATGTTGACCAGGATCAAATCCGTTGATTGCGCTGAGGTTTTTCCTCATTATTGGTTCGGCAGCGGTGGTTGCTTGGCCCAAAACAAATGAAGGAACATATGTGTTTCTTTGGGTCGAAATTGGGTCAAGTGATACTCTATTTGATTTTCACTACGCATTGTCAGTGGGAGAGGGAAGCGCACAAAGTTTGGTTATACTTTTTACTTGAGCCACAAGAGTTAAGCACCGCACTTTACCCCACTGAAAGCAGCCCATATAAGATAGGTTAGTATAGGCAAAGGTTAGTACAAGGGCTTATATCACGTAATACATGAGAGCTAAGCCATCCATATTTGCAACTAGGATTTCATGAGATCATGAGACTTGGTTGGTCACCACAGCTTTGATGATCACCCAATGATGATGAGAGTAGATTCACGACATAATATATCTATATATACATACCCCCATGGGACAAAGGAAGATGGATGTTTGGTTTCCATGCAAGTTGTGGTTTATACCCTCCCTGAAACTAACATAGCACCTGAAAATGGTGGTTTTCAATAGGGATCTCCTTTTCCAGAGGTCCATTTTCGGGTATTATGTTAGTTTCAGGGAGGGTAGATGTTATAGCTTTGCTGCCTTCCTGAAGCCTCAGCTTCAACGTGGCTTTTTTAGCGAGCTTTCTGAGCCTGTCCAAAACAAGGCAACTACTTGTATCAGGACGTGACTTGGTTGTGTTCAAGTATTTGCAGATGTCCAAAACAATTCCAAATCCATGTATGATATATTTACCTACATTTAGTTGATTATTTGTGGTAAATGTAGCTAAATATACCATACATGGATTCTTTGGGACTGGATTTGAAAGGTTTTTTTATGGAAGACAAAGGGTATTTACAACATATCACTCCCAAATGCTCCATGGGACTGCAATGTTTTTACCTATACATTTGGCATAACTTTCGTTTTTTTTCACCGGATGGATTTTCTTATTCCACTCCTCCCATGGAGTGGACCGCTCAACATTTGATGGGACTCACTTATGACTATTGTGACCGGATCCCAGCACCCTACAGGGATCCGATCGCTCACCGAAACCGAGAATGGGTCTATATGGAACCTAAAAATACCTTCCAGTAGAATCGTTTCGGTAAATACTATATACAAAAAAAACACCCCCAGGTTTTTCGACGTTACGCCCAGGTTTTTCGGGGCAGATCCCCCCCCAAAACAAACAGGTTTTTTTTTCAGCTCAGGGAAAACTCCGCGGGGGGGTTCCAATGGGTTTTGCCCTCACCAATTGAGGTTACTCACCTTGAAGGAGTGTTCTTATTCGCCTTGCTGGTGCGATGGATTGTTGGGGATGGAAGCTTTCCAGATGGGGATGGGACTTGACCAACTGCCAGGTACTACATATGAAGGCTACATGAAACTTCCATAGGTTTTTTTATGGGGGTTTTCATGTTTAGGTAAATATATGTTTCATACATGGAGCATATGGGGTTGGAATTGGAGGGTTAGTTGGAGATAGTTTTTTTTATTGGTTGGTTGCAAAAAAATCGTGGGGACGTGATTCATAATCCCCTGCCCTCCCAAACAATCAAGGGGTAGTATTTTGTTTTGGATTGATTCTCAATAGAATCTTGCTTTGCGATATATTATGTATTGGATTATATTTGGGGGATTTTGCATTGTATCATGAAGGATTTGGAGTAGAAATTGATCAGAATTTCTATGTATTCCATATACACTAGGATTTTGTCAGGTTTCGACAGGGAAAAAAATATTCCCTTTACGAATCACCACCCCCACATTACCAAAGGGTGCAGATTTAATGATGGGATTATCAAAAGTATGTCTAACAACTTTGCCACCGAAGATCGATTCTCTCAAAAGGTTGTGTTCTAACCATTGAGACTATTTTTGGTTGATCTTGCCTCCATACTTCAGAACTAAACCAATTGTGATGATAGATTGCCGGCGTATGTAAGTGACATGTATGTGTTTGTCAGTTTGTCACTTGTCTATCTACAAATCTGTATTGATCGGGGCGAGCAACAATACATTGGAAACTATGTGCAGATCTATTTGCACAATATATATACATATTTCGATACTTTACATTTAGAACAGTGTCAAAATAATGTGAATCTATTCACTTGATTGTTTAGCATTGATTATCATTGCTCTAGCAGATGGGCTCGCGACATGTGCTACAAACTTGATAAGTTTGAGCTTTCCGAAACCCTTCAATCATAGTGCATATTTTTCTTAGACACCATCTCATCAGTGGTCAAAAGACTGTGGTTGGTGTTTGGTAAACCCATACCATCCATGTATGGTATATTTACCTACAGTTGCTTGATTTTGGTGGTTTTCATGTAGGTAAATATACCATCATACGTGGATGCTATGGGAAAAGGATTATTCTACTTCATTCCATAGCATTTCTCATATTATAGTCACCTGTTATCATATTATAATTATAAAGCTTCCCTTCCACTACTCCCTTGGACCTCCGGACGCAAATCCACGACGCCATTGCGCAGGCGCAACATTCCTACTTTTGCCTAGCAGGCCACTTTGCCATTGGAATATACTCCCTCGAACTAACATAGCCCCTGAAAAATTGGGTTTGAGAGATGCAATCCCTATGGATCCAAGTACCTCCTAAGAAGATACTTTACCCCCCAAATTGTACCCTAAGTGCATTCCTAGCAGCTACTTGGATCCATAGGGAATATTCAATGACCATCCCATGAGTGTATGAATACAGTGAATCTAGTACTCTCGACGCTAAGATTGTTCCACCACCTGGTTCAATCCTGAGTTAGTGGGTCCATGGAGATACAGTATACATATGTATACGAGCCCATGAACTCAGCATGGTGGTGAGCCTGATTCGAAGGTATGTGGTGAGCTAGCCAACTATTCTTGGAACCCTATATAAATAAATGCATCCACCATCGACTCAATATTCACTCATGACCTTGGCAATTGAACTGTGTCCGGCACTGGCTTTTTCACGAATGACTTGTGCTGATTCAAAAGTCATATAGGTCCATGGTTGTGACTACCATCAAAGATTTCCATTGTTCAGGGAATCATGACGAAACTACAGTAATTGACAAAGCTTCTAACCCTTTCTCCCAGAACGCTTCAGTGGAAAATGGCCAATGTCACTGAACGAAGTCCTTTCAGAGCAGACCTGCAACATCCTGCAACTCATCGTTTCTGACAACTCAAGCTACAGTGGATTTGATGCATCATTATTTATTATTTGTTTTTCACTGCATTATTCTCCCTTTTATCAAAAAAAAAGTCCAACGTTCCTAAACTCCGCGAAAAAAAGGTTAGCAAATCAGCTCCTATCTTCCTAACCTAGCCGTTAGCTTCTTCATAATTGTTGAACGGCCAACCTTTTTGCGGTTCAGGCATCACGACCTTGGAATACATCAAGGATCAGGTGCGAGTTTTTCCAGCAGGGGGAATGATTTGATTCGATGGATTTGATGGCCATTATCTGTTCTAAATGAAGGGTTGCAACTGGTTAAGGGTTGAGTACAGGCTAGGGATTGTAGATCTAGCAGGGATACTCCTTTTAGATCCTTTTTAGCATTTTGAATAACATCGCTTTTTTCAGTTCGTATAGGATCCCATAGTAAGATACCAGACTACCAGATGTATTGCTTATCAGTTAGGATAGTCCGTCAATTCCAGGACAGTTTCACGGCAACAAGGGGATGTGAGTTGTTCATCGGAGTTTGTGCCAGTCGACTAATTAACAGATGTGATGATGTGAAAGTATTGGTTGCAACAGAGACACGATTTGGGACTGGAAGGTAGGTGACGTAGATACTTGTAGGAAAACGATTGCTCTGGGTTGAGCCTTTCATTTTTAAAGAGCTTGAATTCTGCTAATTAATCATTCTGATTGCGGGTTGTGCAGACTTATACAAAAATCACAGTTCCGTACCACTCGTACTCGTTTGAATTACTGCTTTTTGTCAGCATTTCTGTTTTGCCTATGTGTTTTGTTATACACTTCCCTTGGACCCCAACAACCCATGGAAAAATGAAGGTTTTGAACTTAACCAATATATGGGTTCCCATGGTCGCAACCTGCGGCTCCAATGGGAGGCGCCTCCTTTTCCTAGTCTTCCACCTAGGGGCTGGCGAGAGGCCTGGGGTGGCGGTTAGGTGGTTATTATATAACTCTGGGAAAGCTCAAGGGTTTGAGGGTTTTTTCACCCCATATTTTTAACAGAAACCCCGACGTTGGTTATGCGGGCCCCACAAAAAAGATTGGTGACAGCTGAAAGCGGTGGAAAAAAAAGGTTGTTTTTTTTTTCGGCCTCCGCCCTTCTTGATTGGAAAAAAGAAATGTTTCTACTATCGGATGCAAGCGGTGGATCAAATTCTCGATTTTTCGTTGTGCCCCCGCTTTTGCGCCTTGTAAGGGTGGCCGCCCTTCTGTGGAGGCAGATGGCAGGCAGCATCGAGAAGTCGCCCTTCCACAAGAGTGTGAAAAGATGTGGTCTACTTTGGGGAATTGTATGCTCAATGCCGTCGCTTCAGTGGCACCGGAGTGCGACATCAAGGAGCTCACTTCATTCTACGAGGAAAACCAGGTGGCCTTGACTGCGAATGACTTCAACCAGATGCAGATTTTTCTCTTCGCAGCGGCAGGAGCTTCCATTCCAGTTGCAACCTTGTGAGTCAGCAAGCTTCCTGTTTTCGAATCCAAGACAGGCATTCCTTTGTCATGAAGGTACCCTTTGTGGTAGTGGACATTGGTGGTCTTTTTGCAAGGAAGAAGATGCGAAGATCACCATCTTCGATTGCTTGGCTGGCCAGCACTCCTTCACTTTGCCGCTTGCAACGTTCCAAGCCGAAACTGCGCAGGTTGCCAACCTCACCTTGTTTGTGCTCAGGACGCAGCAGCCCACAGACGCTTTGCCGTCCTCTCCTGCCTATCATCCACCGGAGAGTTGTGCACATCAACCAAGTGAAGAACTTCTACGAATCGCCTGCCCTTTGAAGTCTTGCACTTTTTTTGTGGAAGTAAACTCATTGATGCCGAAACTGTTCCAGCTGTCCTCTACACATTGGACGGCTCGAAAGATGTTGAACATGTGCGCAAAAGATGTTGCAAAAAAACTTGCATAGTTGGCTTTTGCTACAACTATGCGCAGTGCGGGCAAAGCAAGCTCAATGCCTTGATGCCTGAGGACGCAGAGCACATCTTCATCACTACGGTTCTCTGTCGAGTTCCTGCAATACCATGACGCGCTGCAGTTTCGTGGGTTCTTGAGCAACATGGCAATTCATTGGGCCCAGACTTCATCTTGGAATTTCCTCCAGACCCCCAGCAAAGTCGCTACGCTCAAAGCTATGCATCAGCCCGCTTGCTTTGGAATGCTATGACCGAGTTCTCGGCAATGTGGTTCCGTGAGACTCAACAGTCGCTTGTGCAAAAGATTCAAAGCATTGACATTGAAGATCCCTTGAAGGAATCTCTCATGGTGAACTATCAGGCTTGGTGGCAGACATCTGTGACGATAAGAAGGAACGTGATCGTCTTACGGTGGTTGCCATTGATGGACATGAGAAGATCGCAACAAAATGTGCGGGAGAACCTCCTTCTAAGGGTGGCCGCCCCCGCAAAGACAGCCAAATCAGTCACTCCAACAACGGATGGTTTATGGTCACCTCCCCTGACACTGGGTTGACCCTGCTGATTGTGGAGATGCGGAACCGAGAGGACAATGCCATCGCCTTGTTCTGCTTGGAGAAGATCGTGGAGCTGTACCCGGCCGTCAATGCAGTGATCTATGATCGGGCCTGCTCATGCATGTCTGCAGGGCAAAAGATGTCAAGTTTGCGAGGCATCAAGTACTGGGCAGTTGATCGGTTTCATGCGACACGTTGCCAATTGTCCATGTCACCCTGCTGACATCCCTCGTCTCCGCAAAAAGGATGAAAGCCATCAACACATCCATTGCAGAACAGTCATTTGCTTGGTTTCTTGGCTATGCTCACACATTCAGTTCTATGGGGCCAGTAACGCAAGGGTTCTATGTTCTGGCATATGGGCGCAGGCACAACAATATGGTGAGATGCAAAGACTTGCGGCACTTGAATCAGTTCTCTACGGAGAAGAAGCTTCGCAAGGCCACTCGCTCTCTGAAGAAGCTTGCCAGCAGAGCGTACCAATGCAGTCCGAAAGCCATGAGAAAGCAGCGTTCCTCTCCTGCCATGAAATGCCCGGCATCGTCATCTACTTCTACGGCATCTGCGCGCAAACGTCCTGCTGCGAGATCTTGAATGACATCTGAATTGCTTGGTGGCAAATTTTGTGAGGGCGCATAGCTATATTTGAATGATTTGTCATTCTCGAACCATAGAGGGTCTTTTTTAATGCTGTATCTCCATCCCCATGTGGTGGTGGTAGTGGTAGTGGTGTTGTTGACGCTCTTGCTGTTGTTCTTGTCATTGTTCTTGTTGTTGTTGTTGCTGCTTGTTCTTCTTGTTGTTACTGTTATTGTTCTTGTTGTTGCTGTCGATGAATCAAGGTAGCGAGAAATTCAGAGCTATGTGCAAATTTTTTGAAGATGCGAACGTATGCAAATCAATTGTTGGTTTGAACATGTTTGCAAGGTAAGACCTAGGAAAACCCTTTGCAATAATGGAATATGTTTCCTGTTTTCTGCTAGCGTTCCATGAAGCCAAGAAGTACCAGTTGGCATGACATGATGATATGCTTCAAACCCATGTAGAATGTGGCACCACAACAACAACAACAACAACAACAACAAGAACAGCACAAAAAATGGCAAAAAACATTCCAAAAGCGGAGTTCTGTGAAAGATTTGGACATTTTTGGCCCAATTTGGCCCACTCAAAGTTAGACCATCCTGTTCTCATAACCAGAATGTCATTTGGCCCATCCTGCCAGGCCGTTTCGGAAGGGGAGTGTCACAGCTGCCAAGGAATCCTAGGGTTTCTCCGGTTGCACGGAGGGGAAACCAACATTGAAAACTGAAGGTCACTTCAACCAATCCTTCATGGTCGTTCGTTTTTTTTTGGGATATAACACGGGGATATACATATCTAATATATATATATAATTATGATATATGATATTAATATACCAGCTCTTATCCAAAAATAGTGAATTCACCTAATCAACCCTAGTGAATGTGCTCCAAACGTGGCATACCAAACTGTATACCTTCCTATAACCGGACCCTGTGTGTTCAGAATCTGTCGTTGGGAGTTTCCGGCCACATTTTTGTGGAGGTGTCATCATGCATTCCCCCTCTTCATGCCAATGTTTACAGCCGGAAATCAGAATTTGGTCTGTTTTCAAGTTCAAAGGTGAAAACATTTTCGCAAATCTAAAGTGATTTTTAAGGTCTCATTGGCTTCACTGATTTCGATAACCATACAAACTCTACAAATTCTTTTGTAGCGATTTTCACACTTGTGTAGTAGAGTCTGGTGGAATAAAATTGGATATTTCCGGTAACCTGCCATCCCTGTTGATGTCAGGTGGTTTTAAGATTTGGTATAAACATATACATTGAATATTTATACGCATATAAAACATATAAGTATAATATATTTATACATCATGTATTTGTATTTAGATTTTATCACGTAAGAACATACTTTTCCCTTTACATAACCATTTGAAAAAGGTACGATTTCCAACCCCAAAAAATATCACGTTGCCCCCAAGCAACGTGCTGCTGCCTGCCAAAAAACCTGGGTTGGCAAAAATCCAGGTTGACGGATGCCCCAGATGCCGATGAAGTGCTCCAAAGATGCCAAGGGTAGTGGTGGAAATTGGATATCATCACCCCAAAAATTGAGAAAGATTTCCAATTTGACTAGTATTTTCCAAAGGGGTTGAAACCACCTCGTATTTTTTTTTAATGATGCAATGAGTATCAATTCGTGATGTTTTTTCCCATGCCATCCACGGCACTGTTCTTTTTTACCTAGATTTGGATCATTTTTATGGTGCAATCTGCCCTACATTTGTGATGTTTTGTTTTTTTGGAAAATCCAAAGATGTAAAATCAATCATGAATCTTGATGATACTGTTGATGGAAGAAATCCTGCACCACCTGGGATGTATAAAACCCTATAGATAATGGGACATTTACCATACCAACTGGTGCGGGATTTCTTCCATCAACCGTATTTCCCTAAAAAATCCAGGTATGTCTGAAGATTTCAGGATTACACCCCCCTCCCATTCCGAGCTTCTTTTCGGATGGGATGTTCAGACCCTCAATCCGACAATCGATCGGGAGGGGTCTGGATTCTTGTTTATTTTTGTGAAATTTGTGATGTTTTTGTTTTGGAAAATCAGGCAGCAACCAACAAAAAACCGGTGTGAATTTTCTTTCCCATACCATCCATGGGACTGGTATACTTACCTACATTTGGTATCATTTGGTTGGATTTTATGGCAAATGTAGGCAAACATGCCAGTCCCATGGCCCATGGATGGTATGAGTTTGGTTGCATTTTGGGGGAAGGTCAGATTCGGACTTCTTGCAGGTGCTCTACTGCAGCATTTGTCAAGGAGATTTGGCCAAGGCTGGATCTTGTCGATGGGAAGATACTGTGGATGGAAGAAGTCCTGCATCACTGGGTGGTGGCAACTCAAACATTTTTTATTTTCACGCCGAACCTTGGGGAAATGATCAAATTTGACACGAATATTTTTCAAATGGCTTGAAACCACCAACTAGATTATATAGCTTCCCTAGGGATCCAGTCGCCGAACGTCAGAGGATGAGCAAGGGGTGGACCCAATCACTGAAACGAAACCCAAGGTATTTATCAGCCTCCGGCTAATGCCGCCGGCCTTTGCTGGGCTTGAGATTGCAAGCAGCATGGCCAGAAGCACCACCAAAAGCAGCAGCAGCAACAACAGCACCATTCTCTCCATTGCCAGCAGCATGGCGAGAAGCACCACCAAAAGCAACAGCAACAGCAGCAACAACCAACAGCAGCAATAACAACAG
>DF239448.1:95080-119787 GCA_000507305.1 Breviolum minutum Mf 1.05b.01 | reverse complement strand
TGTGTGTGTGTGTGTGTGTGTGTGTGGGGGGGGGGGGTGGATTTTAGGCGAAGCAAAAGACGCGCCCCAAAGACATTATCAGCTTTAGCTTAGACTATATAAGCAAAAGCAAAGTACAGACAAGCAATCCGTCATCAAGCCCCATTCCACTAGACACGCCGGCAAGGCCGGCGGATTTAGGTTCCAAAAAACCATTCTCAGTTTCGGTGAACAGTCAGGTTGAATTTATCCATGGATGCAGTTTTTTTTCCCACAATGTTCAATGGTTTTTGGTGGTTCCTGAAATATGACAAAATGTGAACACATGATGCGTATCCATGGTGATTCTTGATTCTTTAGGCTTCCCTGGTTTCCCCGTGATATTTAAAGCGGGAGTAAACATCAAAAAATCTTCAAGCTACTGAACTACAGTTCAAAGTCTGTAAACACCTGACCCGACGACAATAGTCCAGTCCATATGTCCTCTCATGGGATATATCTCAGGGGATATAATATATTGATCTAACGGGATTTTTGAGCCGGGCATAGCATTTCAGTTTCATATCGATACTCGTGTTTTTGTTTGGGTTGCACCACAAGACATGTTTTTTCGTACCATGGGTGTGGTCTCACATATTTGCTAGAACAAACTTGGCGAAGCAGTTAAGAACACCGACGGAATCTGATTTCTGAATGGGAGATTCTTAGTATCAACTGGTGGTGGCCAGAATTCTGAAGCATCATCTAGTAGGTGGATAAAGATTCACAATGTTCTTTCCTTGAAACGTTTACCCTCCCTGAAACTAACAGTTCGCCCATGCTCATGCAATCCATCCCAGAAGGAAAGTTGTATTCCAACCATCCATTTTCAGGTGCGAACTGTCAGTTTCATGGAGGGTACTTGGATGTACCAGGAACTTAGTAAATGGTTAGGATCCGTGGGTTATAACCCCAAGGAATACCCCATTTATAAGTAGGTGAAATAACCCATTGATCCTAACCATTGATCCTAACTTCCAACGCGACATCCAAGAGAAATACCCTCACAGGCATGCGTCGGCTTTTATCAATGTGATGTTTGCGATGCAGCTGCTGTGCCCTGGATGACGTTGTTTACGACGGATCAAGCTATGATTTTTCAACAATGTTGGGTGATCCTTCCTGGAGGGTCCCAAGGCCAACCATTTATAAATGGTTGGCTATCAATGGGATGGTTCGAAAAATCTGTATAAAGAAAATGGTTGGAAATCACCAAACATCCATTTATAAATGGTTGTTTAAGGTTCCTGGTTGTTAGAAGATGCTGAGGATTTTCTACCAACAAAACCTGAAGCTGGTCATTGGAATCTTTAGGGTTACACCCAAGATCTAATGTCGACGCAAAACTTGGAGGAAGTTGATGGGCGCGAGGCATCAAATGACTGGACCCGAAGATGTAAATCAATCATGATTATTGATGAAATTTGATGATTTTTGAGAATGTAGCTCTTGGTGAGGTATGACGTGATATCACACCAAACAAACAAACAAACAAACAAACAAACAAACAAACAAACAAACAAACAAACAACAACAGTGTTTTGTACATATTCGGAATGTTCATTTCTTGCTTCACTCACTGTCCTTGGAGTTTTGGTGCCACAAAATATCCCCAAAAACAGATGGAAAAAAATGTTCTGGGTGGTGGTGGTTTCAAATATTCTTTATTGTCAACCCTATTTTGGGGAAGATTCCCATTTTGACTAATATTTTTCAGATGGGTTGAAACCACCAACTAGTGTTTTATTTGAGCCTAATTTGGTTGTGTTAATTCTTAAGAGGCAGAAGAGGTCGACCTATTGGACCTAATTTGTTTGGACAATTTCAGGAACTTTTTTCCAGCCGAGAAAGGTGGCACCTGCATCATGCAACAAAAAATATACCTCCTTTGAAAGAGCCCCGAAAAAGCAAGAGATGCCAACAAAAAGCTTCACTTGAGGGCGGATTTTCGTTGGTCCATAAAGATACCTATATGGTTGCACATTTTTCCTTACCAACAAAAAGAACATATGCTACTTGGTGGATCATCCCAGGACTTGAAAGTTAGGATCACCCGGAAAAGGCCATTTTGGAAGGGGTGTATCCCACAACCCAATCCTTCAGGGACTTGGAAACCTCGATCCTTGGCATGAATGCCGGGGAGCAAGGAAAGATGCCACCGCCATCGATCCTGTGATTGAGGTGTGTCCTATTTGCTACCGTGCAGCCAGTTCTTCTTCGTTTCTTGGCCCATTTTAGTGGCAGTTTTTTTTTTGAGCCAAGGGGGTTCCCCAAACAGTTGGTGGAAAAGAAAGAGAAAAGCCGTAAAGACACAGTAGTAGAAGTAACCATAGCAACAGAACATGACCCTTTAGCAATCCTTATCATATAAATATGATATAGATATATATATATATATTAAATATATTTTTACATACACAATCATCCACATCTATACATGAGTTATATATTTTCTAATGCCACATCAGTTTACCAAGAATCCACTTCAAACAGGTGTGTGTAATATCTACCCACTGAAATCTTCCGAAATCCTAAACCTTCACTCCTTAGCCAGGAAAATTTTTCAACATGTGTGGCAGTTGAAATACGACCCGTCCCTAAAACTTCCAAACACCTGGGTATGTATTTGAATCGACAAACATCTCCTGAGGCTCGGCTTTTTAGGGGGTTCTCAACACCTACTCACCAGGTATTTGGAGGATTTTGGACCTCTAGGGTTTGTAGCAGTTTAAGACTTCTTACCAAAGAGGAGCATGAATTTTGAAAATGAGAAAAACAACTGCCTTCTGCTAGGAAAAACATCATAACTTCAGCTTCCATGGCTTCTATGTTTTTTTTGTGCGTATGATGGCGTAGGAAAGTTGTTTTTTGAATCAACCACATCATCACCAGGGGTGTGGCGTGATATACTTGGATGCCTCATGTTGGAACAATATTAGGATGTTTGTTTCTTTACTGCATCAAAGGATATCAATTTCAAATTCCCAACGGTCACAATGTCCCCAAATTATCCAAGATTTATATAGATTTATCTTGTAAGCAGATTGGCAAACCCATTTCCTTTGTAGCCTTTACTATCTTTTTTTTTGGTGTGACATGCTAGCATCCCAAACAAAAAAAAACCTCAAGTCCTTTGGAGACCTCTCCGGACTCCGTGTTAACCCCATATGTGGGTCCTTCGCCCTTCAGGACCGTGACGACGTATCGCGTGGGAAAGCTTGGACATAGTCACAGTTACAGTCAGGTCGGTTTGCCAAAAAATCATCATCCCATAGGAATTTCTGTATTGAATATTTGCTTACATTGAAACGATAAAAATCAACCATTCATGTAGGTAAATATACCAGTCCCATGGGATGGTATGGGAAATAAAGATGTTCTTAAGGCTTCCCGGCTTCCTACGTAACGGTGTAACGGGTGGGAATCTTCAGAATCTTCCCACCTTCAGGTGGTAACAAACCATTTCAAAATGCACAGCTGGGTGAGGCAAGTAGGCCTACCTAAACCAATTTTGGTTAGTTAGACTAGTAGTAATATGTTTTGTATATTATTTGTGTATCGTTTGCTTGTTAAATGGCCCCACGATTTCAATGTATATTTTCCGTTTTTTAGTTGGTGAAACAATATGAAAGATGAGTTTATTCACAATGAACTGGAGTTTTCTACTACTCATGGCCTATGACCAAGATGGATCTTCCAATGGCCAATTTTGTCTCTTCGGCACCTCATGGGGAAAAGGTCATCGAGTCATTTGCAAAGTTGAAGCCTTATCTAGCTGGTGGTTTCAAAGATATTTTATTTTCACCCCGAAATTTGGGGAAGATTCCCAGTTTGACTAATACTTTGATTTGGGGGTTGGTTCAACCACCAACTAGTTATTGATTTGAAGCCTTGTTTTATGACCCTAAGTATCCAGGTATGTCAGATATGTCCTAAGATTTCAGGGATTTCCTTCTAAAATCCTATGAATCCTGGGGATGTGATGTTTCGGAAACGACCATGTTTTTCCATCCCGAAAAACTTTGGTTTCGGTACACATGGATTAGGACTTTCCTTTGAAATACTGGTTGTTTAAGGTTCAAAAGGGATCCGTATTTCTTGTTTTTTTGAAACAATCTCAATATATCTGGGTAGGATTTCATCCCCAACACATCCTCTAAACAACCTCAAGTTCTAGTGTGAAGACCTCAATATGTCATACCTCTGGTGAAAGTAGCTCAGTAACCGAAAACACGGGTCCCGCGTCCCAAAAAAGCCCGCCATGTCGGTAGCTTTTTGGAAGGGAAATTCCTTCATTTTCAGAGAAATCTAGATTTAGTGACATATTACTGTACAATTTGGCCAGATACTTGGATTAGATTTGTTTTTTTTGTGATGATTTGATTGCTGAAATGGTATGCCATAATTCATGGCCATCATTAATGGCCATCACCACGTTGTGGAATATCTCTTGCAACGTTCTCCACCGAAAAGGGCACTTTCAACCCAACAAGTCCCAACAAGTGAACCTTTGCCTGCCCCTGTGAATCCTGTAGAAAGGAGTAACCGATGACATCAAAAAGATGACTGGTTGGTGGTTTCAAATAGTTTTTATTTTCACCCCTATTTGGGGAAGATTCCCATTTTGACTATATAACATTTTATAGAGGGGTTGAAACCACCAACTAGATGATTTTGCAATCTGGAATGGGTTCTCCTTGTTTCAGGATTTTCGATTGCTTGGTAAAAAATGGTTCTTTGCAATTCCATCATTCTATCTGGCTTTGCAATTTCTCCCTTGTGGTGGTTTTAAATAAAGCTACCCTCTCTGAAAGTAACATAGCACCTGAAAATGGATGGTTGGAATACTAGTTTCCTTTTGAGATGGCCTGTTTGTATGGGCTATGTTAGTTTCAGGGAGTGTACCTCCCGAGGGCAAAGTCATGTTGTGTTGTCAACCTTTTGATCTTGAAAGGTGACATATCAAAGCAAACCCTCTGTTTTTTTTGCCCCCGGAAGTCCTTGGGTCCAACCACCATTCTTTGAAATTAGGGTCCGGTTTACGAGTTTCACCTTTTTTCTTTTATTACGTAAGAAGTTTCTCATCATCAACAAGGAGGGAATCACCAATTTCCACCATGTTTGTTGAACGGTGGTTATCTTCCAGGCTTTCCTGTCTTTTTTTTTGTTAATATTCAGCCGCACTTCAACCCGCCACGGAAAGGCTAGTTCACTACGGCGTCGGTCGCAGGCATTGCTGGGTGTCCGGGGGTCTCAGGCGTGGTGAAAGATTCTGGGAGTAAAGGGGTATGAAAATATCCCCTATAAAATAGGGGTTATAACACCCAGTTATTTACCTGTTTATATGGATTATTAAGGGATCATGGTGGTTAATAGCCCTTTAGTAAGCTTGGTTTTGTTTTTGTTGTGTGATTTTTTAACGGATTCTACCATGGGATTCATCACCATGGTTTCACCACCATTTTAGGGGGAATATGTTTAAAATTGTTCCAGCTACCGACTAGGTAAATCCAAGAACATGGAGCTTCAAGATTTGGTCCGGACAAACCCCATTTTTTGAGTTTCTTTTAGTCAAATGGTAGACCGGTAGACCAGACCCAGAACTAGAACACCAAAAACGCCATCGGGCAAAACGATGCCATCTCCTCCGGAAAAAAAAGCACAGTTTTGAAATGTACAAAGTACTAATTGTTTAAGGGAGATCAACATGTTGTTGTTGTTGTTGTTGTTGTTGTTGTTGTTGTTGCTGTTGTTGTTGTTGTTGTTGCTGTTGTTGTTGTTGTTGTTGTTGTTGTTGTTGTTGTTGTTGTTGTTGTTGTTGTTGTTTTCCACGTGGAGACCAATCTTCAGTGCTGTGTAGCCGGCCCAGTGCTGTGGATCTTTGTTTTTGTTCCTTCGCAAAAGGTTTCTATAATCCTAGGTGATGGCTTCAATCATGTTTATTTTTACCCCCTCCTGGGGAAATGATCCAATTTGACTGATTTTTCTAAATGGGTAGTTCAACCGCCAACTAGGTATGGAATTGAATTGTTGGATGTCCTTTGGTTTGATGTGTAAACCACCAACTATTATATATGGTGCTTGTTCCGGGATGCTCCTCCAGTAACAGTTACCCGCAGATTGTTACAACTTTCCCACTTGCCAACTGCGAGGGAAACCTTAATACACCATTGAGTGTTTAGCCCCAGTGAAATTTGCAGTTTATCATGTCATTGGGTGGTATCCTACTGACACTAATTGTGGAAAAGATCCATACATTTTGGGACATGCCTCTTGAATTTTCCAAACTGATGGGTTTGAAAACATTTTTTTCGGAAAAACTTGCGTGGCATAGCATTGTCCACCAGAAAAGAAATCAACAAAAACAACAGCAATTTCCATGTGTTTAGCGCCCTGGAAACGATCATGAGACCCGCAAAATTACTCCTTGGTTTTTCCAAGCTTTAGGGAGACCAAACAGCTGCTACCAATTTTGCATAACTGGCACCCCTGTGGCCCCAAAAAGTAACATAA
The DNA here is from genome assembly GCA_000507305.1 of Breviolum minutum Mf 1.05b.01. Taxonomy (NCBI): domain Eukaryota; class Dinophyceae; order Suessiales; family Symbiodiniaceae; genus Breviolum; species Breviolum minutum. Next base: position 113,256 of record DF239448.1, on the reverse strand, counting down.
GCAGCTCGGCTCAGGGTTGTAAACTTGGTAATAGATGGGCTAAGATACGAAAATTCACATCAATGTATTGAACAAGGATTGTATATAGATTTCAATCAAAGAACTGATTTATAGTTTCATCTCCCAACTGCTTCAACAATAGTGACTTTCCCTTAAAAGTATATAACGTCGAAATTGCACACCCATCAAAACTGATTTTTTAGGGTCGATGTTTCTCCTTTTATTGGGGCATTTTGTCGAGGTTCCACAGCCGTTAAAACTGCCAGCACTCGGAGATGATTTATGTAGAACTGAGGTGATGGACAGCACTCGCCATGGAGGCAGCACTCGCCATGGAGGCTGTGGCCTCCTTATGGGAATCTAAGGGAACCCCAGCAATGCAACCCCCAAATTCATAGAACATCATAGACCTATTAATGCAGATATGATATGGGTGTTTCCTTAAATGGTGGTACCCCCCAAATCATCCATTTTAATAGGGTTTTCCAGTATAAACCAACGGATGATGGGGTAGCACCATTTTAGGAAACCCCCATATGGTTACACGTATCATGTTACCATGTTGCATATCGGAGAGATAAAGTGGCTTCAGGCCTCATGCTTGCACCACCTGGTTGTTGAAGTTAAAGTGTTGATTTTGCAGTTGATCAAGAGGAAGACCATGACAGAGAACACACGTCATGTGCCTGAGATTTTGAGGTTTAGCTACATCTTCGTACAACAGAGGGCAGTTTTCACATGGTGTACATATGTTTATATCCCTGCTGGAAAGCAACATATCCCCTCCCAAGGCACTTTTGAGTCGATGATTTTCTTCCCGGTGGGATATGTGATTGCTTCTTGGAGGGTATGTTTTATAGAAGTTTCGCTTGCTACGGGTCAATTCGAGCTTGTCTAAGTACCGGTTGGGACTGGATTTCTGCAGACATTTTGTGGTAATGTGTTTGGCATTGCAACGAGGTCCTCGAGTACTTGGGGGATCTTCCCATTTAGTAAGTGGTTAATATCCATGGTTAGTAAGTTCCCTAACTGGGCTTGTTCCCGTTCCAAATGGCCTAAATGGCTTATCAATTGGGGTTACTAACTACTTACTAAATTAGGATGATCCCCCAGGTAGTAAATATACACTTACACATCATTTCTTTTCAGGTCGGTCACGAAGTCTCTAGATGATATTTTGACCAAATGCATGCTGCGAAGATGTACATAGAGAAGATACACCTCCCACGTCTTTAGGGTCAAAGTTTGATTGAATTTCATTTCCAAAAAAGGATCCAATGGGATTAGTATATTCACATACTAATTTTGGTTGAATTTTTGTGGTAAAGTATAGGCACACAATCCATGGGACTGGTATATTTACCTACATTTACCATAAAAATCAACTAAATGTACGTAGGTAAATATACCATACATGGATCCTATGAAAGATCAAGGTTAAGACTATTGATGGTGGTCTCTTACTCCACCGTCGCACGAGGCGGAAGCTCCAAGAACCATACGCCAAGCATTCACTCGCGCTTGTCCTCCTTTGAGGGTGAACAATCGTTAGGGGACTCAGGACGTTTGAGATTGTGTTGATACCTTGTGTAACCCTAGTCTTCCAAATACCTCAGCAGGTCTTTTTCGGTAGGTTTTTTGGGGGTCCAAATACCTTCTCAAAGGGTGTTTGGAAGCCTAGGGTAAAGAAACATGATGAATGTAGCAATGTCTTCATGACGAATCAACTCTTCCCTACCCCATGATGGATCCATAGGACGATTGTACCCTAACAAAATCAACCAAATGTACCAATGTACCCTCCCTACAACTAACAGGTCATCCCGTTCCAAACCCAAGAGGGAAAGGAGAAACTTCCAACCATCATAGCTTTCAGTGGCAAGCTGTTACTTTCAGGGAGGGTAGGTAAATACACTTAAAAAAACAAAAACACTGGTGGGTGGATTCAAATATTTTTTAATGTTCACCCCGAACCCTGGAGAAATGGTGAAAAACCACCAACTGGAACATATTCCGGTCCATATGCCAAATACATTGACCTACTATTTATATATCCCCCAAAAGTTCAACCCCATACATCCGTGGGGTAACAAAAAACCCAGGCGTGAAGTGCGCACAGGCCGCAGGTCAATGGGAGTCGCGGGGACTCAGCTCAACACCAATGGGAGTTGGAAGCTGCATGGGATGGGATGCTGGAAGTTCCAGCCGTGAAGCGGTTCGTTAAGTTCCCATCAACTTGAGTTTCCCCTAAAAACATCCGAAGAAACAGTTGCCTTTTGAGAGAATGGTAGTGTCCTATGATGTTTTCCAGGTTGTTTTTTTTATTGTTGGTTGATTTGTTTTTTTGGTTTTGCAGGCTGCAGCTTTGAGACAATTTTGTTTTGGAGATGGTGTTGTTTAAATCTTTTTGTCGCAAAAGAACGCTTCATAATGAATAGGTCTGGTGTTGTTCAACCAGTGATGGTATGTTACAGAGAACATTATTATGATATTTATGACATTTGGTGGTTACGAGATGTGAAAAAAGCCAGTTACAAGGTGGGCCCCGGATCCAGTGATTTCCATAGAGTTAAAGATTATGTATGACTCACTATGAATGGCCGAAAACAAATCCGGGTTTGCCTGGGGTGAAACATTGCTGCTTTGAGTGGAGTTATTTCCTTAAAAAATGGGATCATCCATTTGAGCAATGAAAAAAAAACCTGATTGTGTAGGGCCTGTAGGGGATTTTACATGATTTTACTATAGTTAGATGGGGATTATCATCAACCATTATATAAGGCTCCTTATTAAACAACTAGTAATTATAATGGAAAGTCAGCGAGTTTTTTGAATGGGTTTCCTGACCTTATGGAGGCAGGATTTCAGAAATACAGGGTGCAGTTCCAGGTGTCAGATAGATCATTTGAGCCATGAAAAAAGGGCCCCTGGTTGGTTGGATTATATAGGGGATGACAAACTACCCAGTTATATAGGGGATTATAATACACCATTATAAGGATCCCTTGTAACCAACCAGTATAATGGAAAGTAGTATACTTGGAGTATCGGGCCCCAGGACTCGGATACGTGGTTAATAATCATGGTGATCGGTTTCGTCCCCAAGGCCTGGGGGTTGTTAAACACCCCTTCCAAATGGCGGAACTTTATGGCTTTTCAAATAGGGGTGATCCTAACAACTTATATACTTACTGGGATGATCCTCCAAGTAGGTGGTGGTGGTTATAACCCCAATATACCCCATTTATAAGTAGGTTATAACCCATTGATCTTAACCATTGATCCTAACTTCCTGGTACATCCAAGTAGCTCATTTGTTGTCAAAACTCCAAGGCTATGGTCGCAGCTGTTGAGGGACATGCGGGTGAACGTGCCCGCTTTGTTTGGTGGCCTGGGAGACGCAAATTGCGTGTGGAAGTGAGGGGTATATGTTGGGGGATCACATTTGGCTTGATTTTTTATGATAAATGTTGGTAAATATACCATACATGGATGTTATGGGTAGGGGATGAAATCTACCCAATTAGATAGGGATTATTTCATAAACCATTGTAAGAAAACCCTATTACACTCCGGTCAACTAACATAGCAATGGAAAATGGACCCTTTGAAGATGTATTTCCTATTGAAAATGGGGATTTTCCATGGCTATGTTAGTTTACCAGAGGGTAAATAGCCATTAAACAATGGAAAGAACCCGGCCAATTTTTTTTTTTCGTGGCTCAAGTCTGTTATTGCCAGGCCGGGAAGTTGTGACACATTTTTTTCCGTTGAAAAGGAAGGGTTATCACACATGATTTACATATGTATATATAGATATATATATATGTATATATATATATATGATATAGTCCTGAAAATGAAAGCAACTTTTTCTTTAGGATCATTGAATTGGTACTGACTGTCAATTTGTTTCAGGATTTCTAGGAGCTTTTTTCTGATTTTTGTTTGTGGAAATTATCCTGAACTTGATGTTCTGGAATGTCTAACAAAATTGTCCAGCCCCTCTGATGAGCGGCTATACAAGAAAAGAAACGTGATGTCTTTCAAACACGACAGCAAAGTTACACCTCGAAAACATGAAAAACTAAGATATCATATCCCATGAAAAATGCGAGTTAAAAAGACTATTGTCCATATTGTCGATGTTTTAGGTGACATGTGCATTTTTTTCTTGGACTAGTTCAACAACAAAAAAACCTTTCCTAGGTGTTGGTTTCAATAATGTTTTTATTTTCACCCCGAACCCTGCGGAAATGATCCAATTTGACTACCCTAAGAATCACTGGTCTCCAGACATCTCCAAACCACCAGGTTTGAGATGCTGTTGATTCTTAGGGTAGCATATGTTTCAAATGGGTTGGTTCAGCCACGAAAATTGGGGAAATATGTCCAATTTGACGCATATTTTTCAAGGGGGTTGGTGAAAAACCACCAACTACCTGGAAAGCCAAAAATGCCCTATTTTTAAGGCAAGAGTTGCTGGTTTTAGGGGTAAAATTGCCTAAAAGAACAGGACACTCGGCGTTCCAAGTAGTTTTTTTTCATGTCCGCCATGTTGCGATATGAGGTCTCTCCATGTTGCGCCAGACGTGAGGCCCAGTTTTTTAAGTTGGGGGCGGGGCGAAGATAAGTCCACTTATAGAGAGTGAAAATCAAGACAGTTATATACCTTTTTAAATGGCTAGTTATAGGGGTATATATTATATATATAACTCTATTGATAGCTGGTTGGGGCCCACTTTGTAGTCAAAACTGTATTCGGTTACTTTGGGCTTATAGATCCTATAGTGATGATTGGAAGCAGTTTGGAAGGGGAAACAGTCATATTTTAAACACTTTCATGGGAAGCTAGTTGTTGATTTTCCTGTCATTCATTGTGCATATTGGTGAACCATGGTAGTTTACGTTTCGAGGTCCAGGGTACTGACGTAAGATAGGACGTTTGGGAAAACCCCGCAGTGTTGGTTGCTTCACCCCTCCAGGAGCAGGAAAGCGAATCTGAGTCTTCCACAGAAGAAGGACCTCTCCGCCGCTTTTTCGTACCGAAGATATGGGATGTGTGCAGAATCGTCCCCCGTGAGGGTTCAATATATGCCAAAAAGATCCAAAAAGTCATTTCCCAAATACGCTACAAGTGGATATCAGTAGATAATATGTATAATTTCTATATACATATTGATATGATTATCATTAAATTATATATTTACATACATAATTACATATTTATCATGACTTTATCATACACATAAGTATATGCCCAAGTTTTTTTAATTCTGGGACATCTAAAGTTTCTCGCTTTGGAAGCCCTATAAGTCCAAGAGGCCAACCCCAAATGCGAACCGTGGTCCTGTGCCAATTCTTGTTGCAAGGAGTAACTTGCAGGAAGGGATTATATATATATATATAGTCATATATTTGTATAGGCAACAAAAAACAGCATCAACTCTTCCTTTGTCTATTTCAAAAAAACTGAAGCTTACTTGAAGTACTCATTTCCCCTGTATTTACCATGCTGTTTATTTTTGAAGATTGCTGCCAAGAACTTGGCCTCCTCAATTTCTTTAAAGAGATTGCACCCTGATGCTCCAAGATCCTTCTGAGAGTGTATTTTGTGCGGGGTTTTGGGGGTCATTTTATACCTCCTGAAAAGGTATGTTGAAAAGGTATTTGGAGCACAACACACGACAGTTTTTTTTTCCTTAGCAAAACCACAAGCCAAACGCACAATTCACGACAATTTTGCAGTGTAATCTCTTAGGACATACCTGGATTCTTAGGGATTCTTTCAGCAAAAATTCCAACTTCAAAAATCGCCAGGTGCAGAAAATTGAACACCAAGGACTTTCTGACTTGGCAAGATTTCCATGACGGCAGTTGGCTCTGCTTCAGGATGCACCTAAATGTTTTTTTCACGAATTGATACTACAAATGGCCATATCTAAAGCCGGAGTCACCTTTTCCAAAACCCATCATTTTTGGGGTATCCAACTGTTAGTTTTTCGGGGGTGTAGATGATATGATTTGGATCTCCAGTGCCCAAACTCAACTTAATAGGGTGAAAACACAAAAGAATCAGTTACCAGTTAGCTATTTATGAGGCCATTTATAGGAGTTCTACACCCCAGAAATTTAACATAGCCCCTAAAAATTGGCATTCCCAAAAGGAAACTAGTCTTCCAATCATCAATTTTCAGGGGCTATGTTAGAACTGGTAGGGGCCCCCTTTGTACTCCCCCACCCAGCTGGCCGTTGGGAAAGTGAAGGTTTTGATATTTAGGGATGTCAGCTTGTCCTGAACATGTAAAGAATCCTGGGTGGTGACTAGCATACTGGGTGGGGTGTGACTCAAATGATAGTCATGGAGTCATGGACAGCTCATATGATGAAAGAAGATGTGGTACAAAATCAATAAGGCATATCAAGTCATATGTTTTCTAGTTGGTGGTTTCAAATATTTTTTATTTTCACCCCTACCTGGGGATGATGATCCAATTTTACTAATATTTTCAAATGGGTTGAAACCACCAACTAGTTTTCCACTTCCAGTAGCGTTCACAGAACTCTTCAACACAGGGTGTCAATCTATTCTACTTGAAAAGTCATCCTGCATTTCTTCCAAACAAATATTTTGCATATGAATATGAATATAATCATGATAATTATGATATTGCATTTAGATGTATACTTATATCAAATATCATTCAATGTATTTCTATCACGAATCAATAGTCCTCCAAGATGCTTTAGTGATGCATGTTCATTCATCATGAAAATCCTGGCTCACCTCTGCTGAAACATGGCATGGCGGGAACTCACCGTCGTCTAACAGCAAGGGCTTATTGGATCTCTACATGGTCAAATTCGCGTCAGAATTCTGACACGGGTTATACAACGCAACCCACGCGACGACGACAATCAAAAAGGCGGAGATGCGGAAACAAGCCAGAAACATCACTGGTGAAGTGTGTGTGTGTGTGTGTGTGTGTTTTTTCCGGGATGGCGGGATGGCAGGCATCGGCAGAACGGCAGTTTTTGGTTCTCCGTCTCTGAGAGTTTTGGTTCTCATAGATGCTAGTAGAAAAGTTTGCTGATATCCTAGAATGTGGATGAATGTGGTAGTTTTTGTTTGGTGTCTTGGGTTTTCTTGTTGGGAGAAAAATATACAACATCAACTTTACTTAGATACATTCACTAGCTGAAGCTTGGAAGGGAGCGATTTGGAGTATCTAAAGTCCCTCCATGATTACCTCCAGGTTTCCAAGCACATCTTCGTCATGCACCCATTTCCCTTCCAAAAATGCTACCCAAATTGAGATGAACTTCGTGTTTTTGGTCGCTATAATTTGACCGGATCTACTGTTGATTCTTGATGGTTCAGAAATACCAAGGCCAACCACCGTTTGGATGTATCAAGCCTTGCGTTGGATTTCTTCCATCAACAGTATTAACCACCAGCAATCCCTAATAAGGCCTCAATATAACTAGCTGGTGCTTGGATTTGGAGCTGGGAGTACCTAGAATCCCTTCAGAACAGGGAGCGATTTGGAGCTACCCCCAGGTTGGCACCCCCCGGATTGGTGCCTTAATTCGCTGAGGTCGTTCAGCCAAGAGAGGCGCGTATTTGCAGTGAAACGTTGGGGGTTTTTGTTGTTGGTGAGAAGTTCCAGAAAACTTCAGAAAATTGGGAGATTACATTTATATATGTTATTTGTATGCATATTGTTGCAGAAACTTGAGAAACTTGTTATTGAAGTGTGTTGCAGACAATGAATATATAATATATACTAATATATGTATACCATATTTACATGTTGGTCAATGTCGGTCACAACCCAGTTGGTGCAATCACGATTTTCACTAAGTTCCTGCAAAATCCTGGTGGTACAACCCATCTACCAACGATCAATCGACTCAGCAAGTGACCAAAATGTTCACCGAAAACTTTGTCCTCATTGATGCCGGTTTTTGATGAACTTTTGTTACGGGAACCTCCCAAACAAGTTGCAAATCTTCTTCGGATGGGTATCCCCAGGTGGATGAAAGACTGTTTTTGACAAAAATTCGTGAAACTTCCCGACGGTGAAATTTTGACAAAAAAGCTCCTGTTCTTTCCAATGTCAAATCTAGGTGGTGGCAACTCAAATATTTTTTATGTTCATCCCAAACCCTAGGGAAATGATCCAATTTGACGAGCATATTTTTCAAATGGGTTGGTGAACCAACCATATACCAGATAGAATAGATATTTTCATAGATCATGTTATATACCAACAAAATGGATGGAATACATCATACCCTTGTCAGGATCCCCCAGCTCCTGTTCTTTCCAATGTCAAATGTTTGCTGTTTCATTTTGGTGTCCTAAAAACCATCCCCAGGACCTGAGGGATCCTCTTCAGGTGGGCGAGATGGGGGGAAACGGTGGAAACCACAAGATGATGGGAGCAGGAATTTTCCCCGAAATCAAATCCCACCGGCTGTTTTTTTGTACCGGAGCAGGACTCCCTAATATAAAAAATATATAAATTCTAGAAAGATGATATCAATGATACCTGGATAACTTCAGATATGTAAAATTGTTTGCCTTTTGGTAGGGTTTTTGTTGGTAAAAAGGCGCATTTTTTTACACACAAAAGGAAGATCCAGGTATTCCAAATTTCCAAATGGTACACTGTACACCTACTGTTGGTGGCCATTCAATCCTACTTAAATCTCTTGGGACGTCGTTCAACCTCCCTTCAAGTAAGATGATGGGATGATGAGAATTGTGGGACTAGGCATACAATGCCAGACGCTCAATGGGGTGAGTGCTTATGATCCAGGCCGGTGTTCCCTCTTTTTTCAGAAATCCTGCAGCACCTGGGATGTATATGCAAAGCCTACCAGTCCCATGTCAGAGTATGATTGGGGTGTACATTTTCCGAAACGCAAAGTTTTTTTGTTGGTTCCATGGTTCGCCATTCTCAGGTTTGGTGAGCTGGGGGATCCTTAGGGTATGATGTATTCCATCCATTTCGTTGGTATATAACATGATCTATGAAAATATCTCTTCTATAACCCTATTGATCCAAGTAGCTGCTAGGAATGCACTTAGGGTGCAATTTGGGGGGAAAAGTATCTTCTTAGGAGGTAATTACTTGGATCCATAGGGTATGTATGTGTTGACACATTGTATGCTATACATATTTATCATTATGTAGTAGTGCATGAAATCAACAGGAAGTATACTTGCTCCAGTGGAACTCTGGACATAAGTATTCCAACCCCAAATGATCATGCGGTTCAAATTGTGTTGCAACAAAAAAACAGGTTTCTGATTGGGGAATTTCCAGCTTCAAACTGGGCATCTTGTCAACTGATCTTTCTTCCTGGAAATCCCCAAGGTTTTCTGCTGCCAGTTAACCATCAACCCTCAGTAGTACAAACAAACTGACACTTTTGACATTGACATTAACTACTACACCTACAAATTTGTCGGAAATGTCAGAATATTTGTCATGTTAGAATTACACTACCTGAAGCCAACAGTTCGCCAAAACAAAAAAAAACAGGCAAAGGGCCCCAAAAGGAAAAAATTCAACATCTTCCAACCACTGATTTTCAGAGGCTAAACCTTAGCTTCAGGGAAATTTCTCAGAAAATACCCAGGCCGCCTTGGCTTCAACTGTTTCCCATCGAGTTGAGATGTGAAGTTGACAAACTGACGCACCATACAAGGATCCTATGGGTTTACCTATATATTTACCATTACAGAAACATAAGTAATTAAATGTTATCCTACCCAGATGCCCCATGTATGCAAGTGTCAATATTCCAGTCCCATGGAGCATCTGTGAAACTTCTCTAGGTGAAGCCCGTTCCACAGGCGGGACTGAAACACTGGAAACAGTGGGTGATCATAGCCATAGCCAGCCAAACAACGGAAAAAAAAAAACATGACATTTCCCGGAATGTCCTCTTCGAAACATTCCTGGAATCAACAGTTTTTGTTTTTTTTAAAGAACTTTTTGTTTCTGAAATCTTTCGGAAGATGATTTAACGATTTGAATTTCCCCTACCAATCCAACGACGAATAATAGGGCGTTGTTTTTTCTCATAAAAAGGAGCCGCGGATCTAGAACTATGAGTTTTTTATTGTATTTCATGTTGATGACGTTGAGCCAACTTGCCACATGTTGGACTGTTGGAAAGCCCCCTGGAAAAAAAAGAAACACATGTTTTTGTTTGATGGAGGGTGTGAAGACTTCCGGTTCGAGTTCGCGCAATTTATCCGTTTTTGTTGGGGAATCAAATCCAGGGTCTGTAGGGGTTCCCCAACCGTTGAAATGCAAAACATTCTGCATGAATTAGGTAAGTTGGGTTCTTAGCCATCATAGCCCAGAGATGGTATGTTTGAAAGACCACGAGGTGAGCAACTTTCAATAATGAAACATGACTTGAAAAACAGCTAGGTCGGCAGGGGAATCAACCTCACACTTCACCCAGTGCAGAGGCAGGGAATCAACGTGACGACTTGTTTCTTTTTTGTGGCACAAAAAAACATGGCTAGGTGGTGGTTTCATTTGTTGGAAAATTTCACCCCTACTTGGGGAAATGATCCAATTCCACTAATATTTTTCGGATGGGTTGAAACCACCAACTAGATGGTGTTGTGTGAAGCCAAGTAGACTTGATAAGTTAAATCACATGGCAATTTTAGATGGAAACTACTTGTAATTTTGATAATTTGAATCAACTACAACTTCGACATGGGATTTCATTATGATAGCATTCCACTTTAGTCCGCCCCAACCGCCCAAAGAGTTGCATTCCTTAAGAGGCCCTGAGTTTCTGAATCGTTTTTGAGAGGAGATTTAAGTATGATAGTGAAGAAACAAAAAACTAGTTGGCACTGTTAGGATGCTACACTTACCTCAACATAGCCCTCAAAATCTGCTCAAATCTATGGGAAGATATATGGAGTTTTGCATTCGATTAAAAGGCCGGCAATGGCACTTGGGGCTTTATCAATTGAAACCCTTTTGGAACCAATTGGCACCCTTTGGAAGGTCCAGGTCCATGTACTCATTTGACATTTGCGTTTTGAGACTTGAACATGCTACCAATGATTTCAAAAGCATTGGATTTTTGTTTTCACCAATTGTTCAAGACTAGAGTTTCCAAAATTTTGGAAAACAACCAAAGACATCCATGATCTTAGGTTGTTTTAGTGAAAGCGTTCACCATCACCTTTGTACCTCCTAAGTTGTGTCCCCATTCGTGTAACTGGCAGATTTTTCGACACCTTGGATGATAACTGTATGGTGGTATTCATGCAAATTGCTTGATTTTCCTAGAAATTGTCGCATCTTTTTGGTCAAATTATAGGGAACTCACACGAACTCACCCCAAAAAAGGTAGGGTGGGAAATCCCCGAAAATTTCAGGGAGATCTAGGTTGGTGAAAGATTTTAAGTTTGCCAGATCTTTGGACAATTAGTTTATTTTATAGTTGTCTTCCAAAAAAAAGTTCACATATCCTCCCAGCGTTGGATAAGATAATGATCCTTTCCGTTCGCTGGTGCGAACGGTTTCGGGAGGTTTGGATCGGCTTTTTTTGTGGGGGAGCACATGTTACTACCCAGTTATTAAAGGGCTTATAATAGATCCCTACACCCCGGAAGATTGACATGGTTCACCTGAAAATCACCTTGTTTGAAAAGGAAAAACATCGACTCCAAACCATCATTTTCAGGTTCTATGTTAATCTTTGGGGGTGTATATTGCAAGGATCCCCATGAGCCAACTTTCGTATAATGGAATGTCACAAGGTTCTTTAATCACTGCTCTTTCTTGGTTCAGAATTGCCTTGTAAGGAAGCTATATGTGCGATCGGGTCGATCAACTAACAATTTGTTTCCTGTCTTAGGGGATAAACTCATCAACCTTAGTAGTATATGTATACATAGTCGGTATAAGGATTCCCGTCTATAAGGGAGGGATGACCATCCGCAAAAGTGAGGAGTTCCGCTTACCTGGAACCTGAAACACCCATTTTTAGACAGTTGTTGGATGACTCCGAATCATTACACTCCAGTAAACGAACATAGCTATCAAAAATCAACCATTTGAAGATGTAGTTCCTCATAAAAAGAACTAACGGGAACTTTGCATTGCCATGTTTACATTTTGTTCGGTAAAAAAACAACTTAATCGGTGAATTGGTGATAGCTCTCACTTCTGATGGTTAAATTCAAACCCTGGTTAGACTAAGATTATGTAGGGGATGACATCCTACCTTTCGTTATAGGGATTATAATAACCCATTAATAAGGATCCCGTCACTAAACAACCAGGATTTCCCATGGAATGTCATTTTCATGGGTTTTCAACAATCTCCTTCAAAAAACAATGGGACAAAAAAAACACAGGGCTTCCTAAAAACATGGGAAAATCATAGGCTGATAAAACATAGGAGGGTTTTTTGAACGTGGCTCAAATGAGTTGATGGTGAAAAATCCTGGAGACTTCCATCCAGGATTTGCAACGTGGACTTAGCAGCGGCATTACCTGTGTCCTTCCGGACGAGGACACGGGTAGAATGGGGATAGATAACTGAAAAGGTATATGCAACGGGAAGAAACATGAAAGATGATATGATGTATATTTATAGTATATGTATGTATATATATATATATATACATACCCTATTTACACAAATCAGCATATATATTTATGTTTGTATGTATATATATATATATACATAGTTTTAGATTTCGATATACGTTCTAGATACACATGAATTTTGACGCACCTAGAACCCAACTGACCTTTTTTTGGCAGAGTTGATCTACTGGTTGAGCTGCGATGTTATAGATCAAATCATCTGAAAACTGGTTATTTGGGTCCAAGGTATTTAGATATACATGTTTCATCGCACACACACATATACATATACGTACATATACATTTATTTGTTATAGCAAGTAGTTTAGCAGTAGTAGTAGTAGTAGTAGTAGTAGTAGTAGTAGTAGTAGTAGTAGTAGTAGTAGAACTACAGTAGTGGTAGTCATGGTGGTGGTGGTGCTGGTATTTTTGGTTGTAGGTGTGGTACTGAGATTTCACCAACCGAAAGCCAAAAGGGACTGTGTGTACTCTTTATACTGAGGGTACTGCCATTATTTCAAGGGGTTGAAGTCATGCACTGGCCAGATTAATCTTGCTTGATCAGCAGATGAGCGATTGAGATGGCTCTATTCTATAAGGTATATTCACAACACCTGAGCAAATGGTTGGAAGTTGAATCAAAAGCCAGGGAAGACTGAATATGATTAGTATAATGATGTACTGTTTTTTGATTTACATATATGCGCATCCGTGTTTAGATTCTATGTACCTTGGGCAGGTGATACATTCAACCATCACATTTAATTTCCAGCAACGAAGGTTTCAGCATTTTAAGATGACTGCAATAACTCCACTGTGATTCATCTAGGTGGTGGTTTCAAATACTTTTGATTTTCACCCCTATTTGGGGAAGGTTTCCAATTTGACTCATATTTTTCAAATGGATTCGGTTCAACCACCAACTATATAGTTCATCCATGTTCATCCCATGTTTCCACAGCTTTTCCATTCAAGCGGCAGCCTTTACCGGTAACGTGGACCCAACGGGTAATTTTTTCAAGGAGCAGAAACGAGTTTATGTCGGTACGGTTGAGGGCACCGTCCGGGCGCCAGTGACACAAGTTTGGAAACACGCACCATGGATGTTTGGTGGTGTTGGTTCATGAAAGTATGGAAAAAACACAACATCATGAGTGTGATGTTTTCTCATGTATATCGTGTACCCCATGAAAAGCTGTGAGCAAGGTGAATAGTTGTATCTTGGATTTCTGAGATTTGTTTTGTTCATTTTGTTTGGTACTGTTGATGGAAGAAATGCAGCTCAGCTAAACACTTCGGATGTACACATCACACCTCTTGTAGATAGTGGGACAAGACGACCTGTGAAGTAATTTATCCAGATTTCCTCCATTAACAGTATGTTTCCAATTCTATAATGTTGTATCTCAATGTACCATGGTAAATATTTCATCTAGGCTGCCGTTTCGGACATTTTTTATTTTTTGTTTTTTTTGACCACTTCTACTTTCCGTAGCCATTTGCTGGATTGTGCTGTTTCCTCCCTGCTTCCGTGTTTGGGCCTTGACCTCAAATTCTTTGTTGTCCCCATTTGTTTTTCTCTTTTTTTGTCTTCTTCGTTGAGGACTGGCCACAAGTCTTCGGCTTCAAGTTCCTTCAGCTGAAGTTCCGCTTGTTCATCGTTTGGGCCCCCAGCTGTGGTTTGGAGATTGGAAGATTTTGAAGAGTCGATGGTCCACAGTTCAAAGTCCATAGTCCATAGTCCACAGTTGAACGTTTTAGCTATCAAATTTCTTGGCCCAAGCAAGTCAAGTGAGTTCACAGTCCGCAGTCTATAGTCCATTTGTGCATCACAATTGGCACGATGGCTGATGATGCAGCCCAGGAGACTATGACGTCAAGTGAGTTTGAGGTAGTGGGCGATGCGGCGCAGGTCACGGAGGCGCCAGACCAGGCACAGCCTGCTGCTCAGCAGGTGGTAGTTTCGGAAGCAAGTCTTGCACGCACTCGCTTGGAAGAGTCGGTGCTCAAGCATGGTGTGCGTATTGCGCCTGGGATCCTGCGTTTGCGTTCTGAGGACGTGCTCAGCCATCTCACGTAGTTTGGATTGTCGAGAGTGTGTTTTTTTCTTTTAATTTCATTAATTAGTTATTATTTCGTTTTAGTTGGCATGTAGTTGTGGTAATTGTAATTATCAGGCTGCCTTTCCTTCCACAGCCTTCATTCCCCAACATCTAAGGTCCATGCATCAAGCGCCGGAGTACATGAAGCAGAACTATGACACGTCCACAGATTTCACATGGGCCTTTGCTGGTTTCGATTGCTTGCGCTCGTCTTTTGGCCTGATGGGCATCGCACCCCTCAAGCTATCAGTTCGCTGTGTGGAAGTTTCTTGGTTTCTTTTGATTTGGTCATTTGGCTTTTTTGTGCATCGGAGAGGGGCTGCTGCTTATTTGAGAGTTGAGTGAGGTCATTCCAAGATGAATGACCTCGATCAATTTCAATTATTTGAACGTTTACAGCTTAGTTGACAAATGCCTTTCCGCTTAATTAAGTGTTACCGCTTTCCTGTCATCCGTCATCCTCAAGGTTTTGTGGAGCTGGGCGCGGTCAGATGGAAGTGGAAGACGTGCTGCGGATGATCCCTCCACGTGGCCACGTTCCACAGCAGCTCTCTGTCGTGGCTAGGTTTTGCTTCATCCTTTTTTGTCATTGTAATTTTCTTGCACAGGATCTTTCAGAAGCTCGGTGGCTGGGAATATCTGTGATTTGCCTAAGTTTTACCTATTTTCTTCATGCCCTGCCCAGTTGAGCTGTTGTGTCCGGGAGCTCTTGGAGCAGTTCGTTTTGGAGTCGAACGTGCCGAGGGACGAGCACTTCTTCAATGTCCTCATGCATCCATTCACGCTCCACAGCTTAGCGCGGGGCAACACCTTGAAACGATTTGCACCTTGCGCCTGTTTGAGTTTCAGGATTTTTGATGCTGGTTATCGCTGGTTGGTTCTCATGATGTGGCAATATTTCATATCATTGTGAATATAGTAGTAATCATTTTATGATTTCACCTTTGCCACTCAACACTGAGGATGACAACCCAGCTTGGGCTGGCTGGCCGCTTACACTGCCAGTGGTGAGCTGGCAGACATTGGGGTGTTTGCCAGGGATGTCATCTTGTTTGGTCGGAAGTTTATTGAGCTGGCTGGCCTTCGCCGAGCGGAGCCTCGAGCCTTGCCTGGCCAAGCCCATGCTTCCCAGCTGCGATCCCTGGAAGACAGGACACGCGATTGAAAGTTTTTTTAAACAATGAAATTAGATTTAAGCTTTCATTTTGTGGCTAGAGCGTGTGAGTTCCCATTGTGAGGAACTTGTCCTTGCTTGAGAAGTCCTTTTTCAGAGAGCGGTTCAATACCAAGTATGTGGATATGATTGAGAAGTGCGGCGTGCGTTTGGCTGTCACTCACACCATGATCAAGTATCTAGGCTTTATGTTAAGCAACCCTTCAATTGTCAGTTTAGACCCTTCAAAGCCCCCCCCGCAAAAAAATGTGCGTGGAAGGGCGAAATTCGAGGATTGAAGGGCCAGATTGTCAACATATACAGGCGGACCGAAGAGTTGCAAGTGGTCCGGGAGTTGGATTATGGTATCCAGCAATTCGTGAGCCAGATTGTCAACGAGCCGCCACCCTACCACCAATCCTTGTGGTTGTCCAGCGACGGGTATTTTTATACT
The DNA here is from genome assembly GCA_000507305.1 of Breviolum minutum Mf 1.05b.01. Taxonomy (NCBI): domain Eukaryota; class Dinophyceae; order Suessiales; family Symbiodiniaceae; genus Breviolum; species Breviolum minutum. The sequence goes on along the minus strand of DF239448.1, from coordinate 96,900 downwards.
TTATCATTGGCGCCTGCAGACATCTCCCACAAAAACTTCAAGAGTGGGTCCTGGATCTTGAAGGCTTTGAGGGTGTGAGGGAAGAAAACTTGTTTGCCACTTAGTACAATAATAAATTAATAAACCTCAATTACTTTTTCATTGTTAACAAACTGGACAACTTTGGAGCCCTCCCCAGGCCGAAGTCATCAAAGGAAACTTCTCCGAAGTGAACGAGGGTTGGCAGTACACGCACAAAAGGGATGTGACATGCCAGTGGGTTGGAATGACCGAAGACGACTTTGGCTTCTTCCTCAATGGCTTTAACTTCGTCTCCTGGCAGCACAGCGATGTTTTGCAGTAGGCGTGTAATTCTCGTTTGTGTTCATATGGACAACTCTTCTAGCAGCTCCCTGCTTCAGCAGCCATCACCCTTCACCAAGGTCCAAGGGATACAAGCCGTTCGAATTGCACTTGGCTCGCTGCTCCAAGTGGCCATCTGGTGCTGCCGAGGCGATGAGCACTGGGCGAACCAAGCCGCCTGCCAACACGAGCAGTTATGGCTATGGATTTGGAGAGGTTTGAGCCAAGTCCAGATTGGCCAAGGCGTTTAATTCAATGACTAAGAGCTGAAGTGTCAATGGAAACTGGCCCCATCTCAGTCCATAGTCCACAGTCCACAGTCCATAGCCAGTTCAACGAATCTTCAAATTATTCAACTCTATTCAATTAAATCGTTGTCATTTTTTCCATTTAACACTTACCAACCTGCTTGGTGTGGGGATTGCTGGGGCTAGCAAGGATTGGAATGTAGCCAACGGGTGGATTCAGCTTGCTGCATCAACTGCCGTTCTTTTTTGCAGGCCTTGATTTGTCTGCAGGGCATATGACCATGCCTTGATCCACCTGCAGCGTGCAACAGGCAAAAAAGTTAATAGCCAACCAGCCGGATGCGCCAATGGCATGGCGATCCATTCATTTGAGCAAGAAAACAATATTTTGAATTATTATAGTACGTTCAATCAATTTGAAGATGCAGCATGTTTGTCAAACTGTTGATGTTGCAAAATTGATTGGACTCTAGCCTTTTGCATCCTGAGGTTGGACATTTGCACGACATCTTCTACGAGCGTGGGACTTTCTCCTATTGCTGGAGGCTTGCCGAGGAGTCGAATGATCTCGCTCTTTTGTTTTTGCGATAGAAGTTTACAAATAGGCCGATATACCAGAAATAGCATAATTTCTGATTATTGTTTGTTTGTTAGCAAGCTTCAATTGAGCTCATTCGTGCCACCGGCGTCATGCAGGTGCTTTGGTGCATTCCTGAAAGAGTCCACAGTCCGCAGTTCAAGGCCAGTCTTGTGGTTGCAAAAGGATTTTGTGGGGATGCCGGTGACGTGGTGTTGAAACAAGATTTTCCAATTCGTGTCCTGTTGCGTCAGGCTGGAACTTCTGCAGACATCTTCGAGGCTCGTCCCAGGCCATTTGTTTTACTTCCCTTGCTGATGCAGCGTTGATTCAAGAGTCAGGCAAGAAACTTCAGAATCACGCCTGAGTTCAAGTGCAGTTTTTTTTTCAAAATAAGCTTATGATCTTGCTGCGTTGCAACCAGGCAAGTGGCTGGTCACGGTGTCTGGTGTTTCAGCAGACGCAGGCGTGATAAGGGCAAATATCCTTTGTTTGGCCGTAAGGTTTGTGAAATGATAAGGTCTTCTGTCCTTGGATTGAACTTTCATTGAACAGTTAGCAACCTTGCACTGGGCTCATTCGTGCCAACAGCGTCATGCAGGTGCTTTGGTGCATTCCTGAAAGAGTCCACAGTCCGCAGTTCAAGGCCAGTC
>DF239448.1:0-93668 GCA_000507305.1 Breviolum minutum Mf 1.05b.01 | reverse complement strand
TGAGGCCTAGTGACTAGTGGTCTGACACCAACAGTGTTTGATTCCGATACAGAAGCTTCTGTGTGTCTAGGCCGCATCATCCATCAATGTATTTTGGTTTTGTTCACCAAGATGTGTCTTATTTTTCCACACTTCAGGGGAAGCAACAAGACTATTGTTCCGTCTCTTGGTTCATTGGGTAAATATTTGATAGATTTGAAGGGTAGTTGGATGTTATTTGAAAGTTCCTTGACAGTTATTAGAGAATTAATTTTTGGTGGTTTATGGAGGTCCGCATTCAGCCTTGGGTCGCCTCAGAAAGACAAATCTAACAAGCTGACCTGCCAAAGAAATGTTTGACCAAAAAGTCAAAAAATGACAAGACACAATGCATGGGAATGCTCAGTAGCTGGAGGTGGTACCACAGTCCTTGCAAAGAAACTTGAAAGAAATTTCCCACAAAACTTCATGAAGCTTGTGACAGATGTGTATGAAAAAAAGTCTGCTGTATCTTTGAAAGTGGAAAGCTGTATGACAGTTTTGCTAGAGAGTTACTGGATAATTATTGGAGAGTCCTGGGTTGCAACACTTTTTTCATGTCCACCACATAGATTTTATTCATTCAGATGTTTTTTGAATGTCATTTTGAAAAGTATAGGGCATGAATCTCACAAAATTTTTCAAAAAGCAATAAAATTTCAAGTCAAAATGTAGAGTACCTTTGCAGTTTGCTTTGAAATTACGAAGCAAACTGCGAAGCACCCTTTGCAGTTTGCTTCGTAATTTCAAAGCAAACTGCAAAGGTAATCTTTTTTTTGAATTGAAATTGCACGGATTTTTTGAAAAAATTTTGTGAAATTCATGCCCAATACTTCTCAAAATTCCAGAAAACAGTTCTCTGACTTCCAAAAGTTGGAAAATGAAGAGGAGTAAATGTGAACAAATCTTGCATTGATGGCCCAAGCAATGTGCAAAACAGGGGGTGCTAGAAGAAGTAATTGTATTTCATCTCAAAATCAATATTGAATAAAATATTCCAAGGGGTCACCATATACGCATGTCTCTTCATGGGGAAAGGCCCCTTTTGTTTGTTTTTTGTCAAAAGAAACGAGACTTCCTGTATACATGTGCACTTGTCATGCAGTTTCTTTTCTTTTGATGAGTGAGGGGCTGGTCACCCCAAAAAGGACCGCAGCGCGATGTCTCCCTGGTTCGCCCAGATCGAGATATTTGGAAGCCATGGCTGCCAAAAAGGCAAAGGAAGCACAGGGAGTAAAGGACGCAGAGGCTGCAAAGAATGCAGAGAAAGAAGCAGAATCGCCAGAAGAAGAAAGAGAACAAGAAGCAACACCAGAAAAAGATGAAGCAGACACAGGAGAACAAGATGGGAGAAATACGAACTTGAAGAGGCCAGCTGGTGTAGCCTTTGCACAGGCTAAAGCAAAGGCAAAAGCAAAAGCAAAGGGAAAGGGCAAAGGGAGGTCTCCAAAGAAGTCTCCAAGACCTACAAAGAAGACTCCAAACAAGACTCCAAAGAAGGACAAGGTTGACATGGAAGAAAAAGACAGAAAAAACAAAAGGAGAAAGTCGACAAAGCAAAGAAGAAAGGAAAAGGAATGAAAAAACCAGCAGCTGCAGATGCAAACGAAGGGAAGCAAAAGCAAGTCCATGAAAGACCAGTTGGACAAGAGTTAGTGGTTGAACCTTCTTCCAAATAAAAAACCATCTGGCACATATACATTCCAACATGTTTTCAGCATGTTTTTTGAGGGATAGTTGAGGGTAGGATGTGAATCCACAAACTAAAAAGAAGTTTTCTTGCTGAAAATGAAAGCAGGGTCCCAGGACAATAAACCACATTTTAGGCGAAAAACAAGTGAAAAACGTTAAAGCTTTCAACCGGAAAAAAGGTTAGACAGCAGAATAGCCTACACCAAAAAAAGGTTAAACAGCAGGATAGCCTACACCAAAAAAGGTTAAACAACAGGATAGCCTACGCGGGTGGGACACAGAATAGACTATCCTGAATTACCTAGTAGTCTAAAAATAGTCTATAGTCTACACCTTCCTTTTTAGTCTACTCTGATCTTCAGGGTGTGTTTGGTGTTTCAGCAGACGCAGGCGTGATAAGGGCAAATATCCTTTGTTTGGCCGTAAGGTTTCTGAAATGATAAGGTCTTTTTTGTCCTTTGCAGAACTCGGCATTAGTGAGAATTTTTTAATGCAAACTTTGCTTGAACTGTCAGCAACCTTGCGTTGGGCTCATTCGTGCTATCGGTCTCAGGTGCTTTGGTGCATAGCTGAAACAGTCGACAGTCCGCAGTTCAAGGCCGATGCATTGGAAGAATGGAAGACCGCTGCTAGGGCAATCATCTCTGGTATCTTCAAGAAATTACAATAGTGTGGCAAACAGAAATTGTTCTGGGTGTGTTCTTCCAAGCAGATTCCCTTTCATCCCGTCGCTTATTTTCTGGTATTCGTGGCCAGGCTTGGGCAGCGATCGCGTTTCAACTGCATCTTCCGCGTGGAAGCCTGGCGCAATATTTGAACTTCCATTGCATGTCGTGCGTCCAAGTTTGCAAGAAGGAGTATTACAAAGGAATCAGTGAACATGGATGAGTCAGATGAGCCAAGAAAACAAAGTGGCCTAACTATTTATCTTTATTGTCTAGGCTCAGGCCCAACGAGTTGTTAGCGTGTCAGCTCTGCTAGATTGGTTAGATGGATGGGGACCTGAGTTGCGATCAAGGGTTCATATGGCTCAGCGCAAGGCTTGGGCAGAGGCTGCGCCAAGCATGACAGGTAAGTCCACAGTCCCCAGTCCTATGCTCGTGGTTTGCGTGTTGGCACTGACTGTTCCGGTATCCATGCCCTTAAAGCAATGGGTATATTCCTCACTACCACAGCTGGTCGTCTGAAAAAGCAGCTGGTTTTGCTAGCGAATACACCACCTGCAGATCATATGTATCAAGACGTTCTTCAAAGTTCCTAAAAATCTCAATTTACACAAGTCTTTTTTGACTTGTAGGGGGATTTTCGCGCACCTCCTTTTCACTGCCAGTTGGTGCAAACCAAGCGTGTATTGGGAGGGAAAAAAAGCTTCGATTTTCACTTTTTCAAGCGACATGAATACTCGGAAATCTGAACTGTTGAATTACACCATTGGTTTGCACCAACCAGAGGTGTATTGAAGAGTTTTTTTGCCCTAACAATACACTTCCGGTTCGTGCAAACCATGTTTTGGAGACTTTTTTTTGCATCTAAAGGTTGTTTCGCATGATCCAAGCCTCAAGGCCCCTCCAACTTCAACAACCAAGGGTGAATTGCAGCAGTTGAAGGGTGTTGACAAGAGCTAAATTTGACACCCAAGGGTTTTTCCATGCACTTCAAGGGTCAAACACATTTGCACGTGTTAAGGCCTAATGAAAGGCTTGAAAAGTGGGCCTAAAGCTTTGCAGTGGTCAATTTGTGCTTTGGTCATGGTTTTTGGCGCTATTTGAAGCGCTCAAAGCCAACGAGTCTTGTCCTGGTCACGTGTTTCTTTCAAACTTGAAAACACGTGAAGATTTCGCTTGCGTACTCTCCGGTGTTTTTGCTAGCGTTTTTGTGTGATAGCTTTGTGTAGAAAAAGAAAGGACGCTACGTTACCCTTGGCATGAGATCAATCATAGTGGTACCTCTGATTTCATTCAACTATTTAACGCTGATCCTGTTTGGAGCCTGACGGCCTTTCAATCGTGTCAAAACCCCCTTCAACGTTCCAAATGGCGCCTAACCTGCATGGAAGGGTCAAAAGGGAGCGCTGAAAGCTTCAAGGGTCTGAATATCGAAAAAAATGTGCAAAAGTAGAAAGGGATGATAATGGCGCACGCCTGAATATTTCTATGTCAATTGGCTCTCGCATTGTATTCGGTACCAAGGACAAAGACTGGCTGGACTTGCTGTGGGAAGCTGGGCTCCAAGTCACTATACAGGTCCGCCTATGCAGCGGGCCAAAAGGAACGTTGCTGGCAAGGAATGTGCAGTCTGAAGCAATCAAAGCGTTGGGGCACCCTGCCCTCTCTGACTCGTTCGTGTCATTCGCAAAGACAGTCCTGGGCCTAGGCGTCGACAAGGTCAAAGACGGGGAGGACTTGGGATTGTCCTTCAATGGCACAAGCTACAACGCTGCCATGCACAAAGCAGCATTGAGCCTGGGCGCCTTATTCCCAAGCCCGGGTTTAGAAGCCGCTTTGCAACATCTGGAGTTGGAGTTCGGCAGAGAGGTTGTCAGCAACGTGTATTTCAAGCTGTCCAAGTTGATTGCGGTGACAAAGCAGTCCACAGTCCAAAGTCCAGATTCAATGAGTACAAGCACTTTGGCTGACAAAGTTTCTTGGCTGGTGGAGATGCTGTCTCTGGCTTTCAAGCTGAGAGTACGTCCTCCATCCAAGGCAACAGATTCATGGCTGGATCGAGACAGAAAAACTGGTGTTGCAGGATTCTGGCCTTCTTGCCTGCTGGAAAAGGGCAAAGAGATTCAATGGACCTTTTTGCCTTTAAATTTAAAATTTTAAATCTACTTTCAATCTATCGTTCGAATCGTTGAATCCTTGAATTTGAAACAGAATGAAGACTTGCCTTGTCGACGCAGGTGTTTGCATACGCAGAAAGTTGGCAGTCAAACTCCCGAGACTGAGAATCAGAAGCTCCTAGCCCACATGAAGACTTCGCTGTGTCCACGAGACTGCTGGGTGAAGTTCTTGAAGCCAGCCCAGCAAACCGAAGCTCTCGTGCCACATGAGACAGACGACGAGGATGACGCCACTTTGGAAGTCCCTTCTGGCCCACTCGCAGAGGTCAAAGAAGGCTTCAACAGAGCCACTGGTCTTTTGTTGGATTTGCTGGTGCAGCTCATGTCGTTCAGATACATGTCCGACTTGCAAGACATTGCCAGTTCATGCGGATCCCTTGTATAAAGGCTTTGCAGCAAGCTGAAGACCAGGCTTTGGTGGATAGCAAGGAGTATAAAATGCCAGAGCTGGTGAAGCAGATCCGGCTCATCACTCAGCAGTTTGACGGCAACTCGAAGTCTGTCGCTGTCAGCACTTCTGCTCCTGCCCCAAGCCTGTTGAATTCTTTGACCTCCCATGGGACAGACGTGCCAGATGCTGATGGAGAAAGAGAGCGGCACTGGAAAACAGTCCAGGGTGAAAGGAAGCGCTTTGTTTCCTTCAGCGTGCCGAAGACATGGACGAGCGATGGCTTGGGAGGAGCCTTCCGCAGCGCTGGTAAGGTGTTCAACCACTCACGAACACTGAACAGCAGCCACAGACTGATAGTTGCTTCGGCAGATTTGCTACATGAGGAGGGCGATGAGCCATGGCTAAGCCTTCACAGAGTCCAGCGTCCAATCTTTGGAAAGATATTGTTACGTTTTGCAGCAGTGCAAGTGGCAACACAGACTTTGTGATGCTTTTTGATGGACGGATGCGGCAGATTCGCCGGACCAATGAATCTTGGCTGTCGTAGTTGCTCTTTCTGGCAACACTTAAAGCCACGCACACTTTTTGATTTATCTAGATTTCATGTGACATCGTGGAAGTTCAGTAAATTAGTAGACGCACTGCTGCTACTATCCTGCAGGACGAAGGAGTTCTGAGTCAGCCCCATTCTGCAGAAGGCCACATTGTTTTTGCAGGACGTTGCCCCCCTCGCAGTGGACGCTCTCGTCGTGTTCCTTTGGCTATATCACTGCCTGCGGCGAAGAATCCACGTTCCAGGGCACATACTCTGGCGTGAGTTCCCGGTCTGTTTCGGAAATTCTTTTGAGCCTCGAAGGGAAGAAGAACATTCTGTTTCAGTCAACAGTCCAAAGTCCAGCGCCCCCTCCTGCAGAGTGGAAGGAGCGCCATGGCGAGGATGTGCCACTTTTTTGGAACGAGTCAAAGCCAATTGCATTTTGGCAGGCTCTTCTGGATGACTGGTCCATTCAAGCGGTCTTCGATGTGACCCCCGGCAGCGGCGCGCTCATGGAAGCTTCGCTCACAAGGGGCGCTGTTTATCACGGAGTGTGTTTGCAACTTAGTCCTTCTTTTTTCAGCTTCACTGAGACATTGACCATTGTTGCGGACTTTTTTGTTGCAGTCAGCTGTCACAATAGTGACCAAACGTACCTTGACTCATTGCGCCATACTGCATATAATAAAGAGTTAAGTTGCTTTTTTATACCTTGCCCATGCTGAGGCTTGAGCAAGCAGCACCAGCAGTGGTTGCAAGCAGTTTCTGATCGCTTTGCATGCGCTCTCATTGCCATGGAAGGCTCCACCTTGTTCAGCGAGGAGAAGTCCAAACATGTGAAGAAATTCTTTTCAGATTTGATTTCGACTGTGACAGCTTGCAAAGACGATGGTGAAGACCCTTTGGAGCCTGATAGCCCCGGCGGTCCGGAGTAGTGCGCAGTCCATAGTCCAAAGCCTGAAATGGGGTCTAGATTTTGGATGGTTTCGCCACATGCCAGTGTGGTGACGGCAACCCTTCAATGAAGCCGTTTGACCCTTCATTGCTGACAATCTGCAGAGTTGTCATTGAAGGGTGTTTTGAGCCAACTGAAGGGGCTTTCTTTGCTTCTTTTGTAGATTGTTGATGTTAGAAACTATTCACATTATCCTTCTTGCTTTTGGCCCAAGGTCCAAAGCCCAAAGTCCAACCTTCCCCACAAGGTCTTTGTCTCTCTCCATGGTTTTGTGGCGTGGGCACCTCCCTTTGACTCGATTGCGTGGGAAGACTAGCCCACCCCAGCAATCGAAAACAAGGCATCAAACTTTGAGGGCTGCTGCTGTCAAGGAAGGGCTGGCCCCAAAAGCAAGAAAAGCTTTTGCTTTGTATGTGATGGACAAATCTCAAGTGAAAGCTGGTGCTGGCCGTGATGCTTTCGCCTTGGAGATGAGGCGACTGGGGAGAGAGTGGGCTGCTTTGCCTTCTTCCTTGAAGGCCCCCATTACCGTGAGCGCAGCGCTACAGAATTTCAATGCCAACGAGATGCGCTTTTGCGCGCGGGCATCAAGGTACGAGCTGGCCTGACCAGCAAGCCTCCTTATGCTGTGCAGCAAATGGAAAAGAATCACGGCAAAAAGATCACAGTTGGCCCATACACGGTTGTAGTTGAAGCAAGTGGAGAAGACGAGAATGCTGGTTGGACAGTTCTGGGGTCGGGGAGCTATGGCAAGGTCTACCTGGCAGCTACCCCGCAAGGACAACCACGTGCAGTGAAAGTTTTTAGTGGCAGGCATGCAGCCAAGGGGCACAATATGAGGCAGACCTGTTGAAGTCCTTGGCATCCCTCAGTGCCTGTGACAGCCAATGGTTCCCTCTCCTTCTCGCAGCCCGCCCTAGTGCGGAACCGTGGCCATGGATGTCATCGTCCTTTGGGGGCCCCAGCTTGGCTAAAGTGATTTCTGACAGTGGGCCGCTAGCGCCAAAACATGTCCAGGCTTTTGTCTCTCAGCTGGAATGCGCCCTGCGCGTGTTACACAAGAAGGCAGGCCTTGTGCATTTGGACATAAAAACGCTCCAACATTCTTTGGCGCGCTGAATTGAACTGTTTGAAAGTGTGCGACTTTGGGATGGCTGAAAGGTGGCAGTCAGCAAGTGGCTTATTGAACTCTGAGCCGCGTTTCGAGCAGTATGTCACCAGCTGGTACAGGCCGCCTGAGCTGTGGCAGTTGGATGGCCGAATTGCAAGTCTTCAGAAAGCTTTAACTCCCTCGGTGGATGTATGGAGTTTTGGATGCGTGGTGTTTGAAGCCGGTTGTGGTGCTGTCTTGATGCGGCCAATGAAGGGCAGCAGCTGTCCAAGCAAGACCATAGCAAGTTGGTGCAAGAATTGGCCCAACTTGCGCTTGGACGCCCAAGGCAAAGCCAAACCTAATTCCTGTGAATACAATCATTTCATGTCACGTCTCCAGAGATTGTCAAATAGTCTTTGGAGAAAAGTTGTTTTGAGCGCGTGTGCTCCTGACCCTTTGGCCAGACACTGGAAGTGAAGGGGCAAAGAATAATAATAATAGTTATTCTGTACAGGGTTCGGACTTTCGTCTAGAGTCCAAAGTCCAAAGTCCAGAGTGAAGAAAGATCATTCTGGCGCTAGGGTTTCATCAGCAGTCTGTGGTCCAAAGTCCAGAGTGAATAGTTTAGCATTCTGGAACTGCATCGCTGCATTGATGGCAGATGGGGTGAAAAGGGAAGCTGCCCAGTGGCGTTGAAGTTTTGGCATGTGCAATCATCATGTAAGTACACTTTGCATTGGTCTCTCTGATGTTTTCATCACTACTATTGATTGAAACTGAAATCCTGCTGACAGGTGGTTGCCATGGTGGGGCAGTAGCAGATATGGCATCGAGCAATGTTGGGCAGAAAAAAAGCAAATTTCCGCATGCCTGCCTTAAAATTTTTCGGGCTAGTCGAAACAGCAACCCAGTCATTTTTTAACCAGGCTTTTATAGATCACAACTGCTCAGATGCCTTCCATCAACCAATTTATATATATGATATATTTATATATATTATATATATATATAAATCAGCCCTTCACGGCAAATCTGCACATTGACTCAGGTCATCATCTTCTCCACACATGACTTCTCAGTACCTTGGCTTTCACATTGTCACATTTCCTGGAAGTCCAAACCCAAACAGTTCGTGGCTGCAGAGGCATAGGATGATCCATGGGTCGCAAGGATTCCTTACAAAATCTTACAAATGGGCAAGCCAAATTTAGGCAACTATGCCACACATGGATCCTATGGGAACGTGCAGGGCTATTCCAGTCCAACATCACTAACCAAACCACGATCGGGAATACCGCTATGGCGATCAGTTTGCCCAATCCATGAAAGTTTGGATCGTGGTTTGTCGGTTTAACGATGTATTTTTGAATCGTTGTATGTTTCACAACGTATCTATTCCTTGATTTTTGCTGAGCTAAGAAGGGATAGGGGGACTTATACAAATTCCATCAAATTCCTACATATTCTTGCCACGTACTACATAGATGCCCGATTAAAGATATCATTGTTGTTCTTTTGTTTCATTGCAGGCCAGTTTCATTTGATTCTCTATTTTTTTTGATCCAAAGATCTATATATTGGTTCCAATTGTGATCCTTAGGGGTATCCCGATTCGAATCCCAATCCACCGGGGTTTCACCCCAAACCACTTATTAATAAATTATTAGCTGAATTTTTCGGCTCCCAAAACATGGTTATAATTTATAATCCCCAAGAATCCCTTGAGAACACCAGCTAAATACCATGGTAGTATCCATGGGACGGGTCGTGGCTTGCTCCACTCGGTCTCACTCTTCAGGTGCTGCGTTGGATCCATATGGAAGATCCAACACCTGTGACGTGTTTGGATGTGGCCGTGTGGGCTGAAGGTGGAGCGCGGTAGCAGTCTGAAAATTGTGAATGTGTATTTTTTAATTGCCTGGTGTTTCTTTGTTACACCCCTGAAGTTTAACATAGACCCTGAAAATGGTGGTTAGAAGATTACTTTCCTGTTGGGAAATGTAACTTTTCAGGGGCTATGTTAAACTTCGGGAATTTGGCTAGAATATAGAGTTCAGAGGGCTTGCCTCCAGATTGCAGTTCTTTTTGGCCTTCTAGTCTTCCAAAAGCTTTTATGGTAGTAAGGGAAATCTCTTATTTCAGGGAAACCTAGGTTGGTGAGGTATTATAATTTGGCCAGATGGTAAGCTTCCTGGACCGACCGGCTGATTTTCTAGTTGAGGATCCTTGTTTCAAACTGGTGGATTTGTTTTTGTTTGAAACAATTTTGCCTTGCTTGCCAACCATGAAAGGAACCCCGACGTCAAAAACCTGTTGGTAACTTTTTTTGTAGGGCGGGAGCAGTGTTCGCGAATTTCATTACATGCCACCTATTTTAGAAAAATCAAAGTTGATGCGAATGTATGCGAAAATGTAAAGGCATTTCGTGCATGAAGCTTGGGTTGGTGTCATATAATGACCCCTGTAGATGCTAAACCCTAGTTGTTTGAGGGATCTACCCCAAGCACTGATAATACACTACAGCTGCTGTACTGAAACCTTAACAACCCCCCCAAAAAAACTAACAATGTTCACCTGAAAATACTCCCGTTGGAAAAGGAGAAACATCGACACAAACCACCCATTTTTGGGGGTTCAAAATGTTATGTTTTACGGGAGTACTTGGAGGATCATCCCAGTTAGTAAGTAGTTAGTAAAGTTAGTAACCCTTATTGATAAGCCATAAAAAGGCCATTGGTAAAGGGAACAACCCCAGTTAGGGGACTTACGATCACCATGGTTTAGGGCATACTAAGGGGTCCTTAAACAACCCGATCCTGGATCGGGGATCACAACCCGATCACCCTTGCAGTTGAGTCCCAGTTGAACCGCCAGGTGTAGAAGTGCCCGATGGCGAGTTACCAGGGCTGTTGGCGGTCGGTACACAGGTGTTTCGGAGCAGCGGATGGTATTTTTTATTTCCACTACAAAAAAGGTGTTCTAGGTGGTGGCAACTCAAGTATGTTTTATTTTTACCCTTATTTGGGGAAGATTCCCATTTTGACTAATATTCTTCAAAGGGGTTGAAACCACCAACTAGAAAAGGTGTTGGAAGATTTGGGATCACAAAAAACGGAGGCAAGAAAAAAAAGCAGGCAAATTGATTTGCCTAAACTCATTGTGGATCATCCAAATTCCATGTTCTATAGGAATTACCTTTTCAGCATTGCACATTTTTTTTAACAGGAAGGATGTTAGATTTATTTTTTCAAGTGTTTTCCATAATTTTCATTATCACGTAAGTTTTCCTTTTTTGGGGGGCCAAGAGACACTTAAGCTTATGTTTTTGAACACATGTTGTTTCAATCGATATTTTTGGTTCTGGGATCAGGTGGTAGGTAGCATATAAGTACCCTATTCCAAGTATATTACCACTTATGCCTTGTAGTGGGTATAGATTGTCGTTGTTGTTGTTGTTGTTGTTGTTGTTGTTGTTGTTGTTGTTGTTGTTGTTGTTGTTGTTGTTGTTGTTGTTGTGTGTGTGTGTGTGTGTGTGTGTGTGTGTGTGTGTGTTGTTGTTGTTNGGTGTTGGTGTTGGTGTTGGTGTTGGTGTTGGTGTTGGTGTTGGTGTTGGTGTTGGTGTTGGTGTTGGTGTTGGTGTTGGTGTTGGTGTTGGTGTTGGTGTTGGTGTTGGTGTTGGTGTTGGTGTTGGTGTTGGTGTTGGTGTTGGTGTTGGTGTTGGTGTTGGTGTTGGTGTTGGTGTTGGTGTTGGTGTTGGTGTTGGTGTTGGTGTTGGTGTTGGTGTTGGTGTTGTTGTTGTTGTTGTTGTTGTTGTTGGTGTTGGTGTTGGTGTTGGTGTTGTGTTGTGTGTTGGTGTTGGTGTTGGTGTTGTTGTTGTTGTTGTTGTTGTTGTTGTTGTTGTTGTTGTTGTTGTTGTTTTTTTTTAACAAAGATGCAGTTGATCATCCAAGTTCGATTTTGATTTTGTTTAGAGCCTGGGTCCTAGTGGTTCAATCAGGAGAAATCCTCACCCGAGTGGCTTAACACCCTGCCATTTGGTTGGTGAAAGATTCTGAAAAATTGCTTGGATACATTCCCCCATAGGATCCATGGGACTGGTATACTTACCTAAATTTGCTACAACAATCAACCAAAATGTTCTCCTATGGGTATTCTGGGTGGTGGTTTCAAAGATTTTTAGTTTTCACCCCTACTTTTGGTGAAATGATCCAATTTGACGTGTATATATTTTTTTTCAAGTGGGTTCCTGTAACCACCAACCAGTTCCACTCCCGAAAACTAACGTGGAACCTAAAAAATGATGGTTTCCAAGAGGAATCTCCTAGAGGAATCTCCTTTTCCAGGGGGCTTCCATTTTGAGGTGCCAGCTGCAATTTCGTGGGAGTATGATTCCTCAAAGCAAGTAGTTTTAGAGGCAACACTGGGTACCTGAAAAAACAGTTGTGAGCCAAAAAGCCGTAATCAGGATTAGCATATCATTCCATCATCCAAAGGTCCCGTCTGGTCGTGAAGAGTTGGTTCATGTGGGTGTTTCCAAAAATAGGGGTACCCCAAATTGGATGGTTTATAATAATAATGGAAAATCCTATTAAAATGGATGATTTGGGGGTACCCCTATTTTTGGAAACACCCATGTAGAGTTTCCAGAATTTCAAAGCACTAGTCAATGTTGCAATACGGGAATCCAACCATTCCCACATGCTTTTTCCGGGAATATTTACCGAGCCAAATACCCCTGTATCCATTTTTTCAAACCTAGGTAAATCATCCATACGTTATGGAGCACTTGGGATTTCTAGATGTACTTCCCCTTTCAACGTGATTTCAAATATTCCGATAGGATCCATGTTTCGCTATCTTTACCTATACCACTGGAGACTTTCTCTGAAGCCGGCGTTTAACCCAACGGATTCTGCCAGGATGGAATGGCACACATCTACAGCCTCGCTAATGGTCGCCTCGCAGGTGTGCCAGCCCACCGGAGGGACAAGAAATGGTGTTCATGACTCCTGAATAGGATCGAATATGGCCACATTTCCCGGGACCTGGTGGCATTTTGGGGAGTGCCTGAGATTTTCCATGATTTAGAAAAAACGTTTGGACCTGAAAATTGTGAAGCCGTTGCATTTGTTTTCAAGAAGAGGCACCTGATTTGTTTGGCCATTTAGCTGAGACGTATAAAGAAAGAGTTTTGAATAGCTATAAGATCTGTAAAATTTGGAGTTCAACTTGTTTTGTATTTGTTGGACCGTTCGAATCCGTTACGTTTTTGGAGCCAATTTGCGCATTGTTCATGTTTGCAAATAGCAACTAGCAACAAACACAACAGTAGCAAAAGGGGTAGAACAAAAACACAGCAATAGTTGGAATCAGCTAGAAACAGCTTCGCATCTCATGTTCTAATTCAGCTGTCGTTGTGTCCTGAAGACATACCGTAGTCATACCATGCTCCGAAGAAACCATTGGCAAACCATGCAGACACAAAATGGCGTTGAAAGAACAAGAGAACACTACCCCGGTTTCTGGGCCTTTAGGTTTATCTTGAATATTTTGACCCCATTTGCCTGGACAAACATGACCCCCAAGTCAAAGAACTTTGTTCGGAAGACATGGTGGTGCCGCTAAATAGTCCTTCCTCATCTTTTGGTACGTGGGGCAAGTACTATTTTAGAAAACAACTAGAGTTTCATTTTTGTAAGATTCCTAACTTGCACACCCGGTATGACCATCCAAACAAACTGATGTGCGTTCATCATTGCATTTCCCCCGGAAACATGCAAGTGAACGTGTTCTATCTTGTATTTTCCCGCCTAATTTGCAGGCCCTTAAGTTGACATATAAGCTCTTAGCCCTTCAATCTGAATGTCTCTTCGATGTCAACCCATCATGAATCGGGAATTTCAGATGTTTGTAGCACTTGATCACTGGTTTTTGGGTCTCCCATACTGAAACAAATAGGACTCTATAAATAATGGGTTGAGATTCCTCCGCAAACACATCAAAACTAGATGTTGTATTTCCCCACGGGCCAGCCATTTTCAGTAATACCTGGTACCATTGCCGAACAAAAAAAATGTCCGGCATGTTCTCCCAAAACAACCTTGACAACTGCAAACAAAGGGAGATTTCTCCATCCAAAGAAACCGGGCACTCGTTGGTTTGCGGTATTTCTGTTCCGACCTCACCAGGAAGCATCAACATTCCAAAAGCCTTACCAGAAGGCACTGGTGCAAATGCAAGTTGGAAAACTGGAGATTTTGGTTGGGGTGTTTTTTTTGGAGGGGTACACCCCTGAAAATAAACATGGAATCTTAAATAGAAAACCTGAAAAAGGAAGGTTTGGTTGATATATGAGTTTCCTTTCAATTGGCTTATTCTTAGGTTCCATGTGTTTATTTTTTGGGTGTACTTAATAAGGAATAAGGTTGAAGAACTTTCGAGGTGGTTGAGGTGGTGTGATGTCCTAAGGTTAAAAAAATCTAGAGACCTTTACACGTGGAAGCGTGGGAAATGGTGGGTAAAATCTCTCAAGATACACTCCCTAAAACCAACAGTTCACACCTGAAAAGATACCTACTTTTGAAGGGAAAAATCATCTTCCAGCCCCAACTTTTTTGAGGTGCGAGCTGTAAGTTTGAGGGAGTGTAGGTGCTTGGTTTAATGAGCAGCCCCGGGTTGATGGAGTTGATGATGGGTTGATGGGTTGATGGGTTGGGCTTAGTATAAGTTCCTTGAAAAAATCCCCATATCTTTATAGGGGTGTTTCCTTAAATGGTGGTACCCCTAAAACACCCAGAAATGATCATTTTTAGTAGGTAAACCCATGGTTGTTGGGTACCACCGTTTTAGGAAACACCCATATATTTAACACCTCATTGTTTCATGACGAGGTTCAGAGCAAGCAATAATAACGCCAACATTTTCTTGAGAATGTGGAAGATGAATTAAAGAAACGGTACTACAAAAAGAAATCAAGATTACTCTTGCACACGGATGGAGTTGCAACTTAGCAACTCCAACAAAAAATGGAAGTTCAACATCTTTGAATCCATGGATGTCAAAAAAGCAACTGAATCAACAAAAACATGATTTTCCTATTCCTGCAGTTGGTTAAAGCATGTGACAAACACTATGATTTATGAGATGTTAAAAAACATTAACAATTTTATGGTTGAAGCATCCATCTTGCTCCCGAAAGAACCGGAAAATGAATTCCAAGGTAAATGGTTGCATTTTAGCATTTTGTTGCCATTTTGGAAGGCCAACAAATTAGTAAAACAAAATTCGACCTATAACTTAACGAGCTGTCAATTATCACAATTTCTTCCATATTTTTTCCGGTAGTTGCTCAAGGCAAACATATCCATGTTTTTTTTGTTGCCAGATCTTCCCCCTCAAGATCTCTCACCTCATTTTTTTTGCAGCTTTCACCAACGTTGGATGTTGTTTTTTTAGGAGACTCGCATCATGCACTTCGCCACATTAGGCAGTTGGGTTGGTCATGTTGGAATCCAAAGATGTGATGATTTCAGGTTTGATTAGCTGGTTCTTGGGGGGTGTAGATTTATATACTTGTTTGTACGGTTGCAAAATAAAGATTGAAACATCTTCACTGAAATTGTGATTGTATATATTATATATTCATAAAAGAATGGGAAGCTGGAGATTTGTTTTTCTTCTAAAATTTGTTGAACATGATGAAATTGGGAGACCCACAGGAAACCAGTGCAGTTTAGGGTCCGTTCCAGATCTGTTTATTTTCAATCCTACTTCTGGAAATGATCCAATTGGACTGATATTGTTCAAATGGGTTGGAACCACCAACTAGTGATCTATCCGCCATGGTCCACTCTGTTCCTTGTAGCCATCGAATGCCTTTGAGCGGTCTGAGCAAAGTCGAGACATCTTATGGTTTGGTTTGTTTCAAAGTGAAAGGTTTTCCTAGACCCTACGTAGGACATTGCACCATTTCAGTCAAAGGGATGTGTAAACAAAATCCTGCACAATGTCATACTGGTTGGTGGTTTCAAATATGTTTTATTTTCACCCCTACTTGGGGAACATTCCCAATTTGACTATTTTTTTTGAGATGGGTTGGAACCACCAACCAGCTGAACAATTCCATACGTTGGAATGTTTTGAAGATGTTTCATTACTATATAATTCAACGAATACTTTGGGAGCTGCCCATTGGGCTGTTTGAGTTTTGAAACAAAAACCCCAAAAAAAAGTGGGCCCCTACTAGTTCGAATACATGGACTGGAAAAACTCCCTTACAAAATGGCATTGTAACTAGGAAACTGGGGATTATTTCCCCCCATAAGTGGCATGATTACCTTTCAACTGTAGACATTTGCCCCTATTTTGCCTCCTCGAAGGTGTCAAGGAAAGGGGGCTTTTCTTAAAACGGCCGCCGCTTCTCTTTCACCGGTTGGTGACGTGTTTTTGTGTTATTTTAGTTTCGAAGTTTGAAGAATGTTTGTTGTTTAATAATCATCCCCAGGTCCGGATATCGTACTTCAATTCCTATTTCTGCAATGAATACCTAATATTCTGATAGTATTAGATTGTCAATTATATTGGACTTGTATGGATTTTACACTTGTGGTATATTTTTGATCATGACCTATCTATTTATGATTGCTTCCATTCCCCCTGCTGATTTTAGTTGTTCACGATTCACTTCTCTCAGCTGGTTCTCGTTGTTTGTCTAGGATGGTGAGAGTGGCAGCAGAGCCATCGCTACCTGTGACGTTGCTCGGATTTTTTTATGAGGACATGTTGGGCGTGGGCACCCCACTCTCGGGCACCCCAGTGGCAAATGAAGGTTTAGTTCAAGATCGCCTACAAGAAAATGAGAGCCAGTCTCCTGGAGTTCCCACGAAAACACGAGTTTCGTGTCCCAATAGATACCTAGATACCTGTGACTCACAACTGCGCAGTGATGTGTTGGTTGTAGGATGTTGTAGGGGAGCTTTCCAGAATCTCTTTATGGACATCAAGTGAAAATGATCGTCAACACCCCAAATAGAATCATGTTTTTCATATTCCCAAGACGTCCAAGTCAACCAAACGGCTTGCCCATTTGGTAGTGTATAGGAAACCCTTGCTCCATGGATCATGCTAAAGACCAGCCATTTTGTTTTGGGTTTGGACTTCCAGGCTATTGCGATATTTATTTTTACAGTATGTCTTAAACCAAGGTAATCAGAGAAGCAAAACCTACTCCAATTTTTTTTCACCCTGAACCCTGGGGGAGATGATCCAATTTGACTCATACTTTTTTCAGATGGGTTGGTGAAAAACCACGAAAACCACATGTTCCCGGAACGTTTTTAGAGCCTCCTTGAGGCTCTTGACCATCGACCGTCGTTCCCGCATGCGCTTCTGGGGGTTCAAAGTTCATGTCGCGGAGACCCAGCCAAACCTGGGAGGGTGTGACCGAGGAGTTGAAAAAAAAAACGCCACTTTTAGGTCGGTTGGTTGTGCCGAAGATATTGTACACAATTTGTATGACATATTTTTTCAAGAATGCATGTGGTGGTTGAAAAATCAGTACTGCAAACACTTAATGTATGGTCGATTTATATTTTGTTAATTTAGGGGTGAACTAGTAGGTAAATACCCATTGGTCTCATTGACAAGGTTTTAAGACATTACGACTCCCAAACAAACATGGCGCCTGAAATTCCATATGGTTCGGTTATTTTTGTTATCCATGTAAAACTATGAACCAATACATATATAGGTGTTGTGCCATCTAGCTATTGCATGTGTTTGCACAAACAAAATCAAAATTCATCTAGGTGTTGGTTTCAAAGGTTTTTAATTTTCATCCCTACTTGAAAAGGATTTCCATTTTGACTCTGACTCATATTTTTTTCAGATGGGTTGGTTCAACAAACCACCAACCACAAAAACATGTGCTACAAAAACATCCAAAAACATCCCAAACATGAGAGGTTTCATCCAGAAACTTGAGGTGCAGCGTGGAAAGCTTGAGGCATTGAAACTGCTGTCCCTTGGCTTTTTTGCAGGCGACACAGGACCCAACGAAGAAACGGACAAAATCAGGGCACCGGGTTTCCCCACCGGTGTGATCCAAGGCTACCAATCTGTGACCTGTGACCCAACAGGCGCCTGGCAGGTTAGATTTTCACGGCGAACCGGAACCTACAGCCATATCACCCATGAAAAGATTTCGGAAAATGATCTGAAGCAAACCTCCTGGGAATTATGTATGATTATGTTCCTACTCTAATTTTCAGGGGTGAGAAATCTGAGAAACGAAAAACTCTCTCTAAATTGCTGTGGACCATTCTACTGTAATCTGAATGTGTAGTACAGAATTACAATATACATCCTGGAAGTCCAGCCGACCAAACAAACAAGGCTTCCATACAAAAGGTTTTTTTTTGCCAATCCGCACTGTTTGGTGGGTTTGGACTTATATAAATACACACACACATTCACTATTCTAAAAAACCCTGTTGTGTGGGCGTTGAAGCCTTTTGTGTCTAATGTGGACTTTATCATGGTCTTCATGTGTCTCAAGTTTATCTTCCAACATCAAACTCCAAAATGTGTGCCATCCCAAAATTCATAGATTCCAGACTCTGTGTCTAGAAACACGAGGAAAAACCTACCAAAACGAAAAAACAACTTAGACTTCCAAAGATACCTTCCAAAAGCTCCAGCCTATTTTTCAAAAATCGACAAAAAGACCGTGGAACAAAAGACTTTTGGCCCAAAAAAGCAAAATCAAACAAATATATCTACGCATCCAGTCATATTCTCAGCTCATGATTGGGGTGTCCAATCACCTCCGAAACGCATGGTATTTAGGTTCCATTACCATTCTCAGTTTCGGTGAGCCAGGATCCCTAGGGCATCAAAAACGACGCCCCCCATTTTTTGGTTTCAGATCCAAGTTCCTTCCAAACCGCGTTTCGTTCAACGCCTCGATATTTTTGAACCGTTTCGAAGATGCATGCGATCCTTAGGGTGGATGCGGGACAGCTACGAGAAAGTGATTGTATCCCTACGGAATGGTTAAGTCTGTGACCTCAGATCTGGCGAGTTTAACACATAAAAGTAATCCTATATATATAGACATCCAGTGAAACACCGAAAAAGTGAAGTGGTTTTTCTCGTTTGGTTAGGCGTGTTGTTTTTAAAAAAACAACATGTACCTAACAAAATCGAACATTCCGGATTTACGGATGGATTTGGATGGTGAACGTTTCCTTGGATTAAAAATTTGTCGAAGATTTCAGGTCGCCTCAAAGAGAAGAGAGATACAGAGGTGCCTGCTTTGTCGGTTGGGGACGTTGGGTGGGGTTGGGAAGATCACCACGTGTCCCCGGAAATGATTTTTAAAGCAACAAAAAAATATAGGGCTTTGTAGGGAAATCCCATGAACCCATTATGATGGAGTTGACTTGGGAGGAACGGTAGATTTACGTCCATGAATGTTTTTTTTTTTTAATGGGTTGTTAATGTAAGTAAATATACCGTTCGTCGCATGGATCTGGATAGGTATAGACATTTTTGGCCTCCGTGCATTTTGGGATGCTACTTGGATGTCCCGTTGGAACTTAGGATCAATGGTTAGGATCAATGGGTTATAACCCCAAGGAATACCCCATGTATAAGTAGGTTATAACCCATTGATCCTAACTTCCGACAGGACATCCAAGTAGTTATGTTATAGGATATTTAGATTGATCAATATCCTTCTACCCTAAGACCCAAAAAGGTTCCCTGTGATACTTGTTCATGGACCCCATCCATTGAAGGATCTCAGCTGATTCTTAGGGTACCACCAGGACTACTACATTTAGATAGATACATTTAGTGTATATAAAGTTGGTATATCATGTTAGGTGTGGCACCCTCCGAGATATAGTGGTACACCAGGGTAAAAGTAGATGGCACAGTTACCATTGGAAAAAGTTATATAAGCCCTGTATTAACCTACTTTTTTGGGGACTGTGCCATGTACTTTGACCATGGTGTATATGTCGGATTATCTTGGTATATGATCACAACTTTGGAAATGTTTGAGGTCAGCTCTGTTCGGGCAAGCAGGGTTAATTGATGATCAGACAGTTCTGGCCTGGGATTATGGATGTCAGATGCTGAAATATAATCCCCCCGAAATTNTTCTGGCCTGGGATTATGGATGTCAGATGCTGAAATATAATCCCCCGAAATTTAACATGGAACCTGAAAATGATGGTTTCCAAGAGGAACTTCCTTTTCTGGGGACTTCATTTTCAGGTTCCATGTTAAATTTCGGGGGGTGTATGGATAGAAAATCAAGATACCAATTAAATTTGATAAGCATATCAATGGACAATTCATTATCACATCCATTAAGTATTTCTATAAATGTTTACATCCTAGTGAGAAAAGGACGGGGGATGACTCTGATGACGCTTAGGATATGTTTCCCGGGAATGCAGGTTATTCAGCAAGGCTATGTCGGTACACCCCCTGCCTATACCTCGGTAAGGCAAAGCTTCGAAAAAAGAAGAGAGAAGAAGAACAAGCAAAAGCCGCCAAGGCCTGGGTTTTCAACCAGCTGTTTTTTTGACGGGGATGAACAAATATGGCCCATGTTGTTTTGAAGGATTTGGGATTACCCTCCAGGGAACTAACATATCCCCCCAAAATGGCATTTTGAAGATGATTTTCCTTTTCCCCAGGTGGGAGTTGTTAATTTTCTGGAGGGTATTTCATAAGCCAGTTTTAAGGATCCTGTCGACGGAACCAATTCCTGTGAACCTTGCTCGCTTGACTCTGGATCGTCAGAGGTTGGGAGGTTGGAGTTCCCCCACAGAATGGCTGCTTTTTTGCGGTCTTTTCAAAGGTTCCAATGAAAAGAGGCAAAACGGTGTCCCTAAAGGAAAATCATCATGCCCTTAGGGATCCTGGCTCTCCGAAACTGAGAAATGTTTTTTTTGGAAGCTAAATACTTTGCGTTTCGGAGGTGATTGTACACCCCAATCATCCTTTGACAAGGTGATTGGAAATGTAGGAATGCTGGTCAATTTGCTATTCATTACTCATAGGTAAATATACCGCCAGGCGCTGGGGTTCGCCCATCCACCAACCATTGGGTTTCTTACCAACCAACTATTGGTTTACTTTCAGGGTTTGGTTTTAGGGTTTTGGTTTTAGGGTTTAGTTTTAGGGTTTTCGTTTTAGGGTTTATAGTTTTAGGGTTTAGGGTTTAGGTT
The DNA here is from genome assembly GCA_000507305.1 of Breviolum minutum Mf 1.05b.01. NCBI lineage: Eukaryota > Dinophyceae > Suessiales > Symbiodiniaceae > Breviolum > Breviolum minutum. The sequence continues at coordinate 72,898 of DF239448.1, read as the reverse complement.
TTAAGGGTATTGTGTTTCAGGGTTTTGTTTTAGGGTTTAAGTTTTAGGGTTTGGTTTCAGGGTTTAGTTTTAGGGTTTTGGTTTTAGGGTTTAGTTTTAGGGTTTAGGTTTTAGGGTTTAGGTTTTTAGGGTTTGTGTTTATCCCAAATCAAAATCCCAAAACCAATTAGGGTTTAGTAAGCATGTAAGGTCCCTAAAATAGCGTTATTCACACGGGATTTGCACCAAATCACCATGAGAACACAAGGTCTTGAAATTTGCGGCGACAGTTTTGTATTGTAAAACACACGAAACGGTCCCAGAAATCCCAAAAAACGGGTCGGCCGCTACTGCGGTACATATACCGGTAAGGACACTGAATTACCGATATTTACATAACATTTCCACATTCCGAAACTAGTGGCGTTGCAGCCGCGGGCAAACGTCAGCTCCTGGCCGTAAAAATAGATGCCATGGCCGGGAAAAGATTTGAATGTCTTTTACATCATTTACAGTATATCATTTTTGGATAACCTTGGAGCCAAACACTATGTATACTTCATTGCCTGTAGGTTTTCTTAAACCCATGACGGATCCATTGGACGAAAGGTATATCTATACCGATTCTTGAATGGTTGATTTTTATGTTTTTTGTTAATGTATAGGTGATTATGCCATAATTACATGGATCCCATGGGTAGTAGCTTTTTGGGTATACATAAACAAGTCTCTTATCGTTTTTATCCCCAATCTACGTGGTGGTTTCACACATGTTTCATTTTCACCCCGAATATTGAAGGAGATTTCCAATTTGACCTTCGCATATTTTTCAGATGGGTTGGTGAAAAACCCACCAACCAGCTCGGGGGGAAGCCCACCCCACCGAAAACCCCGGCAGGCACGAGCCGCCAAAGAAGGAGAACAAAATCCAGCAGGGAAGGGAGAGGCTGAGAATTTTCTTTTCGAGCATGTTGGGTCCTAGATTCATGGGAATCTAAGGGGCTTTTATCCCCCCCTGTGGTTGCACGTTGCACCCAAGAAATATAGCCAGCCTTTTTTTGCAGAATTCTTTTGAGGATTGTGGTGGTGAATAAACCGTTAATGAGGCCTTATTTTCCTTGGCATTGGGGGGTACCCGTATATAGATTCCCATGATATATGAAGCAGTGGAGATTGAGGGTTTGCTAAATATGAATGTTGAATATCCCGTTTTGTGGTGTTGGCAAAAAACACCATGACAGGGGCTGAAATGATGTTTCCTTGAAGATTATTGGTAAGTTTCTACTTCCATGATTGTGGGAGATAAAGGTAAACGTCACCTTAAAGAGGGCTGAACATGTTGGTTTCATTGATTTGCTAGAGTGAAAGACCATGAGGTTGCCACAATAAATTCACCCGGGGCCACGTTGGATTGATGGTCCATTTGCTCAAATCGACCTCACACGACCCGGGTTTTGGAAAGGAAATGGAACCCCCTTATTTCAAAGGAATCTAGGTTGGTGAAATATGATTTCCATTTGATGAATGTAAGGGATCTTTTGTGGAGTCTTTCCAGATGTTTGTTTGGTCTTTTAAGCATATGGATACATATCATTAGAATTTGTTGGCATTTGTTATGAATCGATTATAGGGATTATCCTTGGGGAGGCTTTGGCGAAAGGAGTCTACACTTCCGTGCATGGCATCTGTTGTGGTGGAGTAGCTGCTGCTATCAACCCAACAGTTCCAGAAGCCCAGCACTTGTCACTGTTGCCATCAACGCGGTGGGCCCAACCTGAAGAGCATGCCAAACTGCGGATGTTTGGCCCTCCACGGGAACCTGAAGATGGCTTGAGATTCCTTTTGGACACCAAGATTTTTATTTTCCATGTCAAACTTGGGGAGTGCAACGGTGAGGTTGAAACAAGACGATGATGATGAATCAAGGACAGGGACAGTAAAGACTTCCAAGAGCCGCAAACAACGAAGGAGAGAGGCAGAGAGGGGGCTTACAAAGCACAAGGTGTGGGCATTATTGCAAAGACACTGTCGGCAGTCCCTGCAGCGGCAGCAATGACTGAGCAACGGTTCCCAGCCTTTGCCCAGGCAGTTGACACATTGGATGAGATGTCAATCCAGGGATGGTTCAGTGGTGCAGATGGGGCATATTGGCAGCGATTTGCAGTTGACTTGACTCTACGAGACCGCAGAGGCAGGTTGATCTCCATGGCTGATGCGAACAAACACTCCACTGTCAACTCCTCCAGCATCGAGGAGCTGGAATGCACAGTTCCTGCCACGGTCGTACACCAGCCGTGAAGGTTTCAAGGCAATGGCGAGGAGGGTCACAGCGATGGCTTCAGACCCTATCGTGGAGGAGATAGTGGGAGTCATGGTTGCAAAGATCACAGATGACCAGAAGGCATTGAATTGCTGATTGCAGCATTTGCTCGAGCTTCTGGAATTCCAATTGTCGCAACTAAACTACATGTATAACGTATGATTTGCCATGATGGGAACTTGACACCGCTCCATATGCAAATCTCCATCTGGGAAAGAATAGATGCATAGATGTTGTTTCACATAGAGGCAACCACGAGCAATTTCCTTTCTGTGATGACATGTGATGACTGTGATAACCCTTGTTTTGGAATAGATGTTTGTTTTGACGTTGTTGTTAGAAGGCGCGGTCTTTTTAGGACTTAACGCACCACTTCTGCTTCCAGGGATGCATAGATCCAAGAATACCCAAGATTTTGGTACCCCAAAAACTCGATCCGGCAAAAAGTTTTTCGGTGGCATTCTCCCAAGATTTGTTCATTACTTCAGGTTTATCATTCCCTCCGCCCCCAAAAACGATTGAAATGGCTGAGACTGAGACATGTGTTTTCCAATCCAACTGTCCAAAAAAATTGGCAGATAAACCAACCAACCGGTTCTTTTTTGGGTGGATTTTGGTGTACCCTATACATCCAAATACATCCAAAATCCTCTGAATAGCTCCTGATGTTTGGATATGTTTCGTGTTTTAGGTAGGTTACGGGGGATTCACACATGTTCTAAGTAGGTGTTTGGATGTCTAGGGGTAAACAAATCCTCAACAAACTGAACGGAAAATTCGTATCAAACAAACCAGGCGGTAGTGGAAGAAGAGGCAAAAATTCCTGAGGATGAAGGCATTTTTCGTTTTCGGGGGGGCCAGGTGTTTCACACCTCGGATGTGGGGGAAGCAGTTGATGGAAAGAAAACAGAGCAACTTCAAAGTGGGATGTTCTTGAAAAAAGTGAAGTTTCATGATTTCTTTGTTATTGTATCATGATGATTTGAGCAGGCCCGGGCCTTGTCAACTGTCCTCGCCCTTCTAATGTTTAGTGTTTTCAGGTCGAATTAAGACATCCTTCAACTTAAGAGTGGGTTGATGTTTGTTGGTTGACACTCTTAAAAGAATGATGGTGATCGGTAGTGCATACACCACCAGGACAAGAGTTATAAATTTTTAATAGGGCAGGGTTTACACAATTTTAAGTAGTGCTCCAACCCTTCCCCTTTAGAATCCTACACCATGTTTGGGCTCATTGTATTGGCGGCCCCATTTCCACCCCGAACTAAATATATAGTATTATAATTAATTTAGTTCGGGGTGGAAATGGGGCCGCCAATAGAACGGTGATGTCAAGTGTCAGTGGAAATGGGGCCGCCAATAGAATGGCGATGTCAAGTGCCAAATCCCCTGATAAAACGCAACCCCCCAAAATTTATAGACTTTCGTCCTGCTGAAGTATCTATAGGTGTATTTCTTGTCATTTGGGTGGTGTGACTCTATTATTGACTTTATTTTTTTCGCGCTTGTGTAATAGTAATACTTTTGTATGATATAGTTGTTGTGTATTGTCAAGCCTTTTGAGACCATTCATTCGGGCAGTTTCTCCTCAGTGATTTTATATCTTCCATATCCAACCCTTCCAAAACTAAGCTTGCCAGCATTTGCTTAAGCCATGGCTTCTCAGGAAGGCGGTGTAGTCAGTTTCAACAAGGGTACCTGGTTCCCGGAACAACGGGAGGTGGTAGCGGGTAGCATAAGAAGCGCTTCTAAGGCAATATATGGCAATATTGTTACTTGGATGTCCCAGGAACTTAGTAAATGGTCAGTAAGTGGGTTATAATGTACTTATAAATGGTGTATATTAGGGGTTTTAATCCGCTTACTAACCATTTACTAAGTTCCTGGGACATCCAAGTATACAAGTGGTATGATATTTCTTCTTCATGTGTGTATATACATATTCATTTCCATATTAGGTATAGACATAGATATCAGCTATATGACCAAGGTGGTATACACCCTTTTTAAAACATACAATCATACTACCAACCCATACAATCCATCTATGGTTTATTTACCTTGCATTTACTATATAAACATCAACCATCAACCATTCATGCAAGTAAATATATATCATACCTTTGGACCCTGGCCCAACCCAACCCATTTCCGGGTTTTTAAAGGGTTTTTTGTTCAGCGGCTTTGGCCCTACATTTCACCCCTGGGTCGGCCCTTCAGCCCCATTTTCCTCAGGTTCCCAAGGCGAAGGAGAGAATTTAGCACCTCGGTTTCCGAATTGTGGAACGCGGTTCGTCAAGGAAGAAACCCACCGAACGTGGACCGACAAGTCAGTTTTTGTTGGGGGATAGTGTTGTTTTTTTAACGTTTGGGTGTTTAAATGGAGGTATATCATACGTATGTATATATATATATGTGGATAATATATATAATATTGATTTTATATCATCATTGCTACCTTTGTTACTTACTGTAGTTTGTCTGAACATATTTGGATTTTTAATTCACGCTCTGAAATAGCTGAGTCTTGATCTGGCTTTTCAACGCAGAAAACACGTCACTCCATTTCTTTCAGGCCATTTATGGGAGGGTTAGATACAACTCCTTTACAACTACCCTCCAGGGAACTAACATATCCCCTGAAAAGTGCATTTTGAAGATGATTTTCCTTTTCCCCAGGTGGGATATGGTAGGGGCCCAATTTGCATTTGTGTGCTTCTTCAAAGTGACATGTTGATTCCCCAAATGATTCCAGGCACTGAAGTTCTAAAAAGGTCACTTGAGGGTTCTAAAAGGAGGGGCACTTTGAAGAACCTGCTTGGTATATGTTAGACCTGGATGTCCCGTTGGAACTTAGGATCCGTGGGTTATAACCCCAATATACCCCATTTATACGTAATTAAGTGAAATAACCCCTTGATCCTAACCATTGATCCTAATCTCCAACGGGACATCCAAGTAGATTATCTTGGTATATATGATCAGAACCTAGGAACTTTCATAGGGGTCGGCTCTTAGTATAGCGCACTGCCTATCCCATCCATGGGACGAACGGTATATTTGCCTACATTTTCCCATACAAATCAACAAAATGTATATAAATATACCAGTCCTAGGTGGTGGTTTCACATATTTTGTTTAATGTTCACCCCGAAAATTGGGGAAGATGAACCCATTTTGAAGAGCATATGTCAGGCATATGTTTCAAAGGGGTTGGTTCAACCACCAACCAGAGTCCCATGGATGTTATGGCTCTTAGGATCCTGCCAGTAATTCTGTGGCGCTTTCAACCCTAGACATCCGCTTACACCCGCCTAGAAGATGTTTGGATCCCCGTCACCTACCGGAAAAAAAAACACCAAACATCAGGAAGTATTCAGAGGATGTTGGATGTATTTGGATGTATATAGGGTACACCAAAATCCAGCCAAAATTTGAACCGGTTGGTTTGTCTTCCAATTTTTTGTAGAGTTGGATTTTGGATGTAAAGGGCAACGGATGTTCCATCTTTTTGCCGAAAAAACCCTTCATTTTTGTGTTCAAGGCCGCAGAAGCTCGATGGACCAGCAAGGAACCCATTCGTGCGCGTGGCGATTCCGAAGGGTGGACTAAACATACGAATTCATATGAGCAATGAAAAAACCCTTCGTTGTTTAGGGTATATAGGGGATTATACTACCCAGTTTTTATGGGGATTACAATAAGCCATTATAAGGATCCCTATTCACCAACCAGTATAGTGGAAAGAAGGATGGTTTTTTTTCGTGGCTCATATGGGTTTCAATCTGAGAGTTTGTAACCTTTAAGCATGGAACCCAACAAAAACACGGGGAAATGATGGAAACAAAACAAGAATTGATAAAGTTTCAGGAGTGAATTCAGATATCATGACAGATTTCCAAGATTGACGTACAGTAATTTTGTTGTAGATTTTTTTTGCGGGGAAATGTCAGGAATTACTTGCCAAGACTTTCACTTTCAATCTGTTAGGTCTTCGTTCCAGGGAAGAAACACAGCAAATAAAGACGATCTGACATGTTCCGATTTAGTGAAGCAAAAGTTGTGTTCTTTTTCTCACGTTTGTTCACCCATTTCTTTTTGAACCAGATAGATCGTCTCCCTGAAACAAGGCCAAAAAGATGAACATCCTTTGTTTTGGGAGTTGTACAGTTGTACCTTTCACGGGAATTTCTCCGGCGTTTTCACTGCAAAACACGGCCCGGCATTAGGTGAAAAAACGTGACAGAAATGGAAGGATCCTATTGAAAGTCGTCAGACATTTCCAGAATTTCTAGCCCAGGTTTTTGTGTTTTTGTTCTCCACCTTATACCCTCCTGGAAACATCTGGAAACTAACATATCCCATTAAAAGGGTACTTTTGAAGATGATGTTCCTTTTCCGAAGGTGGGTTATGTCATGTTGGCCGTATTGTTGCCCTTCAACCCAACTCTGCACACACCAGCATCAAACATTTAGACCTCACGTATTTTGACAAAGATCACATGTTTGGAAGAAAAAATGGAGATCCAGCTTTGTGGCAAGTTTAGCATGTTGGGTCAACACCTTCTCCGTCTTCGCAACCTGGAATTCTTTGTGATCATTCCTTCATAGCTCTTCCAACGTTTTTCCCCAGCTTTTCCAGGTATTTGTGCATTTGCTGCCTTGCCACCTGTGCCTGTGCAGTTGCCTGTGGATTGTTTGGACAAGCAACCTTTCGAAGGTCCGGGAATTCCAGACAAGACAGGAAAAGATTCAGGTTGCGGAATGTTAGAGATTCCTACCCCATGAGATCCATGTATTTATGGTGTATGTACCATTACCCTCCACCAAAAACTAAGAGCAAAAGCACCCGAAAAGGAAACGATTGTCTTCCAACCATCCATTTTCGGGTGCCGTTGATGGAAGAAATTACCACTTGGCATGTTGAGAAGCCTGTAAACAATGGGATCTCAACTACCAACCTCAACTGGTGCAGGCTTTCTGAACCATCAACTGTATGTTAGTTTCAGGGTGGGTATTTGCCAAGATCTCGGTGAATTTTTGCGGTAACTGTATAGTCCAAGGATCGGTCCGTTGCAAGCTTGGGTGAATTCAATTTTGGGGACTTTCTGTGCTTGCCACTTTTTTGGGGAAAATATGGGTCGGCTACTATGGTTTTTTGGGACCTCGAACAACCTAAAAATGGTGGAGATTTTCCTTTTTTGGGGATTTGTCTTGCGGATTTGCTGAAAGACGAAAACATAGGGAATTCCGGGCTCCCTCCAAGTAGATATTGGATCTGTATGTTTTTGCTTTTTTCGGAATCGAGGGCAGGAATTGTGCTGGATTGGAATTGAGAGATGATGAAAGGAATTTTAAACAAAAGTGGTCATCGGTCATGATGATGGATTTTGGTTCTTTCGAGATCTATTTTCTAGGCTGTGCCTTTTTTTGTGAGCATTCATGAGCAGCCTGGATTCCTGGATGACCATCTTTTAACATCCAACTTAAACCAGCATGAAAAAACCCGTTGTAAACCCGACATGAATGAAAGGTGTTTGTTTCTTTTATAATTCAAAGATAAGAATGACAATTTGAAATAAGTCCAGGGTCAAATGAATGGTTAGACAGTTGGTGGTTGAGGAAATCCTAGGAATTAATTTGCAACACAGAAGCTATACCTATGAATTTAAGGGGCCGAAACACCACCCCTGGCTGCAAAACCGCCTCCGAGGAAATAGCTGGGGCCTTCTTAAGGTAGAGCGACCTCACACGGGTCCCTGACCCCAAAAGGTAGCTGAGAAAGGGAAATCCCCTTATTTCAGGGAAATCTAGGTTGGTGAAATATTTTGAGTTCCCGCGGACACAATAGTTGCCCGGGAGTCTCAGAGCAGACCGCGGTTGGTGAAATATTATAATTTGGCCAGATTATTAACCCACCATTGTTCCTAAATAAGGCATCATTAAGGCCTTAGTTTTTTTGGTGGGGGGGTGGTGTTGGAGGGGTTCCCCGCGGATTCCCATGATCGAATAGGCTCACCCACCAACCCGGATATCAGCACCGAGCAACTATTTGATGAAAAAGGTGAATGTCTTCCAGTGAACCCCCTACAGCGGAAAATCTCCACCCAAAAAAGGTTGGAGATCCTTAAACTCAATTGAGCAATGAACAAAAACCCAGGTTGTTTAGGGTATATATTTATAGGGGATTATAGTATCCAATTATATGAGGATTATAGTAAACCATTACAAGTTACAGGGAGATGATTTTCCTTTTCCACAGATGGGATATGTTAGTTCCCAGGAGGGTAAGTCACCCACCCCTCACCCTACCTTGGATTCCTGTCTTCTCAGCCAAGGTCCAATTGCTTCAGCTGCTGCTGCCGTTGAAGAAATGCCACCCGGATGGTGATGACTCGGGGGTCACATGGAAAAGGCAGGCTGGTGTACTGCTAGGATATATACATGTTTGGTAAAAATACATCATTTGTCCTATGGGTAATATTGCCAAGGTGCTTAGGAAGACAATATATCCTTTTCCAAAGCTGGGATATGTTATGAACTTGTTTGTTCTGGAGGGTAGCTGCAATCTTATAGCGATTTGGGGCCCACAACGTGGGCCCCTGCCAGTTGTAAGTAGGGTGAAATCACTCCACTTATAGGGGTTATTTCACCCCAGTTACCCATGCATTTCAGGCAATTATGGGGTTTATACCTCTGTTTCATAAGATCGGCTCGGGGCCCACTTTGTAGACCAATGAGAAAAGGTTCAGTGATTTTGATTTGATTTCCAATTAAGGGACTCTCATCTTTGTTCAGCAGTCCATCGCAGAAGATTTCACAACCTTTTTGGATGATGAAAGCTCCCGTAACTCCAGGGAATTGGGAGATCATTGCTTGCCTCGTTAATCTTCTTTGAAAACTGTAATGGAAGATGGTGATTTGATTTAGAAGTGCTCCAGCTGACATTGTCAATACATGTTGAATGGTGGTTCAATAATCACCCAGATCGATCTCCGAGCAATATTGAGTTGGTTCAAACAAAACTTTCCTTGTTACAACCAGCTTCTTCAAAGTGACCTTTCTATTCCCGAAATGGAGGTCACTTCGGCCATCAAAAGGTCAGTTGTGGGTCCAAACGAGGTTACTTTGAAGAATCTGAAAGATGTGTTGTTTGATATCAAAAAGCAACACAGCGTTTGGGATTTCGCTAAAATGTACCATGCCGCTCGTTCTTGATTTGTTTTTTTAAGGAACCTTTGTTTCAAATGGATGAAGAAATCATTGGAGGGAGGGAAACATATGTATATAGATATATGATATATATATATATATATCAATAAGGCCTCTTTTTGTTCGGCCGCAAAAAAACATGGCTTCCACTAGCCCTCGTGCAAACGGAAGGGAGTGAATTGGAGCTACTGGTACTTCCAGGATTCGATGGGTTGCACATCTTACTTCCAACAACTTTTGCTGGCGAACCTCAAAGGTTGTGAAACAACACACCGAACTGGAACACACCAAAAGAACAACCTTTACCAAAAGGCTAAACCCATAGCATCCATGGGACTGGGATATATAGCTACATTTACCATAAATATCAACCATTCATGTAGGTAAAAATAATATATACCATGCATAGATCCTATGGGAAACCTAAAAGAGGGATTTCTTTCACAATTGGTTTTGTTTTGGTGTGTGTTGCAACAACCTTTCAGAACCACGGTGGGATTCAGGAAGAATTCACCTGCCTACAAAGCTGCACAAGCAAAGTTGAAACAGGCACAAAACGTTGTTTTTGAAACGGGACAATCGCAAGTGTTTTTGACAAACTCACAAAGGAGGAAGGGGTTAATTTTAAAGATATCCACAGATGATGTTCTTTGTTTTTTCAGCTGTTAAATTGTCGTGTATATATGATCTTAATGAGTTTATTTTTGTTGTGCTTGTTTTTTTTGTCGCTCATTTGCTCATCAGTTCTTGCATCGTTGGGTCCCATTGGTGTTTTCTGCATAGTCAATCATTTGGATCACTTCACATGGATGAGCCTGATTTTCTTAAACTCTTGCAGAAAGAAGTACTGAAACTGCACTTTTCAGGTCCAATATTCTTGGTGATGGCGATCTTGTAGCAGTTGAGTTTGGTAGGCAAAATCCATGTTTATCTCAAAATAAGCACCTTTCATTCAGGATTTCAGGCAATCTGCGGTGAACAATATCCGCGACCTCACCTGCAATCTTGGGCTCAATATATCCATGGTAAATGATTCTCATTGTGGCTTCGGGAATAAGATCAACGGGTGCTTGGAATATTCCATAATTTTATGTTTGTGTTGTTGCCATTGTTTTTTTGGTACAAAAAAGGTGCTAAGTCGTTTAGTGTTGTTGGGGGTGTCTGTCCAACATGACCCAACTGTGTTTTTGTTGGGGTGTCACAAACCGGTCCTTTTCTTGTCAGGCACAAGAGAAAGATAATTCCTCCACCTTTTTGACACAGACATCCACCAGTGGCGCCTCGGATCTTGATGATTATTTTTTCGGAAATCGATGCTGAAAAGGATGCCTTCATCCGTTGTTTGTTAATGGCAGGCTTCAACAGTGCCTTTATTTGTCGGACCTACGTTTCATGAGTGGAAAGAAACATGTCTCAGTGTCAAATCACCAACATTTCGAAGCTTAAACACTATGTTTCAAATTGCGTGAGCAATCTTGGGCATTTTGGCCATGTGGTTCTCAGCATGGGGAGATTGTGATGATCCGTTGTTGTTTTTGTTGTTGTCAATTGTTCACTTAGGTGTCACAGCTGCCAAGTACTTGGATGCTGAAAAGGAGGACGTGATCACTGTGCCGTTCCAACCTGGTGGTTCTTTCGTTTTTCTCCGTGTTTCCATAGAAAAAAAAACATGATTCCAAAACCAGCAGCTGCACGTTTGAAACGTGTGAAGAAAGCAAAGGAACTCCAAAATTATCAAAATTTCTTGTTCCAGCAGCAGCTATCCAGGCAGAATCATTGAATATGAATATATAATCCCTTGTTTCAAGAGTTTCCAGGTTGGCGAAACATGTCTGAAATCAGAAAGAGAACGAATTCACGAATTCATCGGTTCGAACCCGGTGGTTTAACTAAACATGTTGCCAACCTTGGGCGGAAAAAAAACATGATCCGATTCAGTCGGTCTCCAGATATTTCCCTTGTGAAGAACCATTCCCGGCGATTTCATGCTTGATGAATTGATGAGTTGTTTAAATGGTTTCAATTCTACACTCCCTGAAACTAGCAGTTTGCCCCTGAACACTGATATTATGACCAGCAATCTGGCAAAAGGTTATATACCAGAAATACATGTATCATGAATAAGGTCAATGTTGAAAATGAGTGCTAAACTGCACCTCCAATAAAGGAAAGAAACACATCAATGTTGAAAGTGGCCACTCACAAGGGTCAAAGATGCGAGCAAATTCTTTTTTCCTCCCACACCGACAATGGTGTTTTGGAAAGAATTTCCAGACAAACTGACAGGATTCAGACGTGGCAGCACTTGTCCAGTGAATACTCAGACTCAATGAACAACTGGGAAAGCTGAAGATGGAGTCAACATAAACAATTATGATAGACTATCATAAAAAGATCGTGACTATTTCAAAAACGTACACTCACATACTCACACTCTTTCTACATACGTACCACATATATCTAAAACAAGTCACTAAGTCCTAGCAGACTGCGCTAACTTACTTCTCTGAATGCCACACCAGTCTTCATCCCAAAACTTGCTTTGCGTGGCTGTACAAGCTAGTGAAAAACATGGACTCATCAATTCCATCTGCACCGTTGTTAACTGCACCTACCTGGTCACGGATCATTTGCCTGGCACGGTTCAAAGACTTCTCTTTTGCATCACCTGCAAGCTTACCAGCATCATTGGACATCTTGACAGCAAGCACTAGCAATGTTTCAATCAGGATCACTCGGCCAATGGTGATCAAGTAAATGTTCTCGCCCACAGTGTGCTGGTTGAGCTCATCCAAAGCTGCAGGGATTCCACTGAATGAAGAGTATCGCACATGCTTCTGATTCAACTCCTCCAGGAGAGTCTTGCAAGAAGCCATCTCCTGCAAGCGTTTTTTTGGATTATCCAAATTGTGTTGAAACTTATCTAAAACAGTAAGCAACCATAGGCTCAATAAGTCAGTTGAACCCATGTTAGGCCCTGTGTCGTCAGTCTCTTTGTATACCTAGGTCCAGGTATATAGATCTCTTTGTATATAGTAACACTTGAGTCTTAGTCACATGCAGTAAGTATGTAAGTATGTCAGCCTTTACTCACTTGCTGTGATCATGGGATTGCTACTGCTGCTAGTTCTTCTACCGCCAAAGCTACTGGAAAAAAGCGCTGATTTCAATTCCCAATTCGAAATGTAAGGTACACATACAGCAACCACTTCTCACCCCGCCTGACTGCAGGCATCAATCAACTTCATGTAGGCCTCACCCTTGACTGAGAGCTTTGTGATGATGTGCTTGTTGGCTGTCACCAAAGCGTCCATGACACTCAAGGAATTATCTTTCCTCCAAGTGCCCTCCATTTCTGGTACCACAGGCTGAACTACCTTCTTCAGCTGCGTCATTTTCTCATCCGACTTGCGCTTGTGCAGAGCGATTTGCTCCAACACAGAGTCTTGAAAAAGCTCCTGAACAGTCAGCATCTCTTCAAAGCAAATAAAAGCATCTACCATGATGAGTTCTTGTTCAACTCGGGCAAGCTCTTCCGTTGCAGAGGGGCCACCAGGATGTTGTGGAATCTCCTTCTGACTCTCCTGATCTTCTGCACTCTCACTCTGAAGCGGAACCTCCATGATCTGCCAAGAAGAAAAGTCCAAGTCCAACCCTTCAAGGTTGGCAGGTTCGACAGGCTGATCAGAGGCCGTTTCCTTCTCATCTTCACGCAGCTGCTGTTCATCCTGTGAATCTTTGTCTTTGCTTTCCGCCATTGCTTCACTTGGGGCCGGGGCAGCAGCAGCTACCTCAGCAGAAGCAACTTCAGGACCTTTGCTTTCTCTGAACGAAGAGATCTCAGCATCAACCTCCTTCTGGGTCTTGTACAACTGATCTGCATATTTCAAAACAGTCTTCAGATGAGCCCTCTTTGTTGCTTCGTTCGAAGCTTGTTTGAGCTTTTCCAGGGCCTGAGACATCAAGACACCAGCTTTCATAACATCCAGATCCAAGTGCAACAGTTTCGACACAAAGTCCTCATCCTTGCTGTACACAAGTGCACTTACTTGTGAGAGAAGATTTGTTTTCCGGAGAATCAATTGTTGGGTCATCTTCGCAGGATCTTGCCGCACCTGTGCATGGCAGGACATATGGAAAAGGAACAGTAATCTGTAGCCAGTGATCAGTTATCCCCGCAATCCCTGTACATCCTTCATGGCACATGGGATAGTAATCCAAAAGAATACAAAAGAAGTGAAATGAACTGAAATGAAAAACAGCTGGCCTCCTTGATCAAAGCTCTGAGATTGCACGCCAGAACATTTGTGATATGAAACTTGACCAAGACATCTTCCTTCTCGAGAGGAAGCTTGTTGCACCTTTGCATTAACTCAGTGAGAGCCTGCAAGTCACCACAATCCTTACGAGAGCACTCCTCAGAGAAGCCCACAAAGTCATTCCATGCCATGTGTTGCTGATTGGCTTGCTGCCACGCATGAAGTTTCGATATCATTTCATGGACCCCCGGCATTGTTTTCATAGTCTCAAGTGCTTGGATCACTGTGCGAACATGCTTCGAACTAATGCCTTCCTGCTTCAAATCGATCTCTCCCAAGTCCAACAAATCTTTGGCCTTCTCCCGCAGAATCTTGATTCCCATCTCATCAGCCTGCTTCACTTCTTGACGTCTCATGCCTTCTCTACACTGTTGAAGCTCACCGAAAAGCTCTCCCAGCCGATCAAAGTTCACCGCATTCTTGCCAGTGGAGAAGTTTCCAAGAGTTTCCAAGCATCTCTGAAACATTGGGCGAAGCCTCGTGGAAGTAGTAGCAGTCCGCAGGATCTCATCACAAATGTAGGTCCAATGCTCTTGCTTGGCACAAATGTCCTTTCAAGCGACTATATACTAGAAAAAATCCAATGCTCCAGTCTACGTCAAAGCGTAGGAACGAAGAACCAAAATCAGAGTAAAACAAAACATACGACAGAAGAGAAAAGACATTGGACCCCTACATGAGTATTATCCAGTACCCTTCCGAACTTCCCCCGTTTTTACTTGGTCCTTCAAGTTCAATTCCACGAGCTGTTTGCCCTTGTAGCTTGAAATGGCAAGAACATCAGCACTGCTCGAGCTTGAGTCTGACCCAATGGTCAAATTCAAACAAAGCGCAAAGTCCAAGCACTTGATGATGGTAAACACCCTCTTCCAGTTGTCTCGCAAGTGGTTGCAAGCTGGCAAGTGCTCTTCTGCTGAAGCAATCTCAGCATTCTCCAAAGTCTTGAAGCTACCATCGCACACTGGCAGCAAACTCTGCACCAGCAGCTTCAGCTTTGAGCGGTATTGGTCTGGATTGGCAAACATCTTCAAGAAAGCGTCGGCATTGAAGGTATCAATGACACAATCGGCCATTGCCTACACAGGGTTTAGCAGTTTAGCAGCAATGATCAGTGATCAGTGATCAAGTTACTTGATACAAGAAATGGGACGTGACAACTGATGAATTGGACCGTCAATCCACACTGAAAATACAAACAAATATAGTACATTACTATACTGTACTACAAACAAGTTAAGAGATTTTCTGAATCATAGAGCGATAGATTGAGTTTCTTTGTCTTTTGCTTGAGCTCAGTAAGTTTGCAACTTCAATATAAACGTGTCACATTTTTACACTACACGCAGTACACTGCCTGCACAGCATCATTGCATTCCTTGAATGTAGAGGTCCACGTGCCTTCTGTAGCATCTGCATTGATCATGTCCTGCACTGCCTTCTCAGTCTTCACGACACACTCCTTGAGAATAGCGAAGTTCTCTGGGTCTTCACCACTCCATGCATCAACGTGGCGGGATTTTGCTTCATCCAGAGAGAGAGCATGTGCAAATGTGTTGCAAAGCTCTTCTAAGTTTGCATCCTGATCACCGATTCGCATGATCTCATCAAGATTGAGAACAAGCCCAGCATATGTGAGATTGACTTTAGTAGGCAGTGGCATGGCCACCCAGAATTCCTTCACCTCCAAGACATGTTCTCGAATTTCCATGGCAGAGAGAGGCTTCAGGTCTCCGGTCAACTTGTGCATTGCTTTGCAAATGGCAATTCTCCGGACGATTTGTCGAAGCTCTGAGCTGTCTGGTCTGCTCTTCGCCGGAGTGTCTGCAATTCGTTGTGCCTGAGCAAGGGGACATGACCACGTACTGCTTGTGGTTTGCTGCTGCTGCTGCTCTAGACTCTAGTCATCATGTACTCTGGTAAGGAAGCATCCCAACAAAAAAACAAAAAATCATGTGCAGTTGAATAGTTTAACAAATGAACAGTCGGAATAGTCTAACAGTTGTCATGGCGGACGTGCTGGAAATTTGAACCAGGAGGCCCCTGAAAGAATACGGCCAGGAGCGAACTCAGAGGGATTCTTTTCCATGAAGCATTCCACACGCAGGAAACGGAGAGAGCTGGAGGAGACATGCATGCCACTTGCTTCCCCTTCGGAAAGGTGTGCTCGGGCTACTTTGCGCATCTCAGAATCCAAATCTTCAAAGTCATACTTTCCACCCTTGGCCTTCTTGGCAGTAGTACCCGATACTTTGTCAAAATCATCTGTGAGAGCCTTCACTGAGGAATCCCCCTCCGGAAGTTTGGTACTTGCAGTCGATCCTTTGCCTTGCGCCTGGTCCTTTTTCCTTTTCTTGGCAGAACTCAGAGATGGAGCTGTCTCCTGCAAGCCATCAAGAAGCTTTTGCTGTCTCTTCAAAGACTCTTCCGTCTCTTCTGCCGTTACAAGGGCTTCCTGGGCATCATCTTGCACTTCATTCCCTTGAGCTTGCAGCAAAGCATATTCAATGCGACTTGCCTCCTCTTTCAACCTGAGATTAGAACGGAGAACGGTGGGCAAGTCTGGAACACTGCTACAACACCAACAGGACTATGACTGTCTATCCTGTAATGCTATGACATTTCATTTCCTGGCATGTTTCAACCATCTCAATGTTGCATCACATTGCCACATAAGTTCCAAAAGTCATTGCCATAAGGCCAATACACTACACAGTCAGCAATACTAAAGGCTAATGCCGCTAATGTATCAAACTTTCTTTGGAACACATCTGACAACAGGAACAGAATGCGAAATGGCGAACAAGGCGCTCTTGCATGGTTTGCAATGTTGCCACCTTTGGCCTGCTTGCAGAGTACTGACCAAAAAGGAACGAGAAAACATTTGGTGCTTGCTGCTGGCTCAACTGGGTGTCTGGTGTCAACCATTTCTCGTGATTGGCTGTTTGAGAAGTAAAGAACAACTTCACTTTCTTGCAGCTATCTCGGAGACTGTCTGGCAGATCCTTCAAAGAGACCATGTAAAGACGCGTTTTTTCCCCAGGCTTTGCAAATTCCTAAGCCGGGGACAGCAATGTGTCAACATTAATGATTAATGAAAATGAAGAGTACTGAGACCACCCACAACAACGATATATCGAAGCTACCACAATTCAGCTCAGTGATGTGCACGTAACATCTTGACTTAAAAGCGGCACCAACCAACTTCTCTTACCAGTAACCAGTGAGGTACCCACTTGCCCTTCTTGGAAGGACTCTGAAAATCTAATATGATTATATATATATATGATTGTCCTGTAATGCATTGCTACTGCTACTGCTGCTATAATTTTATTGCAGCTGGGTTGCTGGTGAGAATTCCTGTAGCTTCAGCTGCGCCGGAGATTTCCCAGTGTACGACACTACATCATCGCTGGTGACCAGCGCCGCCTTCTGGTACACACAATGACCGTACATCTGGATCTTCTCCGCTTCTGCGGACGGCATGAACGTTGGGAGGATAGAGGAGGAATTCATCTCTTCCATGATTGCCAGGCGTGCCCGGTCAAAGTCGGATTTCACGTCTGACTGATTCCGATACAACTCACCAACCTCTTGCAAAGAGGCTCCTGGAAACATTCTCTTTGAAACAGCTAGACAAACAATCCCTGTAGTGGCTTCTACTCCATGTGCTGCAGTGCCCTTGCCACCCTTGCCAGTGCTCTTGGGGCCAATGATGAAGGTTTCCTCCTGCGGCCGGTTCATTTGCTAAACTATGCAAGACTTAGCAGAGCACAAGTTTGCTAGAAATTGTCTATTTTCGTTTCAATTTTGCAATTGATCTCCTTGACTGATAATTCATTATCATTGAAGCTTTTTCTAGAACAGTAAAACAGTGTTGCAGCACTGGCACTGATCACTGACCATCAACATGCAGTTTCAGCACACAAATCGACGTACGTACATATCGATGGATTGAATGAGTTCCGATACCGCAAGTCGCAAAAGATCTGGCAAAAGTTAACACTTCGCAGTCCAGAACACATTATCATTAACAAACGTATTTGAATTGCGTTTCCGGCATCATGGCAGTGAGCTCAGTTGAATTCAACCACCATTGCAACAGACAAACTAAATCGGTACATCCACATCCCTGTTGCGGCTGCTTCCCCAATGATTTTGCTCTGCTACTGCTATTGCTACGGCTGCAGGTCGTAGTTGAGGCAAACGCCGGGCGTGGTAACAACTGCTGGTCCTGGTGACTACAAGTATCTAGAATGTATTTAGAATATATGCATATATGTAGATACACATATAAGCACGCGGCAGCTGCACTACACTACACACCCTTCAAAATTCCAAGGCAAAATGCCTCGGCCATTTTGCTTGCTGAACTCTGAAAAATCTGTTTCACACACTTTTGAATGGAATATCAAAAGAAAACATTGGAGCATACTGAAGCTAACATCAGTGACTGAGTGACTAAAGATAATGATAATGATCTATAATGATAATGACTAACGGTACGACGCATAAATAACACAGTGAATTTCATGAATGACATGAAGAAGGCTACGGCTATCAGTCATCTTGTAAACTCTGCTCGATACCAGTTTCGGGTTGAACCAGAACAAACCGGTAACAAACCTTCAGACTTCAGAGTCTTCAGCGGAACAGCTTTGCTGCGAAGTCACCCTAAGCTCAAGCATAAACATCGTTGTCTTCCTCACTGCTGATTTCCCCCTGTGTTGCCACATTGCTTGACATTCCAGGGCTTGAAACTCTACTAATGGAAGTCTTGGATGGGCTCATCAAAATGGAAATTGGTGCTGTCTTGATCTTCGGATCAATGGTAGCACGAGTCTTTTCAGTCATCTCCGTGTTCTTCTCATTCACCTTTGTCGGTCAAATAACATCACAGCAACGCAGACAAACACTGACAACAAAACCTACCTGGGTACTAGGACCAGTTCAGATTGCAAAGATTGACAACTGTCACAACAAAGAAATCTTACTGATACCATAAGTCCAAATGGCTGGTTGGGTGAGCGAAGGCAGGGTGAGAGGTGAGATAGGTGAAAAAGGCTTTTTGCACATCCTCCTTCTCTTTTCTGGGGCACATGGAGTAAGCGCAGTTGCTGGGGTATCTGCATTCCTCTTCATTGGCAAGCTCTTGCGAGGTGTCTGACACGAAGGCTCCCCAGCATCATTGCCACTGTCTGGTTCACCTTGAGATTGGCTTGCTGCACCCGCCCCACCAGTCTTGTCTTTGGCTGAGTGGAAATTGGCAAAAACCGATTGCCTTTCTGGTCGGATTTTTAACAATGAGCTTGGAACTCCAGCCCTGGTGGCTGAGCCCGGGCTAGGAAATGGCCCACGTGGGGCTTGAGGAGACACTTGAGCATAGCCTTGGTTTACCTCATCAGACGTGAAAGATGCATTACTGGGGTGCTCACACAACTTTCGCCGGCTTGTGCGCCGGACTGGTGTGGAGAGCATCACCTTCACAACACTGGCAGTAGTGTTGTGATTTCCTCCCATGGCTAACGGCTACTGATTCAAGGTTGTACTAATAACCAATCTGTTCACAAATGCACTGGCATTAGCAATGCAACGATTGATCCAAGACGGGAAGCGTCGTTTGCCGCATACATTCACTGTAAACTCCACCAAGGTATGCTTCGGTATCATCAGAAATGGACTACTGACTAATGACAATCACAGTAAATTGCATGAAAACGATGGTTTTCTGCTAAATCTAGAGGCTCAATGCTAAGCAATCAGTTCCCGCAACCTCTTTGTCACCTTCCGCCCTCCCTTTCTCCTCCTGAGATGCTCCACAAATGAAGCAAGTGAGATCCTTCATCTTCCTGGCTCTGGTTGGCTTAGAAGGCGAACTTGGAGCAGTAGGTACCAAAGCCGAATCCTTCACACAAGAATCTCATGAAGATTCGTCGTAGTTGGTTAGATTCTAGATGTCTTATTACCTTTTCTGTCACTCTGAGAAAATGA
Organism: Breviolum minutum Mf 1.05b.01; assembly: GCA_000507305.1. NCBI lineage: Eukaryota > Dinophyceae > Suessiales > Symbiodiniaceae > Breviolum > Breviolum minutum. The sequence goes on along the minus strand of DF239448.1, from coordinate 53,080 downwards.
TTCAGCAATGTTCCCTTCATGTGCATAAATATCATGCGTATTCATTTGTGTTGGGCACGGATGTACGGTTACCAAGTCTATAATACAAAAACCGATGTATAGATATTTTTTGAAACATATTTACATATTAGAAATTCCGATGCGATGAACTGCCAAAGTTGAAAGGCCGCCTTGGGTGGTTTCTTGACACTGGTGGGAACACCACCGCTGCCGCCACCATCCGCTTCATTCTTCTTCTTCACCATGGTGAACAAAGGGACTTCACTTTGCCGAGTGCACAACAGGTTCTACTAGGTGCGATGATTGAAAAGGTTTTGAGTAGTCAAATGGCTTCTTCAAATTGCAGCCTGTTCATCGATTCGGAAGGTGATGAACTGCATTTATCAATCTATCAGTAAACACTGCTACCTACTACTACTTACTACAGTCACCATGTCCCTCCTCAAGTTTGTCACACAAACATGTCTCTGGAACGCAAGAACTAAGAGTTTTGCTAGCTGAAAACACTAGCTGTTGCTGGCTGTCGGCTTTGTATGGGAATATCTTTTGACGTAAATCAGTTTACATATGATTTTTTTAAATAGACAAATATGTCAGTTCAAGAACATCTTGAATACATTTGAATATCGCAAACATCTGTCGAGCTGCTTTCGTTTTCCACCCCTAGATACTGCAATCCTTGGTAGTCACTATTCGAAGGCCTGTACAATGCCTTGTGTGGGTTCAGTGGTTGTGCTCCCTGAGCACATGCAGGGCCCAAAGGATGGTGCCTAGACAGGGGAGGCTCATACCCTCTCCTGCTAGGTCTCGCACCTTGTTACTCTTCACACTGTTTGGGATCCTCATCGTTCGTGAGTGCCCCTGCAAATAAAGGAGTTCCACTGGCAGGATCTGACGGTCTAAGCCGAACGAATACAAGGTAGTACTCGTCGCCAAACATGGGGAAATTTGTTGGGCATTGGTAAAGGCCCTGTAACGTGGGTTCTGGGATGTGTCACAATACACATGCTGAAGAAGTTGTTTCTTCTTTTCGAAAGGAACACTAAACTTGGATCGGCCCAAATGCTCTGCAGCAACCAGGTCAAGGATTGCTTTCACTCTAGGCTTGTCCTTGCACCAGTCCGCTTCCATGAACGGAGACCATGGGCATGCTGTCTCAGAAATACCCAACTGCCCTCTCCATTCGGCAATCTGGCACTTCCATGCCCCAGCATCTCGGGAGGAAGAGGACGTGCAGGAAGTTGCCTGGAAATTTCAGGGTTGTCGAATTCAATAGGCCCAAAATCCATTAAATCCAGTGTTCCCATACTTCTGTTTAAATCCCATGAATATTTCAAAATGTACCTGCACTGTACTGTACTGACTGTACTGTCGGGGGTCCTTCAAAATTCTCAACCATTTCAAAAGTGAATGTTGTTTGAATGTTCCTTGTTTTTTGCGGTGTTTTCCCACAAACTGGTGAATATACAGGGAAATGTAATGGGAATGTAAGGGGGCCAAAACCTCAACATTCAAAAAACACACATATTCTCGAGGTTTTCCACCATTTCCAAGGCCACCAAGCCCCATCCAAAAGTGCATGTTTTTTGAATGNCAGGGAAATGTAATGGGAATGTAAGGGGGCCGAAACCTCAACATTCAAAAAACACACATATTCTCGAGGTTTTCCACCATTTCCAGGGCCACCAAGCCCCATCCAAAAGTGCATATTTTTTGAATGTTCTTTGTTTTTTGGTAGTGTTTTCCCATACGTTGGTGAATAAAACCTCAACATTCAAAAAACACACATATTTTCAAGGTTTTCCACCATTTCCAGGGCCACCAAGCCCCATCCAAAAGTGCATGTTTTTCGAATGTTTTTTTTTGATTGGCCAAACCTGTTTTGATATCCCTGTGAGAGTAATGCATCAATCATTTTTGGAGACTGTAGCCTGGAGTGTTGAACTGAGAATACTTTCAACCCAGGAATATGTTTATGATATATATACATATAGATTTATTCACCCACATTTCAGGTACCTAAAATGGATGTACTCATCTATATAAGCTGCCTACGCTAATGTAAGGGAAAACCCGCCCCCAAAATGGCCTTCTAAGGTTCAGTACCTTCATTTTAGGCACCTGAAATTCTTGGTGATTTATTGATCAAAACCAGCGCCCGTACTAACGCCATCTAACGCTGTAGTATTTAATTGGGGTTCCCGTTTCTTGTAGACTGGTAGACCTGCATGCGTTTTTCTTTTGCACCCTGCAGTTAAACGGTGGTTGATGAATCTGGTGTTAACAGTTAACAGTTAACACTACTCACGGAATCAATGTAATGGTACATGGAATTCAGAAGAGATTATAGATCCATGATCCATATTTGCAATAAAAAACAGATCCATCCTATATATGTTCACTGTTCACCATCGCGAATGTCAAAGGTTGAACACAATAAAACGGAACGTGTTCTAAAATTTTCCTTGAATTGCAGGAGCGGAGATATTCCCGACAAATTTGTAGAATGCATTGCTTGCCACATTGAAAGACTTCTTCTACACATGGCAAGATTGACAATCAACTACAGTAATATTTTCGCTAAACTAAACCCCCTAGCCCCCCTAGCGCCCTAGCGCCTCACACTCATTCATCTTGTTCCGTTTCTCACCCTCCCACTTTCTCCACCAGTAGTCAAAGTCTTGACCATTCTCTGGCAACATGACATCCCTCAAGTCCTTGGGCTGGATGCTCTGCTGCTGCCGGAGGATGTCCTGATGCCCGAAACGATATTGAATTCAGCTTGCATTTGCATTCAACACCTTCATGGCGAATTGATTGTGATTGTGTAGCTGCTAGCTAGCTCTAAGGAGGTAAAAAATGTACCCAACATGTGTACGTCAATGTGCCCTCCTTGAGGTTTGCTAGAGTATGTAATGTAATGACGACTCGCCTGGACCAACGTCTTGAATCGTTTCACGAAGTGCCGGCTGTACTTGTCCTTTCTGAAGAAGACCAAGTAGAGCCTATCCGCAGAGCAGCTAAGGATCTTGAATTATGTATATATATATATATACATTGTATGTTGTATGTAAATATATGTGAATGAATGTAAGCGCATGTAGGCATGTACTGTATGACTGTATGTAATTATAATGTAATAATGTAAGGTAATCACAATGCCATGAATGTAAGTATGTACGTATTTATTTATGAATGCATTTAGGAATGCATTTGCGTATGTATTTAGGAATGGCTTTGCGTGTGTATTCACATTTGTATTTGCGTATCTATGTACGTAATGTAATGCAATGTAAGTATGTATATAAGTATGTAAGGAAGTATGAATGAATGTATGTCAGTATGCATGTATGTATGTATGTATGTATGTATGTATGTATGTATGTATGTGTACATGTGTATGTATATGTAAATGTATATATTCAAATTTAAATACACTGTATGCATTTGCCTATCGGTGTATCTATGTATGGGGGTATGTATGAATGCATGTATGTGGTTTGTTTGTATGTATGTAAGGTAATGGAATGCGTTGTTAAAGTCATTCCTGTGTTGTTTGTTTTTGCTTGTTCGCCGTTCATCTACGTTTGTTTGTCTTTCTCTGTATACAATTGCACGCTATCTGAAATCTATCCGATCTATCCATCTTTTATGTCTTACAGTCTTACAATTTACTCCCGGAAGACTCAGTAAAATTGAGTAAGTAGACTTAGACATGAGAAATGGACTGAAAGGAGCAAGTCCCTTGCCTGGGCCGTGAAACTTTGATCCAGATTTGAGAATCCAGCTCAAGCTTCACATACCAATAGCCTCCATAGTGCCAACCACTGGAAGCCATATCATTAAGAAACCTGCAGCAACACAGACAAACCACTGGGAGAAGATCTAGGACCAGGCAATGTACATCAGGCGAAGCAAACAATCTTTAGCTCGTAACTCGAGACTCTAGAATGGTTTCCATTCTTTTTCATTATCACTACGTATATATATATATATACAAATATATATGAACTATAAACCAGTACCGGTACTCATTCATACTCATATACCCTCCCTGCTTACCACGCAATCTGGCCTGTCACACGGGGTCTCTGCTTCAGATGTGCTCGTCCGCATGTCAAAACCTTTGACTTGTTCTGTTATTCCCACCTCCGGTTCGAATGTTCGGTAAAAGATTACGGTGGATGAGAGTGTTGTACCGCTCATACTGTGGTTTGCAATAGAACCATCGGCAAACCTCTTGTTTCTTTTGGTAGAGAAAGGGTTACATGGACTCCCTGTGACTGCTAAGCTTGCTTGGCCTCGCTTTGGCCGTTCAGCGCTCCCCAACAGATCCTCCAAGCTATTGTGGATGTCCTTTTCAAAAAGAACACGAGATCTACGACAATTGTTCTCTTTGATAATCTCGCGGTAGTTCTCGTTCTTCTCTGCCACAGCCAAGAGATTGAAAGGGATACCCAAAGCCTCATTTTCGGATACAGTCGGAGAATTTGCTGAAGGGCTAAGTATGACTTAGTAAAGCCTACGAAACTAGTATGTACCTGTCCGTTGAAGTTAGGCAGGGTCACATCCAAATACCTCACAATTGGTAACGGGAATGCCCGGGAATGGTGCTGATGATGGTGATCAGAAATCAGGATTCTGGAAAGTGAAGTCAATTGAACATTTTCGGGGATAAAATTGCAATAAAAGTAAAAGCGTTTTTTTCTTGCAAGTGTTTTCACGAATCCAGGGAAGACCTCACTTCAAAAACCAATCCTTCCTATCTCAAGGCACTCAAAGAATGATCAATGATCAATGATCAATCGAACCATTTTCACTCAGGGGTGCGGGCTATGGAATTTCATCCGGTTCATCTCCAGTCTCTGAAGCATACTTCTCGCGCTCGAAAGAAGCAAAGTCGGAACCCCCAGTCCAACTTGTGAACAATTCTCTGGCTGCTTGTCTTTCTGCCAGTTTGGCAGGTCTTACTACAATGTGCTGTTCCCGACTGGTGTATTGATCCGCACATCGCAGCCAGCTAACCAAACTGCCGATAGGGCGTCCCGCTCCACGCCTCCCAGCAGTTGTTTGCCTTTGCCGAAAGCAGTTGCCATGCTTCCGGCAGTGTGCCCTCATAAAGCCTTTGACATTGTATCTGATTTCCCCAGTGCCATCAGGAAAAACGAACGTAGCTTCACCCACCTTGGCTGCACGAGGACGTTTTTCTGGTTCCCGTTCTTTCCTCTCAGCAACCCTTTCTGCATGCTCCTCTGCACTCACTTCAACCTCTGCCAGTGCTGCTGGCGGCGGTGCTGGCTCCTCAGGCAGACCCTCTACTACAGGCATATTGCCCTCGGCAATCTCGTCCTCTTCACCTGCTATTTCTTGAAGCCCATCTGATTCCAAGTCTTTTAGGACCTCTGAAAGCAGATCTGCCATGGATAAATCAGCATCCTCATCACCTGCGCCAGCAACTTGGGTGTCATCATTAATGTCAACTTCTTCATCACCAAAATCCTCAATGCTCCCAAAAAGAATGTCCAAATCATCCGGTCCAGCATCATCATCTAGGAGACGGCCTGAATTCATTGGAATGTCTGGCGAGGCATGAAGAGCATCCAAACTCAAGTCATCGATTGAAAACATGGCTTGGCCATCACTTCCTTCCTGTGCCATCCTATCTCTTTGCTGCCTGGTCCTAGGTCCAGGTCGAGGCTGGCCTGCCTGAGATTCTCCAGCTGCACGTTTCCTTTCCCTCTCAGCTGCTGCCTTTGCTGCTTTTTCGCTTCGTTGTTGCTCCCTGCGCTTTGCCTCTTCCCAAGCTTGCAGTTCTACATCTGCACCTCTCCAAAAACGACCTTGTCCATCTTGCTGTTTCACATCAACGAACTGCGATGGCATCTCTTCCATGTTCACTTGATCCTTGTCACTGCAAATCGTGTAGTATGTCAAAGTCCATGGAGTGGTAAAGTCAACATGGTCAAGGAAGAAACATATAGCGGTTTGGCAGCAAAGGTTCATGTCTGGATTCTCTACAGCTGACAGTTTCAGCTCACCCCGCACCGGCTGTGATGGTAGCTTGTAAAGGCGTAAGCATGCAAAATCCCAGGAACTAAAGTTAATGTAGCCAGCATGAAAGAACAGATCATCATTTGCTTTGCCCGCTCCTTCTTCACAATCTGGCCTCACACTTTGCAAACGAAAAACGAAAAAGCCATCTTGAAGCAGCTGCCTTTTTGTGTTTCTGGGTCTGGGTTCCCTTTTCTTGCCATCATCGCCATCCTTTGGCTTTGGAGGTTGAGGAAAGTAGTGTTTCAAGCACATAGTCAAATTCCTCTGAAAAAGAATCGCTTCATGTTTGCCACATATGCAGACCCCCTTCTCTCTGCATGTTGTTGACTTGAACAGGTTCGAGGAATTGATGGAAAGTGGTTCTAGCTGAGAATGACTTTGGACTTGATGTTCAGTTTCCCACACTTGGCCCAAGATATCTCGCCGTATGCCAGAACTTCGTCCATCACTGTTACTGCTGAGGTTCTGGGCGAGAGCAGCCTCACCCGGAAAACGGAAAACCGAATCTGAGGACACTACAACAAAAAAAACAAAAAACATTACAAAATACAACAGACAAAACATAAACAGCCGCTGCCAGACATTTGATGATCAGTACAGCAACCTTTTGTCGCTAAAACATACTGTATCTATTACCGAACCTTGATAAAAGATTGTCTGATGTCCGTTGGGATGAGCCAAGTATGCTGGTTCTTAGTTAGTTTTTTGGCATCAATGAAAAAGATTGAAAAAGCCCAAGCCTTCACGAACTTCCGTGCAGGAGGTTTCCAAGTCAAATGTTGCAATCCAGAGGGTGATGTCGCATGATGTGTGAAATTGGCAGAGAACCCACTGCCCCCCTCCATAGAAAGAAGGTGCTCCATTCCTGAGCAGTTTTTCTTGGAAATGTCCCTGGCTTTCATGAGAAGGCGGTTGTCTTCTTCGGCAGCCAATGTTTTTTGCTTCCGCATTGCCACAAGCTCCATGTTCAAAGCCTTCTTAAAAGAAGACAATCTGGATTCAAAGTCTTCCCCATCCAAAGCAACTACCAATTCATGGGTTGGCATTTTCATCAAATCTGTCACAGCATGGCTCGTAACTGCAAGTGTTGTTGTCGATGACGATGGATCCGAATTGCGGGGAGCAAAGGGACGCTCGACCCCTGCTCTTGCAACAAGTTTTGCCACACTCCCAATCTCACTGTAACGTTGGAATTCATCGTGAGAAAGTTCGTGGTACCTTCGGCTCAGAAGGCCAAGGGCGGCCTTGTCAAGTTTGACTCCCTTAGCAGCTTCTGCCAAGAATGCTCTCCAAGCGCCACCGCCCCTTCTTTGCTTGGGCTTGGAATGTCCCTCCTCCTGTTTCTGTTCATCTGGTTGTCTCTTTCTTTTCTGACCTTTCTTTTCATGTTCCTTCTGATCTACATAATTCTTTCCTATGAAACGACAAAGGCATTTGGCATCAACTTCCGAAATGTTAGCAAAGTGGCCTCTGCCACGCTGACATGTGTATTCGCGGACTGAGGAGTGTCCGCATTCAATCTCCGCTATGTCGAGCTCAAGAAGAATGGCAACAGCTTCCAGCGTGTGTCTTGCTTCGGCTGATGTGAGCTTGCCATGAAATTGATGAAAGAATGTCGCAGAGAATTCGTCATGGAGGCACTTCGGCAGTGCACAAACTCTTGAAACTTCATCATGATCTTCATCCAGCAAGAGTAGCTTGAAGATCTGCCATGGAAAACCGGTGTGCCAATGTCTCACTGTCATTTCCAGTCGGCATAGCAGGAGTGACTGCAACCGGAACATCATTGACCGAGACCTCCTGTTGAAATTGGCAAATCCAAGAGCAACTGGCAAGTTCGTCATTTGAGTCAGTACTTGGTTGATGCACTCGTCTTCCAGTTTGTTGTGGGCACATTCCAGTACCCTGTAACAGCGATTTTCTCCCTTTGCAGTTTTGATCTCTTGTTTCTCTTGCCAACCCTTCGATGATATCTTCAATGAATCATTCAGCAGTAACAGAGCTGGACCAATTGCCTGCCTTGCGACCAGCAAATCCCCCTGTGAGTGTGGAAAAGAAACAAAAGCTCCAGCTTTTCTCTTCACACCTCTGTTGTACTCGGCCCAATCCATTGCCGGTGTAGGTCCAGGTTTGGCTGGATTTCTTGCAGGGTCATCATCTGGAATGTCTCCAGGATCCAAACCATCAAAATCGTGTGGTGCTGATGAGGCTGTTCCAAGACCAGAGTTGAAAAGGTTTGCCCATCCATGAAGCTCATCATCATCATCCAAAAGCTGACGAATAGACTGATCTTGCTGATTTGCTTCTACTACTGCAGCACGAAGTCTTGGTACATAACCGGTGTAGGTAACAAACACTTTCTTATGGAGGCCCCAGAAGCAAGCCAAGATAGAGACCCAATCGAAGCATGCGTCAACACCAGTCCACGATTTACGCGAATATCGCGGACACAAGCTGGGCAACAATGCAACTGTCACGTGAGTACAAAAAGCCTTCAATGTTGCTTCTGGTGATTCACAGCAGGCGAAAGGGCAGAAGTGAACAATTTCTTCGCAATTCAAATGGCTGTTGCAGAAGTAACCCAGTACCAGTCTTCTTTGCACATTCTTGGGCTTCAATTTGCCGTCATTCGCATAAACAGGGCAACAAAGGTCTAGGATTTCTTCTCTGTGTGCTTGAGCTTCAGGTGGAGGTGCAGCATATGCAATTTGCAATTCCTCTTGGAAGATTTTCTGTAAGATTCCTCGCAACGTGCAAAGCGTCCCAGCTGAGTCTTGACAAAGGCCCAGGTTGAGGGTTCCAGAGACCACAGGCTCGACTATTGATAAAGAATGTTTGATGACAGAAGCCTTCCTATGGATCTCACACGTCATTAGCAAAGCCACATTGTCAGGGTTGATTGATTTCAAGAAGGATTCGGCTTTGAGATTTGCTGAGTATCTGTCGCAGTGAGGAGCTGATATCCTGAGTGGAAACAGTTCGTCAAAGCTCTGCAGACCAGGAAGCCTCCGTTCTTGCTTCAAAATGCTTTCAACATTGTTTTCTGCTGTATTCCTGTCAAGTGGAACTACAGTGGTTGGTAGGTGCACTGTTACCAGCATTGCCTTCTGGCTCTGTATCTCCACAATCAAGAAGCCTTGGTGGTGGACGACTCTGCAGCAGGATGAACCCAGGCACAGGAAATATGGTCAAGTCTACAGAGTCTACAATTCAACCAAAAGATCTGCAATTTTTTTTATTTATTTATACATCCTTTGCATATTCCTGACATTCGCAACATGTTAGTGTGCATTTCTCACTAGGCTGGCTAGCCCATCTGGAATCAAGAAATTGAACACCTACTTGAAACCAACACTATGTCTATTTATACAGAAATTCAAAAACATATTGATAGTTAACAGTTAACAAAGAAAACCTTTGTACTATATCACAAAAAAACAGAAATCCTAAGAATACGTCACAGAAAAGTTGAGATTTCTCATGAATTGAGACAAACAGCTGTAGCTCCAAGAAATTCTGAAAATCTTCGCGTGCAGTGATTGATCATCCGACGTCTGTGTATGAGATGTCCCAAAGATTTCGTTGAAAGCCTTCACTCGCAATTTCAAAGGAGTCTCGTCATATTTCCGCATTGACAGTGCCATCAGCGGTCGGTATCTCCGTGTTTCAAGCACACGGATGACACCATACAGAAATGCCCCCACCAAGAACATAGTTCCGTAGAGAAGGGCACAAGCATATTCCAGTAAATTTCTCACGAGACTGCGCGAGTCCATGCCTGTGGATTCTGCTCTTGCAGTTGTGCTTTTGAGGACCGACCCCAAGACATATTCTTTATCCAACTCATCCTCTTTGGTGTCTTTCTGATACGCTTTGGTTGGAACTGCTGCGCAAAACCTTTGGAAAATGCCCTGATGGACTGAACTCCCCATGTTTCCCAAGTCTTCCACAGATCCGTACATATCGGCAAGCAGCAAAGCTTGATGGTCTGTTGACTCTTCATTTGAAACAGGTCGCTCATGCAAAGGATCTGCGTTTTGACCTTCTGCAACCTCAAGCCACTCCTGTAAGTCTAAGCCTAAGCTTTCCAAACTCTCCTCAACTTGTTGTTCGGGCAATGTACCAGCTAGCAAACCGTCCCATTCCGAAAGGTCCACTTCCATGCCTTCTTCATCGTCATTGTCAACCATCCCGGGACAACCCAGTGAAATTATATCGAATCTAACTGAGTGACATGTTTCTGCTCCAGTGAGTGGCTACTACATAACATAGTCGTGCCCTGTACATATTGATTACTTTTGATACTTTTGATGGTTAAACTACATGGGTAATCTGAGCATATGGTTTTGTGAGGATGCTATCATTGCAAGTGTAAAGTGTACAAAGACAGCTTGCAGTCAAAGATGACATACATCTAGAATCCTCATGCTTTTACTCCGAGACTCACTGTCCCTGCCACTGTAGCGGTGCAAATGGCTGCTGGCTTTCAATGATGGCTAGGGCTATGGCATGGCTGTAAACACATTTCAAGAGATGGGAGGAATCCAGCCCGCATGAACCTCAAAGCCAAGAAACCTTCAGAGCTGCCGCTTCTGAGCATATGCCGCTGCAAGCTGAAATCACTTGAAGCGGCTTGCTGGTGCAGGAAGCGTGCATGGGAGGAACACCTGAAGATTCTGTAGATCCTGTAGAGTTGTTTTGGGGGACAGGAGCATGAGTCATCAAAAGCTGTGCCCACCAGGATGTTACATGATGGTGTTCTACAGGGATCGTTCCAGTCGTTGAGAACCCTGAAGTTTGTCCATCGGTAGCAGCATCAAGAACTGCAGTCTGTGCATCTGCCGCTCGCAATACCACATTGAAGGCCGACTCCCAATCTTTCGACAAATCATCCATGGTGCTTCGCTCTTACACGCTCTAAGACTCTAAGACCAAAACTTTCCAAATGATGAAAAAATTGACATTCCATGGTTTATGATGCATGTGAATTCTTTGTGCTTTGTGGATCAAATATCAAACAATCAACATTTGATTCTGAAAACCTGTCTATTGGCAACTTTCAAAAAACAACTGGGTTCTGGCCACATTTGCTTGATGCCATGAACAGGATGTAGCGCAGGGGAGTGCAATTTCAAAACGAATGAGAATAATGAGAGGGGTAGCTGGTAGAAGAACAACCTTGGGCCTGTTCTACAAACCCAGGTGAGTTTGAACACTGAGTTTTTTTATTGTAGCCTTCAGGTATGCCCTAAACATGCACTTGCAGCATTCAAAAGACATTCATTTTGGCATATATGGGGGATATATCATCTTCTGCTGGATGCCTTTCATAACACTGATAGTTGGAATACTACTATTTTCACGGGCTATGTTAGTTTTAGGGAGGGTATTTGTTGAGCATTCCAGTTTTTAAGAGAAACATAAAGATAAGAATTGTGAGATCACTGTGGAAGATTGACTGTGATCACAGTTTTTGACAAAAGATCTCCTCCCTTTAGGGTCTTCATTAATCGACAAGAGAAGAGTCATCATCCCATGAAGACAATAGAAAACAGATCAACTGTTTCATGAAATTCATCCCCCTTCTCAGCTTCACAAACTATATCTAGGTGGTGGCAGCTCAAATATGTTTTATTTTCACCCCGAAAATTGGGGCAGATTCCCATTTTGACTAATATTTTTCAAATGGGTTGAAACCACCAACTAGATATCCATCTAATTCGAACGTGCTATCATAGAGACCCAATGGGTCTGGAGCATTCACCTACTAATTTACCCCCAAACTACCCATTCATGTAATAGGTACATAAAGACCAGCCCCATTGTGTATTTGGGGTATGTCTTTTTTTTTGGTATAAACAAAGTAGATATCTTGCAAACATGCCCTGAAAAAACTTTGGCAGTCCAGCTGACCAAACAAGTCCTGGCTGGTCTTTAGGATTACACCCCCGAAGTTTCACAGTTCGCCCCTGAAAATGGATGGTTGGAAGACTATTTGTCCTTTTGGGATGGTACCTTTTCAGGGGCGAACTGTTAATCTTCAGGTGGGTATCCATGTAAAGGATTCCCTACTACCAATGGGCAAAGTTTGGTTGACTTGGACTTCATAGGAGGTCGTCGAAGAATTTTCTGGGAGCGACACCGATGAAGATGTGTCTTGCAAGAGAGCATAGGAAGGGAAATGCGGAGTGAATGAGTTATTGTTGTTAGACTTAGACTTAAATATCCACAGCTTATTTCAGTCTATGTACATGAAACATTTACAGTAGTTGTTTTAAACTATCAGAATATGGACGGTTTATTTCAGACTCCATTATATACATGAATTGTCCAGATCCACGATTGTATTTATATACATATTTATTTATATGTTGATTTAAACGGTTCATCTTTGTTTGCATTTGGGAAAACTATATAACAACCAGTTCCCGCGGGTTCCCTCATGTAGTGGATGCAAGGGAAACGGACTCCTACCCAGATACATGAATTGTCCAGTTTTCCATGATCCAAGCTAATGTATATGAGCATTGGAGAGTACATGGAAAACAGTCCCGGCCCGGACTACATATTGGTTGAAATATGGATTCTCTACGAAAAAACTCACCTATCTTTTGGTACACCCCTGAAGATTAACACGGAACATAATCATGGAGGTTTGGAAGATCATTTTCCTTCCTAAATGGGGGGATTGGTGGGTTCCATGTTAATCTTCCAGGGTGTATCTGTGCCATTTTTACCGTAAGGTAATGCAATTTTACTATGTTACTTCTTGGGGTGAAGCCAAAAAGTAGCGTGATTTCTGTGCTCAGAACTGCTTTCGTGGGCTGATTCTAGTCAGATGGATCTGGGCTGAACGAAAGTGTGTTATAAGAGGTTTTTTTTGTTGCTCTTATTTGACCGTACATGATGTATGAAATATGTATGTATATATTGATTATGAATTATACAAATTACGTGATTGAAAATTAATATATTTGTACACATCCCATTCACATTCCAAAAAGATCAGACCCCATCCAGATTCCATACGTATCATTACATATCCAATATATTTATATATACATAGATATCCCACACATTTCCCGTACATATCTCACACATATCCCTTACATATCCCATATATATATATATATATCATCCATTCATATCCCCATATCCCTGCAGCCGCGCTCAAAAAAAGGCACCCGAAGCCGTGGCCAAGCGTTTGGCCGAGATGCCGAGGCACTTGGGTCACTTGGGTGTTCTTGGACGGGAAACAAAGGAGATGATATAGTTACACCCTGGAAGATTAACATGGAACCTGAAAATGATGGTTTGGAAGATGATTTTCCTTTTCAATTGGGTGATTTTTAGGTTCTATTTCAATCTTCCGGGGTGTACCTGCACAGTTTCCATCCTACCATGGGCCCCCCAAGGTCCCTACCTTTTTGGAAGGTTTTTTATGGTAAATAACCTGTTTTTTTGGGCCAAAATCTTTAGTATTCATGGTTTTGGGGGCTCATGGCATTCAGTGATTCAAAGGCTAACCTTCAATACTATGTGGTGGTTTGGTCGATACTTTTTTTGTCCATCCTTATTTTGGGGAAATGATGATCCAACTTGACGAGCATATTTTTCTTTGATGGGTTGCGAAAAAAAACGCCAACTAGTCAAACTCTTACTGTAGGGGATCAAGATTATTTCCCACGATGCTTCGTCATTTTCATATGGGAGATCATAAACTACGTAGTCATCCCTCAAATTCGGGCCATGACAGGGGGAGTGGGACCCGTCAATTCCGATGACATTTAGTGGAGATGGCCTTTCTCGGAATCAAGACTTAGCCCGTTGCACCATCCTATCCACTTGAGCCATGAAAAAAGGGCCCCTGGTTGGTTAGGGCATATAGGGGACCAGTTTATATGGTGATTATTTCGTGAATAAACAACTAACAACCAGTATTTTTTTTGGAAAGTATCCGGCCGTTTTTTTGTTTTTTTTCGCGGCTCACTTGGGTATACAGATATTCTCCATGTGTGAGCCGCCAATACTATCACCTGTTTGAAGTCAATCTATAGGTATATCTTCATATGGGATCATGAGAATGTAAGATAAGGAAATATGGTCATCATCACCTATCATCACCTAACACATGTATACTTTGGGACCCCAACAACCCATGGAAGGCCATGAAGCTTTGAAGCCCTAAAACTATGGGTAAAATAACCATGAAACATGAAGTTTGTTGTTGTTTCCCATGGTATACCAGGTGGTGGCAACTCAAATATTTTTATTTGCACCCCGAAACTTGGGGAAATGATCCAATTTGACTAACATGTTTCAGATGGGTTGAAACCACCAAGAAGTATACACAGAAGTCTCAAAATTCTATTTTGCCTTCTGGGTGTTACTACCGAATGGCCGATTCTGCTGGAGAGGCTTCCAGCAACAGCGCCCAATGCGCTCATGTTGGGCGACACCGTGACTGGGCGACAGATGGGAGGATGTCGGCTTCTTTAAAACCCCTGGGATGTAATAAAACTCTGTAAATAAAGGGATAAACTACCAACCTCAACTGGTGATCGCCGGATTTCTGAACCCCCCAAAAAAATCGTATGATTATACAAATATATAAATAAATCTATACATTAATTACTAATATTTATATATGCATATTAGATATTTAACATATACCGGATTCCGTTCCGCATCCGTTCCGCCCAATTTTTCAGCCCCCACACCTGGTGGAGCCGATTCGTATCATCCATTGATATCCATTGAGGTCATGGGACCTCAGAGGTTGGGTTAACGTGTTTCGCTACGACAAGAGACCATCATTATCCCATGACGGATCCATGGGACGAACGGTATATTTTCCTACATGAAAACCATACAAAACCAACCAAGTGTGGGTAAATCCCATGAACCTCTCGATTATGAGATAGTGACGTGGTTTCATAGTGGTTTGATTTTTTTTGTAAATGTTTTTATCCCGGATGAAATTGAAATTTGGAACGGAAAGGATTCAATTTGACTACCCCTCCTGAAGTTTACAGTAACATAGAAAAGTTTCCAACTTCCAACAGGATTTTTTCTTGTCTTCCAACTTCCAAGCACCATTTTTTCCGGGGGCGAAGTGTTACACCCCCGAAAACTAACATGTCCCCTAAGAAGGGAGTATTTTACTAGGAAATACATCTTCCAACCATTGATTTTCAGGGGGACATTCGTTCGTTTTCCTGGGAGTAAACTTCAGGGGTGTAGTATTTTTGTTACTGAGTTATTCCCAAGCAATCCATGTATGGTATATTTCCCTACATTTACCATAAAAATCAACCAAATGTAGGTAAATATACCATACATGGATCCTATGGGTATTGAAATTCGACCCAACTTCATCAAATTTCAACTAACTCCCGAGGCTGCGGCGGAAGCCATGCGCACAGCGAAAGAATCCGTAACTTGGAGATAACTCAGAATGGAGAGGGGAAGGAAGGAAGATGAGTAGACCCTTTTGGCATTCCCATGGAGTCTTGTATATTTACCTACCTAGATTTACCATAGCTTCATCAACCATGAAAATGTAGGTGAATCTAGGTGGTGGCAACTCAAATATTTTTCATTTTCACCCCCGAAAATTGGGGTTTCATGATCCAATTTGACTTGCGCATATTTTTTCAGATGGGTTGAAACCACCACCTAGTTGCTAGCTGATATTTGGAGGGGAGGGGAGTTTAAAACGGCAGGTGAATGATTATACTAACGTGAGTGAAACTCACCTAAATAGGCACCTGAAAATAGATGGGTTTTCGAATACGATCGCGTTTCCGAATGTGGCATGGCCGTTTTTTTCAGTGGCGAACTGTTAGTTTCAGGGAGGGTAGCTAGTTTTTTACTTGGATTGAAAGAAATCAGTATTTCAGGGATCTCAGTGTCTCTTTCAAGGATTCCAGATTCCAGGCATTGATTTATTTTCAGACAAAATCGTGTATTTATAGCAACCTCAGCCGAGACCTGCCCGAAATGGTGGTGATTTTTTTTTGCAGGGATCCCGCCCAAAGTGGCCTTAATTCAGGTTTAGGAATTGTATCAAAACTTGCCAACTGGCATACGCCAACTATAACATACTCCCACGAAAAAACAACATGGAGCCTATACCAAATGTATTTTCGTTGGGTGTCCATGGTAGTTATTCGGTTGTGTAAGTCATAAAGTTATGGATGGCAGCGTTGGTCAATAATATGTGATGATATAATATGTAACAACGGCGCTCGTAAAAGGCCCCTACCATCGTTATAAATGGAGTTATGATCCCTATAAATGGCAGAAAATACATGGATAACTGGGGCTATGACATGACCCCAAAAAGTAGAGTTATGGGCCAGTACTTTGAACTGGTAAGGGCCCACCTTGTAGGATCTCTCGGAGGCCTTATTCTTGTCAAGAGCTGAGGTGCAATCGGATATTGAGAGCGTTGGACGAGGAGAGTCTTTGGTGCGGGACCAGAGGGAAACAATGGTAGGGGAAAATCATACTTGGATGTCGCGTTGGAACTTAGGATCAATGGTTAGGATCAATGGGTTATCATCTACTTATATAAATGGTGTATTCCTTGGGGTTATAATCCGCGGATTCTAACCATTGATATACGACTAAGTTCCAATGGGACATCCAAGTGGGGGAAAATCAGGTCTGGAGTTGAACTTCCAGCATCCTCCAAGTACATGGGGGAAAGAGAGTGGATTTGGGGATATACAGAGTCATGGGCCCCAAATGCACCGGAAGACATGCATTGCTAGGTGGTGCTTTCAAATATTTGTTTATTTTCACCCCGAAATTTGGGGAAGATTCCCATTTTGACTAATTTATTTAGACGGGTTGAAACCACCAACCAGATTGGCTGGAAATATGTTTGTTGTTTTTGTTTGATCGTGTTGGTTTCAAGGACATTAAGGATAGGTTCGTTCAACCTATAGTTTCGTAATTCATTTTTTCTTTAAGAAAGTGTGTGATTCACTTTTTCCAATCCAATCCTCCAAGAGTTGCAAATCTTATAACCTTATAACTTTTATTCCTCCGACGCCGATAAGTTTTAAACATCACCCCTTTCAACACCCATAGCATTCATTTTCCGTATACAGATATATACACCTACATGTGCAATAAAAATAAGCCAAATGCAGGTAGATATACCAGTCCCATAAATCCTATGGGATATGTCCAAGGTGGAATCTTCCAAACTTTGATAAACTTAGCTTCCAGCCGTTGCTTTGCTGGGGAATCGACCTCAACCTTGGCTTGGAGGTTGTTATAACCTTCCAAGTCTGGCCACCAAGGTCTTCATTGCAGACACGGGTGGCTGGTTGTGGTGTTTGGATCTCGTTGGGTGCCCAGATTTGCGCATCGTATGTTGCAGATGTGCTGTTTTTTTTCGGGGGATATTAGATGATATATTAGAAGGTGGGGCCCCTTTTTTTCCAGATCGTTATGAATGGAGGGACGTGGGGGCCCTCTTTTTTAATGACCTCATAAATGGAAGATAGAATTATAGAATTAATGGCTTCGTTTCACACCCTTTCCAGTTGACCAAGTCGCAAATGAATGTCATTTACGTTGGGATTCCCCGAGCCGCGAGCCTAGTTCATGTCATACGTAGGTGGTGACACCGGGTAAAGGGGGGGACAACGTAAAGTATATTAGATTATTATTAGCCCTGCAACTAGCAACTAGCAGGCAGATAGACTTGCTACATGGTGATTGTATGTGATTGTCATGATGGCTCGGTGGTGGCAACTCAAAGATGTTTTTTTTCACCCCGAAAATTGGGGTTTCATGATCCAATTTGACTTCCGCATATTTTTGCAGATGAGTTGGTTCAACCACCAACTAGATGACTATGAACAAATCGAAGAAACCTCCCATCAACATGTGACTTCCAAATTACAGAATTAAACCCACCTGATCGGCCCCGATTTCAATGGTATTTCCTTGGGATTCCTTTCTGGCCGAATTCAACCGTTCCATTGCGCCGGGATCCGGGACCCAAGATGAGCGGCGCAAACCTGCAAAGGCAACCAAGGTTGTTCACTAAAAAACCAGGTGACTCCGATATGTTGCAACAAGAGGCGGAAGAGCACATGAATTTATATACCATTTTCCACGTAAAAACACGGGCTTGCATTTTTTTTGGAGAGACGTGACTTTTCCATTTTTCCAATCCGTTTCTGAAACGTTATTTTTGTTGGAAGACAAAATGAAGAACACGAACCAGTAGCAGTGTGCAAATGAAGGTTTTGTTTAGGTTCCTGAGTCTGAAAATGTCATGTCATCCTGGTGACTGGAATCTTGGGTGGGAGTTAGATCTAACAATTCCCCTACATCGACTTGAAAGTATGATCTAAATCATAAAAAAAGTCCACTGGAAACAAGTATGCACACTTGAGTCAACTCACAGGTGCATCCATAAGCAAAAAAGGCATTGAACTGAACCGACTTTAAAAAACAATCTGAACCTTATCTAGGTGGTGGTTTCAAATATTTTTCATTTTCATCACTATCTGGGGAAGATTCCCATTTTGACTAATATTTTTCAATTGGGTTGG
Source organism: Breviolum minutum Mf 1.05b.01 (assembly GCA_000507305.1). Lineage (NCBI taxonomy): Eukaryota > Dinophyceae > Suessiales > Symbiodiniaceae > Breviolum > Breviolum minutum. The sequence continues at coordinate 34,445 of DF239448.1, read as the reverse complement.
TTCAACCACCAACTAGTTATGAACCTTCCACTTTGTACAAAGCATGCCCCGTGTAACGACCGTTGAGCGTGAACGACCCGTCGAGTGTGAACGCATCATCCTCCGTCGGTCGGTCAAAGGCTGCAACGATTTCCACGGCTTTATCCAACAGTGCTCCTTTGGCACCTCGACTTCCATAAATGGTGGTTTTTTGGTATATATATACATACATACATAATAGATCATATAGAATATACCGGCATATAAGATATAAGTGTTAGATCAACAATATACTGTATGTTTTTCAAATAGTTAGTTGTTATATACATGGATCAAATATCACCCTTCGCCGGAACCTAGCAAATGGTCCTTGTTTGTTGGACATTTCAATGTCCACTGCAAGTTGCAGGTTTTATCCATTTTTGTTGAGCGATGAAAAAACCCACTGGGTTATGTAGGGTAGCCATGCCATGCGTTTGTAGGGGGATGTAGGGGGATGATAATAATTGATAATAGATAATTGGAAGGATCCCTATTGACCCACCAGTGAAATGGAACGGGATAAGTTTTTGTTCGTTGTTCAAGTGATTATTATTGTTTCACGTGCATTGGCTGTCAGTTCAATAACTTTCTTCACAGATATATTTCTTTATTGTTCTGTGTTGATGCGTTTGTTTTCTGCAGCAATCAATTTTAGAGGTGCTATCAGTGCCTCACAGCATTTCAACATATCGCTAACGGTTTCATTGCTAGTTTCTTGAATTTCAGTCGATGGGGAGGTTGTAGTGGTGTATCCAAGTATGCCGAAACAGAATCTTCCTGGTCGAATGCTAGCCAAAGTATCAGCATGTGATTTTATGAATTCGTAACTCTGTCTTTCAAGTACCTGCATGTGGACCGGGGTTCCCATCCATGAACCATTCAACACACCCTGGTCCGGGAACGATCAAAGCCCCTCCCATCTGGGGAAGTTCGGAAAATCATCGGCTCGATCGTTCCAGCTCTCATTTCCATAAGCAACGAAGGACCATCCAACACAGCAGCCCTCAACTTTTTGCTCTACAGTCCAAATGCTCTCTTGATTTGGTCCATCTGGGACCCTTACCACAGGGCCTGGAATGATATCAAGTTGGCACTCAAGAGAAGCAAGGCCAATGCATGGAGAAGAGTTGTAGAATTCAGCCTGATCTGGAATATGAATTATGGACCTTTTGGTTCAGGTGGCTGGTTCTACAAAAAGAAAGCCAGGCTACAAGATTCCTTGCCACTCAGTCAGAAGACAGCTCATCATGGCAGGCTTTCCAGCATCTGATTTGCCAAGAGAGGAGACAAGCAGAACCCAGAACCAGGGAAGAGGCAACTTCCCTTTTCCAGTCACTCCAGCAGCTGGACTCACTGACCCAGAAGGGGCCACTGGTGAAGTTAATGAGGTGGTTCAGTTTTTTTGAATCCATGGTCTTCCCGGGATTGCAAACTAGGGGATATGTTAGGACTCCAGGTTCACAGGTCCCAAGTGATCCGAAAATCCTCCGGACAAAAACTTGACCCTTTTGGCATTCCCATGGATTTTTGTATATTTACCTACCTAGATTTACCACAGCTTCATCAACCATGCAAATGTAGGGTGAATCTAGGTGGTGGTTTCAAAGATTTATTATTTTCACCCCGAACCTTGGGGAAATGATCCAATTTGACTTGCGCATATTTTTGCAGATGGGTTGGTGAAAAAACACCACCTAGTGAATCATACCATTACCATGAATGGTATGGGTATCCGGGAAACCGTTCATCTTCGGTCACTGAAGGCTGTGGCATTGGATGAAAAGATGGCGGCGCAGGTGACCGGTCCTTTCGAGCTCAGCCCCGTGGAGCGATTTCCCCCGAGGGTTTTGATCAGCATATCTTAGTTATAGGCTGTTAGGAGGTATTCTACTGAGTGAATTTCACTGTGTTGAAAGGTTATGAAAGATTGTTTTGTTGAGTATTGATTTTGGAATTTATGTGTTCAGCCAATTAAAATCCGATGAGCGTTTCAAGTTGAGAGAAGCGCATGCTTTATACTTATTCTATTTCATATGTACACAGAGACATCTTACGACATCTTTACATATACATGTGAGAGTTGAGCAAAAGGTCCATGAAAGGGGTTTCCTTTGCGTAAGCCTTTGGGTATGCAATTAACAGTCTCGGCTAAAGTTTTTTTCTGAAATGGCGAAAGAAAATTTTTTTCTGGCTAAAGTTTTGGCGAAAGGTCATGTACACATGTCTAAATTGCATTGTAGATATTTGTACTTATTGTCTATTATGTATATATGTTTCATTTTGTAAAAACTATTGGGGGATTTTTCGCGAAAGTTTGGCGAAAGTTTTGCTAAAGCCTTGGCGAAAGATGGCCTTCCCTCGAAAGCTAGGTGGCCTAAACTGTGGACTTGTTGTGTCAGAACTGGCCGATGAAGGTGAGCAAGGACCAACATCTTAAAGCAGAACTTAAATGTTTAAGTGCAGCTGCCGCAGAATGAAGTGTGACGAGGGATCAGACGCCTGGAACAATTTGAGGATATCACACATCCATGTTTTTCTTCAAAATCTTGGCCAACATGTGCCGCGAAAGATAAACATGGAGTTCGCGAAAGTTCGGCGAAAGAAAATTTTTTATGGCGAAGATGGCGTTTTCCAGATGAAAGAATTTAGAACAACCCTCATGTAGACACAGTTTAACTTAAAGACTATAGGTGATGGTTTCGAAGTTTGTTTTGTTGTTCTTTACCCCATACTGTATTTTTCGGGGAATGATCCAATTTAACTCAAAAATCGTCGAGGTTCAACCGGCAAATAGAAGAGTCGTTCTTGAGTTCAATAAAGCCGGATATATATCATATATGTATATATTTGTCTTGTTCTCTGTCCAAAGAAGAAGCAATATAATGAGCTAACATTTCAACCCTCCCAGTTTTTTACATTTCAGCTTCTGAAGTTGGAAATCTTTCAAAAACGGCCAATTGAAGCACACTAAAAAACTCAACCAACATGGGGGTCCAGAAAAGGTACCCTTCCAATCCCTCCGGCTGGCACCGGTGCTAAAATTCAATTCCATGGCTTTGAAGTCTCGTTGACGGAAGAAATCCTTCCCGCAGGTGCGTGAAGAGCTTGCAAAAGATAGGGGTGAGAAGCGGAGCAAGAGGTGGGGAGGTTTGGTGGTTTGGAGCTGCAGCTACAAAGTTCCACCCCTACTCATTATGAATGGAGTTATAACGCTTCTAAATGGCATAAGTTTTGAATGGAGTCATAACGCTTATAAATGGCATTATACAAGGGTTTCACTGTTTTTTTTCCCACCCCAACAAGTGGAGTTTGAGATACCCCTACTTCAAACTGGTTGTCCGCGGCCCATCTTGTAAGATTGGGTTGCATCCTCTCAGCAAAAAAAAATCAGAGGAAAATGACCAGTGTCACAGGCTACTCACTTGTCTCGTGAACTAGCATCGACATAGAGTCTTCCTTGGTAATGCCTTAGGGACTGGGACCCACCAAAAGTTAGACATTCATCAACTTACACCTTTGGACCCCAGAACCATGAACAAAATGCAGGTTTTAAGCCCTAAGCCCTAAACATATGGGTTATATACCTTAAAAATATGAAGGCAACCTGGGTTCCAATGGCAAACATGAAACTGGAGCAATGTCGACTTTTGGAGCCATGAAAGACAATGAACCTATCAAACTAACTTGTGAGCAACAAATAAAGCATACCACCACAAGTCATGAGCTATATATTTTGCGGCGTGTTGCCAACAAAAACACTGTAAAAATGGGCACCAAAAAAAAAACTATTCCTTTTTGTGAAGGGTGCCACCCCAATCCACTGCTGCAAGTGCCCCCCCAAAAAATAAATTCAAACCACGTCAGGGTTATAGGGTTGTTGAATCTTGGCGTCAACGATCCCCCGTTGCCTTTTCAACTTGTCATGCGAATGTCATCTTGGTGGAAGCATGCACTGGCATTCTAGAAAAATAATTCCAAACGACCGCTTGAACAAATTTTTGGAGAAGCAATTGAGGGTTGGGTAGCCTGCCTTTTTGAAACGGCGACATAAGTTACTATGAACAGTACTCTACTTGTTAAGTACACCCATGTCATACCACTGCAAGCATGTTATCAACTTTCTGTATATTATGTTATATATATATATAGATATACTGCACGTTTATATTTGGTTTCATATTAATACAACTACCATGCTTCGAACATGTGAACATGTGAGCTACTGGACATTCCAAAACCGATCCAAAACCATGAGTCCCGTATCCTCGATCTTGTTGGAGCAACACAAACATACCTCGAATCTCGCTGAAACAGAACATGTTTGGAAAGGAGTGAGCAACAAAAAAGTGTCAGAGGTGTACTACTTGAAAGGATCATCCCAGATCTTTGACGTATGGATACGTGGTTCATTTGCCCATGTTTTTTTTCGGTTTCGTGGTCTTTTTAAGGATCGGGTTGTTTAAGGACCACACCCCTTCCAAATGGCCCACTTATGGCCGTGGGATGATCCTCAAAGCTATGGGGGTTCTTCATCATTGGTTGCCCCGTTGGCCTCGGTCCAGGCCTCGTGGTGTCTCAGCAGCAAGGGGAGCTGGCGAGACACTTCACCAGGATTTTTGTTACATCTTATCCCCCAAATCAAGGCAGTAAAAGATATTATAAGATATTTATATTTCATGATATACCCGGACTCTTAATGTCTGGTCTATTTAATTACATTTGGGTAGTTTAGGGGGTAAATGTAGGTATGTACCAGACATTGAGCATTTGGGATATATGTACGTATGTATATATATATATACCTGGGTATGTATGATATAATCACAGCCAGATTGGATGATGATATGCCATGCTGCTTTGCTATACCGACCTTGTAGTTTTGAAAGGTAACAAGGGTCCAATCGCCTCTGTTGTTGCTAATGTTTTGCGTGGCAATGGTAACCATGATGGCTCATAGGGCTCTTTATACAATGGTATCCTCAGGAAAATTAACATGGAACCTTAACATCACCCAATTGAAAAGGAAAATAAACTTCCAAACCTCCATTGTTTGGGTTCAACATGTTAATTTTCCACGGTGTATTTATTTGTTGGTTTAGCGTTGTTTCTTTTTAATCCGAACTGATGCCTTATAATCAAATCATTTCCACCCGAACATGCCCGATATAGTCAGTATAATTATCGCCCCCCTTGAAGGCTGGACATGCGGCACCAAGTGCCCGCCTGTTGAACAGAATTGTAAAAAACACGTTCTTCACAAACGTCATGGGAATCAAAACACCATACCCCACCAAGAAATTTCCACCCAAGATTTCCGAAAAATGAATTGCCTTCCAGAGAAAAGGCCTAATTGCTATATGTGTTTTTGTGTTTTGAGATGGTCAACCTCCCATGTTTTTTTTGTGGCGCGAATCTACCCTGGATGATCCTGGATTTTTGTTTCGTTTCCTAAGGAAATCCACCTCCAAGTCTTTCCGTGCGGCTTCCCAATCGCAGAGTGTTGTAGAAAATGACATTTAGCAGTGAACAAAACCATGGTTGTTTTGTTTAGGAAATATGTAGGGGCTTAATTATGCTACTCAGTTATATGACATGGGGATGATCATAAGATACAATGGAAACCGTCATTAAGATCCCGAATTAAAAAAAATGTATTTCAATGGATTTTTTTTCGTGGCAACACCGTTATGTCCAGGTCAGAAAAAGTCGGAAGACATCTTCTATCTAGGTGGCGGTTTCATTTTTTTTAATTGTCACCCCTATTTGGGGAAGATTTCCAATTTGACTCATATTTTTCAAGGGGGTTCAAACCACCACGTAGAAAACCATTGGTCCAGGTCAGAAAAAGTTGGAAGACATCTTCTATTCTAGGTGTCGGTTTCAAACATTTGTTATTTTCTTCCCCTATTTGGGGAAGATTAACCCAATTTGACGAGCAAGCATATTTTTCAAAGGGGGTTCAAACCACCACGTAGAAAACCATTTGGTCCAGGTCAGAAAAAGTTGGAAGACAATCTTCTATTTTTTTTACTCCCTCATTTGAAGCGGATCCGATCAGATCTTAGTGTCGGGGATGGGCCTATCATGACAGAGCAACCTCTGATAAAAGACCACTGCCGCCAAGTGGTGTCCCCCAAAAAGATGAGTCGATGACTACATGGGGGGTTTCCTTAAATGGTGGTACCGTGGTACCCAACAACCATGGGTTTTCATACTAAAAATGGTCATTTTGGGATGTTTTGGGGTACCACCATTTTAGGAAACACCTATTTTTTCACCCATAGCTTCCATAACTTCCTGGTGTTCTTGTTGAAAGGTGTTTTTTGACTTCCCGATGGGCCGTAATTACATTGTCAAACAAAAAAAGGTTGGATTCCTCATGAATTGCACCATTATAACTAGGGATTTTGTTCAAATTCTAACATATACATACCCCAACATAGCCCATATGAAGATAATCGTTGACACATCATCCCAAAAAGGAACGCCCCCATGATTCTGACATCTCCTCTCAAAGGAGTTTCAAAACACAAAATTGTCGAAACAACTTGGAATATTTCAAAATTCCCTCAATTCCAAGCAGAAAAGTGACACAACCTTTAAGCGTTTTGCTAAACTTAGATTTCTGAAGACTTCCCCCCAAAACAAAACATGATGGAAGATGAGGTTGTTAACCACAAACCTCCAAACTGGTTGGTTTAGTATGTTCCAGCCAACCTGTCCAAGCGGGGTTGAAGACTCAACCCCCAAGGACAACAGGCAATCTATTGCACCTGCATCACCTAGTGGTGGGAATGCAATGAGTTCGGGAGCCAAACAATCTTTGGATCCAAGTTTTTCCATTGGGGAAGGAGAGAGGATGAGTTTTTTTCGACTGGTGGATAGTATGCTCGGTGGATGAAAAATCCTATGATGGATCCATGACACCAATACATATTTGCCTGCCAATTTGCTTTGCAAAATCAAAGATTCATATATATATAGGTATAGCTGGGTAAAGAGACCAGTCACATAGATTTGATGGGAATGAATCACCCCCCAAATTGTTCATCATTTATATACGTATAACTGATACAAGTCTAAGTGGACTGACAGGTGAAAATCCGTAAAGCAGAGAACTTCCACGCAGATTTCCTCCCGCAAGATTGAGGTTGGATGTGATTGGCTTTATTGTAGGAAGTTATACCTGACTCAAATGTAGGATCCACTAGTAATTTTAATCCAAAAAGCCAGGTATTCTTGAATAAAAACCCTGCTATATGTGCTTTACTCTATATATATATATATATCTTTATATGTGCTATAGACAGGCTAGGATAGTTGCAGATGTGAAACCTTGCCAAAAAAAAGGAGAGATTGCACTCATTGCCATTTTCCATATGTAACTGGTTCGCCGGATTCTTGAACTATCAAGAGATGATATCTGAGAAGTACTTTTCAGGGCTTAAACAGAGTCTCATGGATAATGGCAATTTGCATCTACTTTGATCCTGACAAAAGATTGTGAAAGCGTAGGGTTTCATCACCATTTTCTAACTTTCACGTATGCCATCAGCCATTTCATGTCAACGACATCCACTTCAGCCTGTTCCAAACGGTATTTGGTGCCATCTTTCAAGGTGGTACATCTGAAGGAGGCCAAATTGGCATGCTCGTTGGCCAGGGGATTCTCAGAGGGAGGATGTGGATTCGGGAAATCATATTTAGGAATATGATAAGGATAAACCTGTAACCTAGATGAGGTAAACAAACCGTGCCACTATATGCTCTTTCCAAGACTGTATATGGGGCCAGTTCTTGCTAGGATATGTTTTTCTCTGAGAAAACGGACAGGTGTAACTTCTACACTGACAGGTAGAAACCAAATACGCCACTTGGAAAAAAACACATCCAGTGGCTGATGGGTTGATGTGAATAAGGGCTAAAATCCATTCAAATCCCACCCTGCAAAATTTATACCATCTGGAAAGTAGATGGCTCAACTCCCATGTGTTGCTTTATCATATCCCCTTACAAATCGCCACCTTTTGGGGGTGGCTAGCCATCTACTTTCCAGATGGTATGTATACTGTATAAGGATCACATATAAATTAGTGGATGATATTTAATGAAATGGGACCTCCCTCCTTCATCAACTCGGATAATTTTTGTTCCCATCAAACTCGGCTGTTTGAGGCAGTTCTTGATTTGGAAATCCGGGGGATGTTTCCAATATTCAAGAAGTAATACAAGGTTATCTACTGTCCCCTGAGATCCCTGTATGCTATATTTACCTACATTTGGCTGTTAATATACCATATATGGATCCTATGGGCGTATGTAATGGTTTCAAACATTGTGTATTTTCACCCTGAACCGTGGGGAGATGATCCAATTTGCGCATATTTTTCAAGTGGGTTGGTTCAACCACCAACCAGTTCCACTCCCGAAAACTAACATAGAACCTGAAAATGATGGTTTCCAAGAGGAATCTCCTTTTCCAGTGGTCTATTTTCAGGTGCTATGTTGAAATTTGAGGGTGATTCCCCAAAGCAAGTATTTTAAAGGCAACAATCGGTACCTGAAAACCATGAACAGTTTTTTTTTTCACGAAGCTGTGAGCCAAAAAGCCCAAATTTATCCGTAATGGTTTATTCACCTACATTAATGGTTCATTTGTATGGTAAATGGGATAGTAAAGTTTTACCATATGCATTGATGCTATGGGATAGTAAAGTTTTACCAGAAATTGTAGCTACGATTGAATGGTAACTTCTCTGCCGGGAGGATTTAGTGCGGTTGTTTCTTGAAGTGTCTTTACTTCTTGTCCAAATAAACCATAGTTAAACATCTCAGAATCGGTGGCAATATGTTTTTTTTTGAAATGCATATAACGTAGCTACTCCCCCAAATAGCATATATAGTTGTTTGTAGGTGCTGCCTTTTCCACATAATCATTTTCATGGTACGTATCCATGTGTGAAACTTTTCGGTCGGTAGTAGGCGAATATATTGGATACGTGTCATTTGGATGAACCCCGTTTTTGACTTCCAAGTTTTCCCTTGGGTTTTTTGCGCCATCGGATCCATGGGTTGATCTGTAGCTACCCAAATTATAGTCTGACCTCACACGGGTCCGTCACCTTCAAGATGGTGGTTTAGTAAGGCAAGCCCCCTTATTTCAGGGTCCTAAATCTAGGTTGGTGTTTTTTTTTAATTTGGCGTTTCAAAATCTGCAATGGTAATATCTTAGGGCTCCCCCGGGCCCCATTTGGCAGTGACCAGGATGACATTGAAACATTGTAACGGATGGCGGGGGGGCATCCCAAGCAACCAACCAACCTTTACTTTACTTTCCACTCGCAGAGTTGGGGGGAAATTGGCATCTCAACCATATAGATTTGTTTGAATGAAAACATGGTTACATCATATATCCAAAATAAGTCTGGAACCGAAATTCATGCCATGAAAATTCATGCATTTTTCATCCCATGGGTCGAGACCCAATCCCATACCATCCATGTATGTGATGGTATATTTACCTACATTTAGTTGATTTTGTTTTTTATAGTAAATGTAAATAGGTGTATATATATATATGTATATATATGTTTTTTTGAATATACCTTACATGGATGCTATGGACTGGATCCCAAACCCCGGGAAAAACCGAACCGATGAGCCATTTTTATCTTGAGGTTTGCCACCTAAAGCACGCCCTGAGGCTGGAAAATGGGATGGAACTCATCTTACCGAAATGGGAGGTGTCCCAAAATTAGGGTACTAATTAGGGTATCTCAAGAAAATCATCCCAAACAAAGACGGTTGAAATGAATGGTCAAAAAAATCCAATAGCTTAAAATTGTTTCCAATTTGTTTTAGACATGCCTATGTTGATCTTGTTGCATGATTTTTTTTTGGGGGGGGTGCAGGGCAATTGTTCAATAATTTTGCCAGATGTTCTGTTGGAACTCCAACGGTTTGCAGTTCGTCTGCAAAATCTGAACCTTTCAGTGATTGGCACATAGGGAAATGATTGCACACCCCAATCATTCTCTGAAGAGGTGATTTCCAATCCCTATGTTCACCTTCAAACGTCGGAAGGTTCGTCTAAAGGATAGCTGGAATTTACAAACTGACCAGAGTTCAAGGGGCCCTGGTTGGTTTGTTTGATATAGGGGATGATACTATATGATGCTACCCAATTATGTAGGGATTATTCTAAGGCAAGCCATTATAGAGTCCCTAGTTTTTTAAGGTGGAATGTCATAAGCGTTTTGAACGCCTACTTCTGAAAAGTTCCCTTAAGCTTACTGATCCCGGAAGGCTAAGATGTAAAAAACCTGGCAGTTTTCCACTACTTGCCATTTTGACGACGAGTCCCTCAGTCCCTCTGCAAAAAAGAAAGTGGTTTGAAAACCCTGCTACTGAACCCCCCAAAATGTCCATATTTGTTTTAGTCGACCAACTTCCAAACACATGAAACAAAGACATCAAAGAAGTGTTTTTTCCATAAAGATAAATGTTTGTCAACCGTTTGCCTTATCACCTTCACATTTTTTGTTCTTTTTCAAGGTTTTTTGTCAACCTAGGACCTAGATGCTCTCAATGAACAATTTGACCCAAGCTGTTGAGTGTTTGAAGCGATGATATCACAAACATCGCTGAGTCAAGATGGCATACTGTGAAAACTCAGATTCACCAATTGGCAGTATATACCACTTATATACCACTTATATATTTTGCCAACTAGATGATTATATGCAACCGATCCCACCTATTGAGGGAACCAGAAACAGTTATTGATCTGATGAGAAAAAATACCCTTGAATCGGTTTTGCCAAAACTTTGGTGCTGAAACTTCGACTCGAAGATTGAAGAGAAATGAGTCGAGTTGATGATGACCAGATTACAGGTTGTTTCATGATTTCATAGCATCCGTGGGACAATTGCATATTTACAACCTACATTTTCCAAAACAATCAAGCAAATGTGTAGAGAAATAATCTACCATACTTGTTTTTTTTAACTATGTTTTCATAGCATTTGGCTTTGCCTTGCATTTTTTTTTTGGGCGAAACACAAGAATTTTTTACCAGAGCATGTCCCTACGTCCAGATGTCGATGAAACTGCAGGTGGTTCAAGTAGTAGGTGCTTGGCCTGCTCATGTACCAGCCATTGCTTCCCTTGTGCCTCGGAGTTAAGCCTTAAAAGAGTTGGCAACAGACAGGGAGCCTACGAGCCTGCTGAACTCGGGGAGCCTTTACAACAAAGAAATTCTATCTCTAAGCTACGGCATACATAGAAATTACATAGAATAGATATTGTATGATATATATATATATACATGATATCTGTGTATTATATTAGTGTATGATATTTATATATATATACATGTAATTTCATAGAGATTTTGATAAATATGAATATCTTTTGGTATATGTGGCGTTATCCAAAATAGTGATCCAAAAATAGTGGTACCCCAAGCGACCATATGGGATACTGCCGAAAAACCAATGATAAACTGTACATTTCACTGGGTTTTTGCACACCCAGTCTGTTTTGTTTTGTGGGAACCTTCATGTTGGAAAACCCCACCAAAAAACTTACACCCCCGGAAAACTAACATGAAACCTACAAGACGCCTGGTTGTCAGATGCGTTCCCGTTTTCCAAGGGAAAAATTGTTAGGTTCCAGCCGTTAAGGATTTTCGGGAGTGTAACCTTTGATGCGAATCCCATCACAAGATGGCCACTGTTAGGAGTTAGTAGAGTCCCATAACTGCATGTATAACTGGTTGGTGGTTTCAAATATGTGTTATTTTCACCCCTACTTGGGGAAATGATCCAATTTGACTAATATTTTTCAAATGGGTTGAAACCACCAACAAGATAAGGTATATATATACATATACTAGTATATATTTCACCCCATGGTTCCACCCCCCTGACTCTCAGCCAAAGGCAAAGGAAATGTTCACTTTTGGGTGTTACTGTACGTACATTTGATAGCAAAAAGTTCATACAGTTTTAAACTTTAAAATTTCATGGTCCCATTTATGGCTGAGTAAGCCTGAGTAAGCGGGCCCCCAATGGAAACACGGGGCATATACCCATGTAACACTCCATTTGAGCAATGAAAAATAAAAACGGTTGTTTAGGGTATATAAGGGATGATATATACTACCCAGTTATAAAGGGATTATTTCATAAACCATGAAATAAGGATCCCTATTAACCAACCCCATACCATCCATGGGACTGGTATATTTACCTATACATTTGCCATTGAAATCAACCAAAAAATGTAGGTTTTCATATACCATACATAGCATATATGAAAAAATGAAGGTTTTAAACCCCCAATATATGGGTTGTAACCCCTAAAAATGAAGGACACGTGGGTTCCCATAGCAACCAGTATAAGGGTGTTTTTTTTCGTGGCTCATGAACGATCACCACGACTCCCCGGGGTTGTCGGTTGGTTGTCTGCTTCGACAGCTTCGCTTAGGTGGTAGCAGGAAATCCTCCAACCTTGGTGTCTGTTGACATGACCAAGGAGGTGAAGGCCTGGGATCGAATCAAGGGTGGCTCCTGTAGATTGTGTCCTACCATGTGGAAAGCCTAGGAAAGTGTACCATTTTTTAACAAGGCAACTGAATTTGCTGGGTTTTAGGGGTTTCAAGTTGATGGAACATTAACAGCAACTGGTTTTTTTCCAGATATTTTTTTTTGGGGAGGTGATCGAACAAGGCAAATGTATGTTACCCTCACTTTTAACAGAAATAGCACCTGAAAATGGATGGTTGGAAGACGACTTTCCTTTTGGCCATGTTAGGTTTAGGGAGGGTACTTGAAATAAACATTTGGTGAAGCCGAAACAGTGAAAATCTCCTTGATGTTCAGACATTGCAGACAGAAAATTGTATCCCAAACAAACCTTTCTGATGAGATATTGATTTGATAGATATAATGTACTTGGTTGGTTACCCAGCAACTCAGGAGAAAAGACTAGTACATTCAAAATTTCCAGTAGATGAGGCTGTCAATACGAAAAACAAATAAACACTTGAATGTAGTGATGTATGTATGTATTTGCAAAATAGAAAAAGATAGCCCCCCGAAAACTAACATGGTTAGCTGGAAAAATCACCTTTTTTATCCGACATACATCTTCATTCATGTTTTTTTGTTCAGCCAGTCATTTGTTATGAATTTCCGTTGTTTTTTCTATTGCCGTGAAACCGGGGCCAACCTTGCAAGTTTATTTGGGGACTTGGGGTGGCTATAGTGATTGTAGTGAGACCCAGCAACCGAATCAGAAATAGAAAACTTTGTGTCACTGACGTTGGTCTTTTATTGTTTAAACAACAGGTGGGGCATCAAGGGAGCTGTAGAAAGAGATGTTGCGGAACAGAAAGCAAACTAAAACATCTAAAACGGTGTGTCAATAAATGTTTTTCACAACGTTGGAAACAAAATGGTTTATCAAAACAAATGTTGGAAAACATGGTTTATCCAAAGCAAATGATCCACTTAGTGGTCGAAAAGTCTTTCCCAGCAAACAGTTTGTGAAGCAACAGAGTGTATCCGGTTTTGGAGAAATTGATTTACTTGACATTTGATTGCATGTGGTTGATGTTTACTATAATATAAATGCAGGTAAATATATCATACAGCATCCTATGTTTATGTTTAATTCTATGTCACCAGGTAGAAGTTGGTCTTCCAACAAAAAACCTACTACCAAGTCAAAGTCAAGTAATTCAATTCTTGGATATATTTCAAGAAGCCTTGAAGCTTCAAGAAGCATTTCTACAACCACAACCGTTATCATAACAGTTTTTTCATGGGTCTTGGTGAACGGTTGGCCTTTTAGTCTTCAAAGGCCAATCTTTCTGACATTAAGATATCCTAGTTTGATATCCATGAAACATGGGTTACACCCCCTGTAACTAACATAGCCCCTTAAAATAGGCCACCCCAAAAGGAGATTCATCTTCCAATCATCCATTTGCAAGGTCTATGTTAGTTTCAAGGAGGGTAGTTGGTTTGTTGGTGTTTAACGTTTAGTTTTAATATCCCGATAGTTAGTTGCTGGTTTATGTTGTTCAAGATTTCTTTTACTATAGATTTTTTTTCGGGGCGAGCAGTATTAGTAAACTTTAGGTATGGTGTAGTTGGCCCTGTGCGTTGTGAGTGTCGGCGCCCACTATTTTCGATCTGGTGAAACTCTTTTTAGATGATAAATGTTTCCCCTTTCAAACATGGTGAAACTCGTAAACCAACTACTTTTCCGGGGAACTAACATATACTACCAGGAGAAAAGGAACAACATCGACTCAAAAGTGCCTTTAAAAGAGGATATGTTAGTTCGCCCGAGGGTGCTCAAAGAGAACGGTGGCGGATCATCCCAGTTGGTAAGTGGTTTGGTTCACTACTGAAAGGGCACGAAACCGATCACCATGGTTATCAACCGCGTATCCGTCTGTCCTGGGATAAATGGTTATACATTCTCCCTGATGCTTTAGGAATTTAGGATCAACAGCTAGGGAAGTGAGCTTGGGAACCCTCCCTGAAACCAACGGCCAAAGGCCCTGAAATTAGGACCAAATTATTCCAACTTGTGATATGCATCACCCTTGAAGATACCGGAGCAATGCAAAAAATCCTGGGTTGTTTTTTGCTTGCTAAAGGGGGTAAACCCTGACCCTTTGTCATAGGGTTTATATCGATTTATTGTATCCAATTATAGGAATCCCTATGAAACCCAACGGCCGTTTTTCCTGCAAGGTTTGGTCCACGTCCGGCGATATTTGGGGTCACTTTGCTCTTCGGTCCCTTTGGCATTTTTGGAGCCCCAAAAAAACACCATGGCCGGTCCAATGAATTGCTCCAGTGAAAATCTGAAACTGTATGTAGTATGTATATGTCAGATGCTCTATGTATGTAATATTTACATATATTTACATATATTTACTTATTTGTGTAAGTAGATACTACATACATGGAGCATCTGAGTTTATAGAAATAACTGAATATATTTAGATAGATATATTAATTATGTAAATTTATTTTTTATATTCACACAGCGGCTGTTTAGATTATATAATAGTTCAAATGCTCAATTAGGTTCGATCTCGAGCAGTTTTCACTGAAACGACCTGAAATTATCAAAACGGGCAGCAAGCTAGAACGGCCTAAGATTCAAGCCCTTTTGAGGGACCAGGTATTTATAAGTCCCTGTATAGGGTGATATATTTCACCAGTTATTCTTTGCTCATAAGTACTCTAGTGAAAGTTTGTAAATTGGCCAGGTTCAATAAAAGGCGTCCGGAAATGATACATGTTCCCAGCTGTATGTTGGTTTGCTGAAGTGTTTTGGTGAATTAATGAAGTGTAAATGTCATTCTGGATCATTTTGGGATATGTAGCCTATAGTTGCCCTAAATGTAGTTCTACCTGATGAATTTGTTGAACTTTTGGACGTTTCTTAAGGGGAATCCTGATCCTAAATATGAAGAAGCAAAAGTAGATGATGTCGTTTTTTTTACTCAGCAGGTCAGTACAACGTGGGCCCCGTCACCAGTTTTAGGTGGGGTCCCATAACTCCATTGAGTTTGGGGTTATTTCACCCTTTTCGCTACCCGCTTATTTTTGTGGCCATTAAAAAAGGGGCCATATATATATATATATATAACTCCATTCTTTTATAACGATCGGCGGGTTGGGCCCACCTTGCAAGATTCTATACGACCTTTGGTGGGCTCAGAACAAGAGATGCCCCGCTGAAAACTCTCATGTTGCAAACTCTCATGTTTGGGCCTTTTTTGGTGGGTTTTCCGGGGGTTTGGTACCTATATTGAATTTCGGAAATACTACTGGGTGGTCGTTTCAAATATTTTATATGTTCACCCCTATTTGGGGAAGATTGCCATTTTGACTAGTATTTGTTTCAGATGGGTTGGTTCAACCACCAACCAGTTTAAGATGTTTCATTTAAGACCACACCCCAAAAGTTGAAGATGGAAGCTGAAACGATGGTTTCAAAAATCAGAAACTCCAATCTATCTTAAATTACGGTGGTCGCTTGGAGGACCATTCCAGGACTTGTATGTGGTCAATAACCATAGTGATCGTAAGTCCCCTATTTGGGGTTGTTCCCTTCCAAATGGCCTAAATGGGTTTTAAATGTTCATCCTAACTACTTACAAGTCCTGGGATGATCCACCAAGTAGTAGGCATCCACCCGCGATGTCATGATGTCATTATGCAGCTTCGGTGAGGTCAGGGAAAGCCACAGCAGTTGGGGTCTCAGATTTGTTTGACGTTTTCTTTATCAATTTCATCAAGTTGGGCGCATCTTCTAAGATACAGCTGTTTTGGTATAGTAAATAACCTATATACGTTTTGGGGTTTGAACTTCCATTATTTTCCATAGAATAGGGGGGGGGGGTCATCAACCCAACAGTAGGGTTTATATGCCCATGAGGCGCGTACAACCTTCCCTGAAACTTCTTTAAAATTTGAAAGAAACATGCTGGTTGGAAGACGACCCTTTCCCTTCTGGGCAGATTTTTTTTTGGCAGGAAGAATGTCAGCTTCAGGAAGTGTAACCAAGTACCCCCCCTGAACTGCAAGATGCAAGTTTCGATTACCAATTTTGAGAGGGTTTTAAAGATGTTTTCATCTTGGGAATGTAGATAATTTTGAGCTACTGATGACATGACGGCATGTCCATCTTTCCGAGTAGGTTGCTGGAAGCGTAATATGTCTATATGAGAACAAATATGAAGTCTGTAAAATACATTATGTGATGTTATGTGTATGTACTTTATTTATTTGTGGATTATATAATATATGCACATCATTCATTCCATCACATGCTGTCCAATACATCTATATAGGTGCCATATGTTGCAGGTTGGATTATTGCTCTTGCATGTATGTTTATTACTTTCATATGTATATTTAGATTTTTACATCCACACATACATGTATACTTCATGTCACTCTTTTTTATGTTCAGAAAACAGGTATAGTTAGCATCAGGTTTTATCTTTCTTCGTATAAATATTTGGATACGATATGTATCTACCATAAATCCTTGAATCGTGTCTGATCTACAAATTGGGCCCTTGAATCGTTATAAACGGAGTTTTTTTTATCCCTCTACATAGCCTGAAATAAATGGCGATGCCTGGTGTGAAGAAATCACCCCTATTAAATGGAGTTACAGTTGCAGGACCCTACTTTTAAACTTTTTTATTTTGGGCCCACTTTGGGATCAACCACGAGTTATAAGTGGAGTTATATGTTTCACCCTACTTATAACCGGTAGTTTTTTCACCGACGTGACCGACGAGGTTTGGCCACCTCCACACGTCTTGGCAGCACAGATGTCATTGATTCGAATGGCCAAGGTTCTCAAGGGACGGTTGGTTGGTTTGTTTGATGAACATTGTGGGATTGTTGGCAATGGTTTAAATCCGGGATAACTGTTGAATCTGAATCAAACACAAAAGTGCTAAAATGATTGATTGTTTGTTTGATTGATTGATTGATTGATTGATTGATTGATTACTTACATTTGGGTAGTTTACGGAGTAAAGAACAAAGCAACATCGACCCTACATTGCGTGTTTAGGATATACAGTGAAACTTTGTAGAGGCATCACCCACATTTGAAGTAGTAAAATATGTCGTTGTTTCAGCTCGGTGTCCATTTGTTTCAGCTTAGTGACGTTTTTGGTGTGTGGACAAAAACTATATGGGGGTTTCCAAAAATGATGGTACCCCCAAATCCTCCCATTTTAATAGGGATTTCCATTATAAACCATCCATTTTGGGATACCCCTATTTTCGGAAACACCCATCATATATACATAACTTTTTGGTTGATGGAATCCCGAAGAATCCGTCGGTGTGTCCTAAGATTTCGGGATTACACTGATCCATTCCTATTCTTTTCGGATGGGATTGGAACCCTCAATCTGATGGAGGGGTCTGGATTCTTAGGGAAAGATCTTTAGATCTTTCACGAATCTATGAATGGATATTTTTGGGACGGGAAACAAAATAAAACTTTCGGAAGATACACATGGATGATTTGTGAATTGGGGATATGGCCCAGGATGCCATGTTTTTGCCTGAAACAAAATCGTATAACACGACCGGTTGGTAGTACCGTGTATAGGTGCAGGTTCAGGTACCTCCATGTTAGGTGACGCAAGTTAGTCGTTAGTTCTTTATGCTTCTTATTTTTTGAAAGATTTTGTAGATACTGACATTTAATAGTCTAATAAAGATCAGCTGATTCATATTTATAGACTATATAGGAAAGATTGATTGTGAAAAAAACAACTCCACTTTATATCTATACCTTTCGTGGTTATTTGTTACCATCTGACGGGCCTGCTGTGCAGGGCCTGTGCCGTCGCATGGGCTTCCACATCTCCAAACAGGAGAAACTTGCAGCTCAGAGGCGGGGATAACCCCTTAGATTCCCATGACCCATACCATTCCATCCATGTGTATGGTATATGAAAACTTACATGAATGGATGATTTTTTTAATGGTTTTCATGTAGATAAGTATACAATCGTCCCATGGATGCTATGATTCCAAAGATTGTTCCCCCATTCATACACCCTGGAAGATTAATATGGAACCTACAAATCACCCATTTAGAAAGGAAAAAGATCTTCCAAACCTCCATGATTATGTTCCATGTTAATCTTCCGGATTTAGCCAAAAACCCACAATTTACCTCACTTCATGGAGGAATATGTTAGCCGGTTAGCCAAGGACAAGTCCTTGGTGCGGTTTTGTGACCTCTCAGAGTCTGGAAATACCAAGCATCCTTGGTTTTTTTAAAACCTCCGAAAACTAACATGTCACCTAAAAAGGGGCTATTTCAATAGGAAATACATCTTCCAACCAGTGATTTTTAGGGGACATGTTAGTTTTCCAGGGGGTAATGGAGATTGACTACTGGTGTCCAAACAAATCATTCAATTCTAGTTGGTGGTTTCTAATATTTTTTAATATGTAAACCTATAAAATTTGGGAAATGATCCAATTTGATGAGCATATTTTTTTCAGATGGGTTGAAACCACCAAATTGTTGATTGTTATGATTCATGATGCTTCTGAAACAAATAACATATTCCAGATACTATACTTACCTAGAACCCAAATGACCATCAAATGACCCTTGTGTTGATTGGAATTTCGGCCTTGTCTTGGGGGGTTGGGTCCCTTCAACAAAAAAGAGGTCATGTGGGTTCCAGGAATATTACATACCAACATTTGCCATAAATCAACTAAATGTACCATACATGGATGGTATGGGAGTGGGGAGAACGGTTTATATTTACCTATTATATATCCTTGCATCTTAAACACCTCCTGAGAAGGTAATTATGTCTAGGTGTACTTGGAGGATCATCCCAGTTGGTAAGTGGTTAGTAACCCCTATTTGTAAGCCATAAAAAGGCCGTTTGGAAGGGGTCCCACAATCCCAGGTCTTGGGGACTTACGATCACCATGGTTATTAACCACGTATCCTAACTGGGATGACCCTCCAAGTAGGTGGTGGTTTCAAGGGGTATTATTTACCATTACTAGGGTATATATAGGGGATGAAACAAAACCCAGTTATATAGGGATTATAATCAACCATGACTAGGTGGTGGTTTTATTTTTTTGTATATTCCTGTTATTGATATCGATACATGCCATCTTCACATAGCTTCCTCCAAGCCAACTCTGTCTCAGGGCTACCCCGAAGCGGAGCGCACAGCGAGGACTGGCGGTTTGGGGGGTTGTCCCGGGTGGTTGGGGATGTGGGTCGTTTCTTCGAATTGGGTTTGGACCAAGAAACTCTAAGGATCCGTTTGTAAGTCTTAAGATTTCGGGATTTCCGCCTATAATATCTAGAATCCTATTCTGGTGACATACCCTTGAGAGGCAGCCTTCTTCATGGTGATTAAGTATAAAAACACCAGTCAGATCTGATCAACAGGAAAACGTCCGACCGAAGCGGGGGCCTTTCAACAGGCCAAAGTCTGAATCTAGTGGCTGGTTCTGAGGGCCACAAAGTATGTGAAAAGACCCATGATTGGCAAGGAGGTGAGGGACGGCCCTAAATGTGTGGGCTTCTGGGTTCCCTAGAAGCAGCAAAGAAAAGGTGGTGGTGGTGTTGTGGAAGCCCAGGAAGCCAAGGGTAGTGGTGGCGTGGCAGCCAAGGAAGGCAAGGGCATTGTTTGGAAGGCGAGGAATACAGTGACAACCTGACCGGAGAAGATGAAATTTCCTTCGTCTGTCACCCAAGCTGATGCAGGCCTTCGACAAGGAGATCTTTAAAGATGTATTATAAGTTGGCTAGATTTGCTTGGATTTGTTTAAGATGTTTTTTTTACTTCATAACGTGGTAAATCACCATGTTTCACCACCATTTGGGAGAACATGTTCGATTTTTCCAAGCATCGTAAGCAATTCTAAGTTTATATATAGATTGGGATGGAACAAGAAAAACTCTAAGGATCCGTTTGTATGTCCTAAGATTTCGGGATTTCCCCTATAATATCTATAATCCATGACCTAGGGATGGGATGTTTCGACCATCAATCATATTCGATCAGGAGGGTCTGGATTCTTAGGGGAAACAATGGCTGTAGCTAAACCCTCCTTGAAGCTAACGTTGCCTCCATTGATGTGACTTCCCGAAAAGAAGGTAGTCACCAACCCACCAGCCTTTTCCAGCGGCTAGCAATATTTTAAGGGAGTGTATAGCTTGAAGCATCTCTCAGATATTTCAATTCATACAAATGTATTAGATGTCCCGGGATGATTGTGCAACACTGATGGAAATGTCATGAAGATCTCTTCAGTTCACCTGGCTTTCCGTGTGCGTTGCAAGATGTCAATGCTGAGGATGATGCCTTTCTACTTGATGTTCAACAAACGATCAACGATCAAATTCAACAAGAACAAATGAAGTGAAAATTAGCCTAAATGCTAAAATCAAAATTAACACCCCCCTCCCCCCCTCTCGCCAATATTAGCATATCCCCTGAAAAGGGACCACTTTAGAAGGATTTTTTTCTTCCGACCATTAATTTTCAGGGGATATGTTAGTTTTCAGGGGGTAAGGAATAGTTTCAAAGCAGTCCATTAAATTCAATGTCACGTCCAAGAGGAGCATAATTTCAAATTCCATCCCAGGTACTCTTGATGTATCTTGATGTATTTACCTAAACATGATTGGTCAACTTCTATAGGTACATGTAGGTCAATAGACCTTTGAATGACCCGCCACGCAGTAACAGTCACCTTTTCCATTATTATTCCATCTTTAGTTGGGTATCCCCTAATAAACCTTCATTTGTGACTATTACTCGGTGGGGGGTTGGACCGGAAGTATACCATATACTGAGCGTTTGGACACGAAATGTTAGGACTCACGGCGGTGGAGCGGCGAGAGCAGGCGGAGCAGATGGGATGCAAATGGGTGATGAGTTTGTTTGTTGGAAGAATTGATACTCTACTTGGAGGATCATCCCAATTAGCAAGTGGTTAGTAACCGCCATTTATAAGCCATTTAGGGCATTTGGAAGGGGAATAACCCTGGTTCTTGGGACTTACTAACCATGGTTACTAACTACTTACTAGATGCGATGATCCTCCAAGTAGGCATCCAGTCATATTCTCAGCTCATGATTGGGGTGTCCAATCACCTCCTCGACTCCTCAGCATGGTATTTCGGTTCCATTGCCATTCTCAGAAGGTGATTGGATCCCTAGGGATACTTTTGATGGTTCAGAAATCCTACACCACCTGGGATGTAAAAAACTGTACTGTAAATAAGGTGATGGATTGCCTATATATCAACTGGCTAGCGGGAATTCTTCCATCAACAGTAGCTTTAAGGGAACAGTAACAATGAACAAGTGACCGCAAAATGAAGCTAAAAGCCAAGCCTGCCCTGAAATGATGGGCCGAAATTGCCCCCAAAATAGGAAAGTCATCTTGTCTGGTTAAATTTTCCCGACCAACAACACGACCGATTTCCCCCAAAAGGATCCAAAAGTTCGACCAGTTGAACTGATTGAAACAGACCTCGGACTTGGATGATTTCCGTTAAGGGATGAGTTTTTCGTTGGAAGTTGGCACAGCGTCATTTTCCACATGAGGAAAACACACATTTGATTACAACGTTGACAGAAGTTTGCTGTTTAACTGGCCATCCACGGCCCCCATTCAGTTTTGGTATCCAGGTTGGGGCCTTTACACCGATCCATTTGTATTCTTTTCGGTTGGGGTTGGAACCCGAAAAATCATGAAAAATCGGGAGGGGTCTGGATTCTTAGAAATATCCTTAAAACATCAATTAGACCAACTTGCCAGTATACAAGTATGTTTAATTACACATAGTTGCGTTTGAATCTTGTTGAATGGGTATGTGTGATTGTAGTGCATTGGGATTTCCAGTGGAGGTTTCCCCCAACTTGCTGGGACCATCAGAGTCCGGTCACGTGTTTCTTTGTTGGGGTCCGTCATATCGACGTCTACCGCGAGAGGTGTTAACCATAGCAGTAAATACGTACTATTACGTATATATGATTGTACAAACACGGTATATGTATAGAGCGCGCACACACACACACATATGAGCAGTAATTCAAAGATTTGCATAGTTTGGTTGTACTTATAATCGTTTCCCATATGCTCCATGTATGGAATATTTAAGCTATGAATGGTTTAAACTTCTGCTTTTCATGTACGTAAATTTTCCAGTCCCATGGACCATCTAAATCTACCTAAATTTGTGATTTTGTACCTGGAAAACAGCCGCTGCTGTTCATTTCTATCAACTTGTAACACTTGAAAATTGTCATCCAGTCGCCCCCTAACAAAACATGGTACTTTCCCATATTTTTTCCCATGTTTTTACAGGCAATCCAGGGATTTCCCATTTCATTCATCAGGGTTTTTGTTTTCTCGCGCCTTTGGGAACGCCACAGATAGCGGCTCGTCGCCTGGAAAAGCAAAAGCAGGTGCCAAAGACATGGGGTTTTTCCCATGTCGGCTGGCTGCAACGTGGGTTTTTTCCAGTTTTTTGGTAGATATCTTGTTACAAGCCGTCGCCGGGGGGAACTTCCAGAAATTTGTTGCTCAACAAAATTGGCCTGCCAGAACAGGCCTTGGGAAGTTGTGGAGGTTGGTGACAGTTGTCAAAAGCTGTGGTGAAGTATGATCCAACACACCCCTATGAATTAGTTGTACATGAAGCGACATGGGGCCCTGAAATAAATGGCCTGAAATAAATGGGTTGGGTGAAATAACAGGCCTTTTTTGAGTGGATTGACATGTGACCCTACTTATAACCGGTAATCCCAGGCCTACTTTGTAGGACCTCATTTTTTCACAAAGATCAAAATCATACGCAAAATTTTGACTTTGTGTCTCAAAGACTCTTAAGTTTCAGTCATACTCTGCGTGGGGTCACTGGGAGAAAAAAATAGTTCCCAAACAAAGTAACCCTAAGAATCCGAAAACCCTTCAAGTCAGTGGCTATTTTGAGGACCTACTGTTGATGCAAGAAATCCTGCACCACCTGGGATGTATACAACCTTGTAAAAAAAGGGATAAACTACCTATCAACTGGTGCAGGATTTCAGCCATCAACAGTATCATCACACCCTCCCTATAGAAGCAGGTTCATTCAACCCCTCCTAATTGGAGGGTCCAACATCCTGATTCTTAGGGTCCGAGCTTCACCGAACTTAGTGGCAAGAGGTGCAGCCAAATCAATTTTGGGGGAAGAACTCATGTTCGGGCCGGTTTTTATAAGCCCAGATCGGGTCGGTCGATATGTCCTAAGATTTCGGGAATTCTTCTAAAATTCTGGGGATGGGATGTTTCGACCATCAATCTTACACTATAGGAGGGGTCTGGATTCTCAGTGAAGAAAAAAAAATCAAACATCAGATTTATGGCCCGAAAAAAAACATGTGCATTGAATTTTCCTGTTGTTCTTGTAAGGGTCATCCCAAAGAATCATGAGAGAAACAAAAACTCAATGATGTCAACCGCACATATAGTTGGGACTCTTGGGTCAGACCACGGGTCGTGGGTCGTGTCAGGTGGCCGAACGGGCTGCCCAGGTGGGGTCTGTCGTCGATGAAGGTCGACCCAAAAAAAGGGATCATTTTTCATTTGCAAAGCCAACCATCAATTTTGCAAAAGATATGTTAGTTTTACAGGGGTGGTACTGTTGATGGTTCAGAAATCCCAAACAACCACCGTTTGGATCCGTTTGGATGTATCAAGCCTTTGTAAAGAATGGGATTTCAACTACCAGCCTCAACTGGTTAGCAGGATTTCAGCCATCAACAGTAGTATTGGGTGGTATTTATAGATGCTTTGTAAGCTTCTGACTCATGACCCGCTTCTAGTATATGGATTTTTTCGATTTTGTAAGGCATCGCGGCATCGGGCTGCAACCCACTTGCAGATTCCGGCGCGACCTCCAAAGATGGAACAATTGTGATCCAATTCCCAGTCTCCTTGTTCTGAGTCTATGCCAGTACTTGGAGGATCATCCCATTTAGTAAGTGGTCAATAACCATGGTTAGTAGGTCCCCTAAGTAGGGTTATTCCCCTTCCAAATGGCCTAAATGGCTTATAAATGGTGGTTACTAACCACTTACTAACTGAGATCCTCCAAGTAGTTTGTTTGGTTTAGTATCTAGGATTCACAGTATATCCATTCTTATGGAAATCTAAGGGCACCTGGCTGCCACCTCCTTTCAAGAAATAAGAGGCCTCCTATTAAGGGACAATGGTGGTTAATAATCCCAATCCCAGTAGTAGTACCGGCTATTTCCTACAGGGGACACGTGTGGGTCTCCTTAGATTCCTACGACGCTCCTGTTGGCAAGGCCGCTGAAGCTCAAGAGGCTTGGTTGATGGAGTGAGCTGGGCAAATTATAAGGACCTTGTGGTGAGTGTAAGGGCAGTGTTTCGTGAAATTTGACCGAAACATTCAGGTTTAGGAATTTACACTAATTTGCCCACATTTGAAGCTACACAAAAAAAACAAGAAGCTGGTTGATTGGTGGAGTGGAGTATACTGGTACACTGCTTATTATAATATCTTGTCCGTTTTTGGGGCACTCCCCTTAGGGTTCCAGGAATCCATCCAAATCTCCAGATTTTCCAACAACTCCAAGCTTGAAGAAAATTAACCATCAAACTTTCCCAAAGGTTTAATTGTAGGTGGTAGGTTTCAAATATTTTTTATGTTCACCCCGAACCTTGCGGTTTCATGATCCAATTTGACGAGCATGTTTTTCAGATGGCTTGGTTCAACCACCAACCAGTTAAATTGTTTTCGCCAGATCCTCCGCTTTAAAGACCCCACCGTAGTCGCAGTCCTTTCGGTCGGTTGACCCAACTCGACGGAAGGTGGCCCGGACGGAAGGCATGGAACTTAGGATTCACGCCGGGCCAACGGTGACGTCGGTGACGTTGAAGATTCCCTTTTCAAAAGAAAATGGTTAATTAATACATCATACTAGGTAGCATGCAATAAAGATATAGTATATAAAAGAAACGAGATATCAAAGAAGCTAATAAGTGATGATTGAACAAAAATCGATAGTAATTTGATGTATAGTCGGGATTGTCATGTGTGTGTTTTGTTTCTTTATTTTAGAGTTCTTTTGTGAGGATTTCCTTCATCGAAAATCGGATGTCAGATGATGCAGCTAGCATCAAGGTCGAAGCACTTTTTCAACTGCAGGTCTTGAAACAATTGCCGAAACAACGGATGGAGGTGGGCGGTGAACTGTAAATTGCAGGATACTCAATGAATGTATGGTATATTTACCTACCATGAATGGTCAATTTCTTAAAGTAAGTGTAGGTAACTATACAATGCATTTGAGTGTTTGGGTATGTTTGTTTCGTTTGTTTTGGCGGCAGGAGATTTTGGTGTGGATACAGTAGTTGAAAAGTACATGCGACAGTCCCTACATATTGGTTTATAAGGACCCTTTACTAACCTACCTTGTGGTATCTGTGCCGTCTATTTTGACCTTAAGGTATGTTTTAATTGTTGATGGGATGAAAAATGGATTGAACTCTGATTTTGCAAGGACTGACGAATACTGAGTCGCACTGCTCAATTCCTAATTTCCCGTGAAGTCATACCAGGAACTTCCAGTCGGAGTGCCTTCCTTAAACCCTAACAGATGTGGAATTGACACCCTGTAATCGAACCATTTGGAATGTCCAGGTATGAAATCTTCATTGGTCACTGATTAATGGTAAAATTAAGAAAAAGGTGGTATTGGCAGATGTCATGAGTCCATACTCAAGTGTTGTTTTGAATAGTTTTTTCCACGGGGTCACGGGACTTTTTTCGCCAGCGGAACATGGGTACCTTTGAACAAATCTGAACTATGGAGCCTGGCGCCATGGAAATATCAGAGTGCCATTATTTTAGGGATACCAAAAAACCACGGGTTTGTTTTTATCAGTTTTATTCATCTCCAAAACCACCACGTTTCCATATATATATATACATATATATATATACGTATACAGTATATATTTTTTCACCCTGACAACCTTTGAGTTTCACTCAGAATTTCATCAAATGATAATCGATTCTGGTGGATGTTTTTTTCCGTGTTTCGGTGGTGTTTTCCGTGATGACTCTCTGCACATCTGGCTGGAAAACTTACAACAAATCCATGGGACTTCATTACTGTATATCATTTTGCTGATCGGCCAAAACGTACCCTGGATAAACCCTCTAGCTTTAACATAATATGTCATACTCCCCTGACTCCAAGGTCTTTGGAGTTTGGGGCATCTCTTGGAAGGGACATAACCCCAGACATCCAGACCCTCAAGGACTCAAGCAACATACAAGTCGAATGAAGGAATTCAGCACTCATATCTAGGTGGTGGTTTCAAAGATTTTTTATTTTCAACCCTATGGGGAAATAGTCCAATTTGACTAATATTTTTCAAATGGGTTGAAACCACCAACTAGATACTATATACAGGATGTTTCAGTAAAATACCTGATAACGGGGGTTCTGTTCCAGGCTTTGTCACCGAACTTCCTTGAAATCTTTCTACTGGTGATTGTGGGTGCAATGACATTCCGCTATAAACAGACAGGCCCTAAGAATCCTTACCCCTCAAAAGGTCGCTATTTTGAGGACCCCCAAAACACCACTGCAAAAAAAAAGGTCCATTCACCCCTCCATTAGAGGGTCCAATGTTGCTTAGGGTGTGACGTAATTTGAAACCCTTCTGTTCACAGTATTCTTCTTCAATTGGGCCATTCCTCACCATAACATTCAAAAGGTTCATTTCGAAACTCGCACACCGTCCGGGTCACTTGACCAAAACAAAAAAACGAAACGTTTTCAGGACTCGATGACGTGCCAAAGATGGAAGGTGCAAAGTGTCAAAGTGTTGTTGGGGGTGGAAGATGCAGCATTGCTTGATTTACTCTAAGAGTGGTTGAACAAACCTTTACACCACACCCAGAGCAACCTTTACCAATAGACATCCAACAGACAATAAAAGGAATTCATTTGATAGTTGGATACGCTGACTGCTTGGGGTGTGTTCTATGGGTGTGGTACGTAACTTTCTTGGATTAATTTGTAACACCTGGCAATTCTGCGACTTTTTTTGGGATGGTAAGTTCCTTGTGATTTTTTGAAAGGTTAAAAGAAAAGTCACGTTCAACTAATGGATCTAACTTGGGGCTACTTGGAAAAATCATTCGGTACCATAAACATCCCCAACCCTTCATTTTTAAGTGGTAAAAGTTATAACCCCTATGTTTAGGGGCTAACCATCCTTATTTTTCATGGTTTTGGGGTCCAAAGATATGTTTTTTGGATCCTTCTTGCAAGATGTGTGGTATTGGTTGGATGTGGACCACTAACAGTGGCATTTTTTTCCGATTTTCAGACTTGCTGCAAGGAAGAGCTTATGGAGATTTATAGGAATCCCTTATTTAAACATGTAATGATCCTGGTGGTCACTGTTGCTGGGAGTGGGCCAGACCCAAGGTATTGGTTATGAAATGTTTTTGTTGCCCTGCGCCAAAACAAAGCAGGAACGGCCAAAGAGCAGGCGCCCGGGGATTGTATGAAGGAAGAGCTCCCGTTTTGAGACGATCATCATGGTCAGAAGAATCTTATTTATGAATATGATATCTGATATGTTGATATATGTTGAACATTGACTTTTGGATTTCTGATAACTCCCATTTTGGCGTTCTTTCTGAATTTCCTATGAACCACGGATCATGTTGTTCATTGCACCTGGAAAGAAAGGCATCCGAGGTCCCATGTCGATCAAGTTTACTGAGGCTTGCTTTCATTCGTACTTGTAGCATCTTGTAGCGCTGCTTTTTTTGTCCAACCTTGTTCGGGGGATTGCAATCCCAAGCTTAAATATCAACCAGGTGTACCCTCCTAGAAATTTGATGCTATAGATGCCCAAAATGTCCAGAATTTAATGGAGGTATCTTGTTCCAAGCCTCATTTTCAGTACAATATCCCAGTGACAATTCTATTGTGCATGTGAATTGCTTTGGGAACTGATCAATCTTTGGATTTTTTTTGTCAACAAGTTCATGCTTCCAAAAACGTATGGACTCCAACGGAAAATAACCATGGAAGGGTTCGGTTCTGGTATGTCGAAACGACTGGTCGAGCCATGGAGGATCAGCAATTCACATCTGTGGTTTGGTAGGGGATGTGAAAAGTGTCCAGCCGTTTGTTTTTGTTCGAGGGTTTTTGTTACAGTTTTTTTCCGGATAAATTTTTGACCCATCTGAAAAAAAAACTACCACTACCACTACCACTACCTACTACTGGTACTGCAACCGGAGAAACGCGGAAAAAAATCCCAAAACTGAGGCGGAAAAAAATCCCAAATTAAATCTCCACCCCAAAAAAACCACCAGACCCGTACTAATGACACGTTTTGGGGCCTCTAAAACAGTTGGTAGCAGATTTCAACCTGTCCGATCTGTGGCAGGAAGTGGTCGTTGAGGTTGATGCAGGTGGGATTTTCGTCAAATTTGGTCGGGAAAATCCGGGGTTCGGGGTCCAATTTGGGTTGATGATTGGAAGAAAATTCCAATCTTTATAGTATACTAGGTGATTTCCAGTCCTCCAGTCTTTGGTGGAGATGTGACCTCTCAGAGTTCAGGATATACTAAGCATACCAAACAAAGCATCCAATTCTAGTTGGTGAATTCGAATATTTTATGTTCACCCCTAAAATTGGGGAAGATGAACCCATTTGACGAGCAAATTTTTCAGATGGGTTGGTTCAACCACCAACTAGTTTAAATGCTATTGACAAGCCAATGCATCTGAATTGTTCATTGGGACTAAGCTGCCAGGTGGTTCAGTTTAACGCAGAGTCTGTAGGAATTCCGTGCCACCACCACATGTGTGTAATCTGCGCATGTCTACAATCATAATAAGTGTCACTCGCAACATGAAGACATGTTGGAAACAGAGCCAACAGAAGCAGTGAGGTAATTTGTAAAATGAAACCATCATCATCATCGTCGTCATCATCATCATCATCATCATCATCATCATCATAGTCAACTCAGATATTCAACCGGTTGCCTCTTTCAAAGATTGGCACCGGATCTGCAAGATCTCGTGAAACGGACATGGAAAATCAATCATTCGCTACTAAACAAACATGAAGAATCACTCAGCATCCAGTTGATAGACATCAACATCGACAAAAAGGCATGAAACCAATTTACCAACCATGCTTCGCCGTGGCCGCAAAAAACAAAACCAATCCGGATTCATATCAAATTGATTCATCCACAAGCATCCAGGTGAGCGTTGATTGAAGATTGAATGCTCATCATGCATTTTGAACATTTCAGATCTATACCACGACACTCAGTGCATGGTGTATTTACCTACATTTACTATAGAAATGCTCCAAATGTATATTAGGTAAATATGCCTGTGACCTTCGCGCAGGTGAAGCAGAAACTGAGAGGCGGGGGGAAGAGTTTGGACATTGTTTTCGGGAGATGTGATACCTACCTTGTTATATTGGGATTGATATTATAAATATTTTATAGATGTATGTTTTTTTCGTCATTAAAAAAGGGTCATGGGATGAGAAACCGTATATATGTTACATGTATATTTACCTAGATTTAGGTATTTTAGGTGATTCTTGTGGTAAATGTAGGTGAATAAACTTGAATAAACCATACATGGGGCCCTATGGGAAAACGATAGGCTTCAGTTGTTTGAACCGACAGTGCATGGTCAAGGACCAGTTGGTGATGTTGAAAACAGAATTTGTAAATGCTCTTACTAAGCGGAATGAATCCCATTTGGTGTCAGCAACATTCCAACTATACAGATACCACAAGAATTGAAAAGAGGGGATGATTGAATGTCATTAAATCATGTCTATTACAATGAAAACATGTACTTATGTGTTTTCTTTTACGTTTGTTGTCAGTTACAAACCATTCTTTGAAACAAAACAGCTGGTTTTTGAAAAAAAAACACCTTTAAACACCCCAAGTCCTTGGTGACGTCAACCGCCATTTTAAAGGTGTTCCCGGAGGTAAAAAAAAACACATCTTTGTGAACTCCCTGAAACTAACATAGCCCCTAAGAATGGATGGTTGGGAAACTACTTTCCTATTGGGGAGGCTTACTTTCAGGTGCTATGTTAGTGTTAGAGGGGGTAGCAGTAGAGGTATGGTCATGCTTTTTTTCGACATCACGGCACAACTATCCTAACTTCCTTTGATTTTGTGTCACTTCTCATAGTGAAATCTAATTTTGCTGATTCCATCCATGTTTAAACAAAACATAGCAATTCATTATGGAGATCCCTAAGAAATTGTAAGTAAGTTCCCATGGAGTGGCCCCATAGGATACTTAATTTACACTCTACCACTTACCGTCCCGAAGTTTAACATAGCCCCTGAAAAGTTACCTTCCCAATAGGAAAGTAGTCTTCCAACCACCATTTTTCAGGGGCTATGTTAAACTTCGGGGGTGTATTACTTGAATGATTTTTGTTTGCGTAAGTGATTTTTGGCAACCTAAGGGTACCGCCCCGAGAAAATAGCTGGCCTTACCCAGGATCATGAAGCTCAGAATGATCCCCCAAAAAAGCATCTCAAACAATAAGGACGGCTATTTCCTTTCTGGAGGAAACGTTTGGGAGGATGTGGGCCCCTTAGATTACTATGATTGAGGAATATGAAAATCCTACAAAAGAAAACTTAACCATAAATTGTGGTTATTATGAACCATGACTAACGGGTGGTTTCAAAGAAATCTTTATCTATTTTCACCTCTACCTAGGGGGATGGTCCAATTTGACTCCTATTTTTCACTTCGGTTGAAACCGCCAGATGGAAGTGGTGCCATTAGATTCTCTTCTGAAAGTCTGTTGATAACTAGGTGGTGGTTTCAATTATTTTCTATGTTCACCCCAGAAATTGGGGAAGATGAACCCATTTAGACGAGCATATTTTTCAAAGGGGTTGGTGAAAAACCCACCAACTGGTTCAGATGGGTTGGTGGTTCAACCCACCAGTCCTAGACAAGTTGGATGAGTTTTGACCATTTTTGGATTCACATGCCAGGCCCAAGGTGGAGGTTTTGGCCTCAGAAAAGGGAGGGGGAGAGGAGAGGCCTTAGGAAGTTCCAGGGACAACTGGATGGTTCCGATATGGGGGCAACTCCTAAAATGGTGGTACTTTCCCCAACAACCATGGGGGTTTCCTACTAAAAATGATCATTTTGGGGTGTTTTGGGGGTACCACTACCACCATTTAAGGAAACACCCATCTCTGTGTTGTTTTTCCTAACCTTTGGAAATCCTACAGTGATAATCCTTCGGAAACTTTTTTGGATTTGTGTGCAAAGGGTAGCTGTTGATTGACCTTTTTTGGGGTGATGACATATCATATTACTATATCATACTACCATGGTTTTATTTGGGCATGGTTAAGAAGTTTTTTTCAAAAAACAATGCAAAATATAGGATCAACCTTCAGAACAATTCGCCACACAAAAAAATCAACGTCAACCTGGACTGAATCTGAACCGCTTTGAACTTGGTTTGGCCATTTTTGCTACACCCGCGAAGTTTAACAATTCGCCCCTGTCTGAAAAGGCACCATTTCAAGACAAAAAATAGTCTTCCAATCATCATGTTTCAAGGGCTTTGTTAAATTTCGGGGCTGTAAAATGTTGGAAAACTATATTTACTTCATGTTACTTCTAGGGAACATGACGGAGCATGAATCCATTCAAGTAGTGGATGACTATTTTTCAACACTTCCCGTTCTTTGAAGCGGGTTGGAAGTGTATCCAGGTAAGTCAATCTCCCTTCACCGAAATCGACCAAAAACAAACACACTTACCTGAATTCTCCAAGGGTTTAAGATCCGAGCTCCTTAACCACCCGAAACAGACCTCTGGGCTGAAATTTGACACCTTTTGGAGGGTCTAGGTACATGGTTTCAATGATCTTTTTTGTATGTGTATTTCGAAACTTGGGAAAATTAATTCCCAATATGAAATATTGATGAACATACCCTCCAGGGAATGATCACATATCCCCCGCAACAGGAAAGGAAACTCATCTTCACCACTGCCTGTGGATGGGATATGTTAGTTTTCGGGAGCATAGATTTTAAAAATCCCACATCCATGTATCCCTAGGAATCCAGTCATATATGTGAGAGAATGATTTTTGGGGTGTCCAATCACCTCACCTCCGAAATGCAAAGTATGTAGGTTTCATTACGATTCTCAGGTGCTTGGACCTTACAAAGGTATGGTAAGTTTATCAATATTTATCTAGGTGATGGTTTTACAAATATTTTTTGATGTTCACCCCGACAAATTGGGGAAGCAAGATGCCCATTTTGACTTGGCTTTATTCAAAACATATGTGGCCTATATCTGATAGATAGTATCTCCGGGGTGCGCGTGCGCGGGTGCGCGGGTGTGCGGTACGCTTGGTGAACGCACGCACGTGCGAACGTACATGCGAGCGGACACGCGTACATGTGCGCAAACGTGCGTGCGAACGTGCGTGCGGGGTGGCGCGCATGTGCGTGTACAGGTTTGGGTCGCATGGACGCGCATGCGTGTACTATGATTGACTTTTGATATTATGATTCATGATGAGTCCACGCCCAAGAGATCTGAACGAATTAGACTATAAATTATTATATATTATATATTATATAATATAATTATTTATAAAATTAATAGTCTATAGTCTATAGTCTATCTATAGTCCATAGTCAAAGTCTAGTCCGTCACAATCTATGATTCTGATTCTCAAGATATTAGATTTTTTTGATGGGGATTAGGTGGCTCTCAGCAAAAAAAGCTGATTTGGACAGGGCAGGATACGCTAGATTGTAAGTTGTTT
The DNA here is from genome assembly GCA_000507305.1 of Breviolum minutum Mf 1.05b.01. Lineage (NCBI taxonomy): Eukaryota > Dinophyceae > Suessiales > Symbiodiniaceae > Breviolum > Breviolum minutum. Next base: position 935 of record DF239448.1, on the reverse strand, counting down.
ACTTTTGCATGCATGATGGAGGGGGGGTCAGGTCGGACATTAATTCCAGAAGGCAACATGATTTGAAATCACAATCCTGACTTATGTGCTGATCACTGATATGATACGAGACTATGTTACATGTTGTAAATGTTGTCCCATGTTTTTTTTTGCTGATTCAACTCTACTGCCAAATTTTTGGCAAGTTGCTCTGGATCTTTCGACGTGCGTGATTTTTTGGATCTCATGAATGGATCATTGAAAACATGATGAATGATGATGATTCATGTGGGTGTTTCCAAAAATAGGGGTACCCCAAAATGGATGGTTTCTAATGGAAACCCCTATTAAAATGATGATTTCGGGGTACCACCATTTTCGGAAACACCCAAATCAAGAGCTTGAAACTGAACAAAGGAGGAGTCACATGTTTAAGTCTTTTGTGACATGTTCATGAGAAAAACTTTGCATAAGTTTTCACTGAATTAATTTCTAGTAAGGTTTCGCTTGAAGATAAATGTTCATGTGTTATGAATGGTTTGATAATGTGACAATGTGTGATACATCATGAATCATGACGTGAGTATCAGTATCAGTATCAGTATCATACCATGCCATTCTGACTCTGACTCGATGACTGACTCAAAGACTATTTATCAGTGATTTAAAAATGAGTGAGACGTAAGACATGGTAAGAAACACAATGCTTTGACGGACCCTTCCCTGTGCCATGTCAAACCGATTCCATTGCTTGCAACGACTGGGCGAGTCAGTGCAAGAGTTGGAAGCAAAGCTAGATGGAATCTTGGCTGACTCTCGCATTGAGTCATGATAATGAGGTAGGTAGGGAGAATGATGGTGAGAATTTGTTCAGCGGCTTGTTTATAGTCAGAAGTCTAGCCAAAGGCCTAGTCGTAAAATTTGCATCATGAGTCACAGCAATATGTAAGTTAATA
>DF239447.1:166651-205100 GCA_000507305.1 Breviolum minutum Mf 1.05b.01 | reverse complement strand
CCATCGTTGCGGGCTCCTTTGCTCGCCCGTCTTCTCCTTGTGCTCCTCTCCCTGTATCTCCCCTCCCGTGTCTGTGCCCTGATACGGTGTGGTTGGTACTGTGGCTGGTGACGGTGCTCCAAGGTCCCTGTCAGATGTTCGTTCTTCGGGAGTCTGCTAGACTCGCCGTTTTTGTCTCTGACAGTTCCCTTGATCGGCTCCGCCCCTCCTGCTGCTGCTGTTTCAACCTGCCCTCAATTTCCTTGGCCTTGCGGACTCGGCTGACGCTTCACATCAACTATTTACCTTTGGGCACAATTGGCATTATTCGCCACCAGAGTCTATGACATCAAGTAGTTGTTGAAGGCACTATCTGACAAGGAAGCAGTTGCACAGTCAGAAGTGGATGCATTCATGGAGAATTGCGCAGAGAGGTGGCAGACTAGAGAGGGTACGTACCAACTCAAGCGTCGACGTCTGCCAGACGTTCGTGACTTGCCTGAGTACCCAGGAGCAGATATTGACATGGAGGACATCTAACAATGGACAACATGGCGGAGTACTACATGGCGGAAGAGAACTTTTGAAGGGCTGAGAGGGGGCGCGTTGTTTCACCTGTTTCACCTAGTTTACAAATCTCCCTGGTTGTTTTGCCTGCTGGTCGCGGGGCTTTTTGTGGGTGTTGTTGTTTGTGGTGTTTTTGTGGCTTTGTTGTGTGGGTGTTGTTTCTTGTCTTTTGTTTCGTTACCAGGGAGATTTTCTTCAGTCTTTACCATTTCCAGTAGTTGACCGACCATGTCTAGTACTAGTCCGGCATTGCAGGAAAAAAAAGGCATTATTCGCCACCAGAGGGCTCGTTAGCTAACAGTCATTCACTCGAGCCAAATAATTGCCACATCCCCTTATCATGCAACGCCGGTGGACCGGTCGTTAGTCATGCGTGCTCTCGGCGGTGCCATCACTAGCCCTTGCTCTAATGACTCGGAATGCCGGCGGCCCACACTTGCAATCTTCGGATTGTACCCTTTCTTGTTGCTTTGTTGTTGGTTCGTTGTTGAACTTTGCAAAATTACCCAAAGGCACTCTCTGGGAGACTGCTAGCTTTATTCTGTGTTTCTAGATGGCGTGTACAGTTGTCATTTCAACACAGAAAACATTGGTCTCGATTGTTATATAGTTAGTGCTGACAGAAGGGCGACCGCCCGGACAACGACCTTCGTTGAGCCATGCAGCAGCCATTAGACAAAAAAAATAAATGGACGGCCCGGAGCAATACTGTGTCAAAGGGAGTTGAGGATTGAAGGTCAGGACCGACCGCCGCGGGTAGATCCAAAGTGATCTCGCCATGGTTTGCCTTGATGGGCTCCACACTGGTCCCAGCCATGGCTCCGTCTCGTCCTAGCCTTGCGGCTTAGTACGAGATTGTAGCCCTGCTGGTTGACCTTAGACTTCTACATTAATGCCGTACACTTTATTCAATTGGTGATCCTCACGCATGGTCTTCGGCGTCTTTCTCGTCCTCGCCTTGCGGCTGACGTACCCCGCCGAGGGGGAAGAGACGAGGGGTGTCCACTCCAGACGGCCCAAAATGGACGACCCGGAGCAGTGGGGGTGGTGAGGGTGGATGATGGATGGGGAAGGGGAACGAATCAGCACTTCAGACGGCCCTAAATGGACCGCCCGAAGTGGAGAGGTTGAATGTGGAAGGCGGACAAGGATGATGGGGTTATTTGGTTTTACCAGTGCCCTTACCCTTACTTTCGCGAGGAGAGTCAGGGGGGCTGGCCTCTGGTGGGGTATCTTTACCTTTGCTTTTGCCTTTCCCTTTGCCCTTGCCTTTCCCTTTTCCTTTTCCTTTGCCTTTCCCTTTTGGTGGGGCGCCGATGGGATGCGGAAAGCCGAGGTCATAATCAAATAGCGAGGGAGCCGGGCCGTGGGGGGTGCGACTGCGCGATTCTGCTGGAAGGCGAGGTCGGACGTTGAGGGCAGGAGCAGGTATAAGGTGGGAGGGGCCTGGAGCATGCGAGACACCGGTAGGCGAGGACTTGAAGTTCGTGATTCAAGCGAAGGACAAAGTTGAGACTGACCTCCAGGCGAAGGATAAAATTGCAATTTCCAACGATTGTCATTCGTGGTTTTATCATTGTCAACTGTCACGGCGTCGATTGCGTTGAGCCCGTTCCAATGCACTCCGTCTGTAGCATCTCGAAACCCCGCTGACATTCGTGCAATGGACGGGTACTGTACGGCGGTATTATTCGACCGTCTCCACCAGGGCCTCCATCTTGACAACACCGCACCTTGGCAGCAATTAGTTTGTTTGCATTGTTGCTCAATTTGTTGAATCTTTTTGCAATTAAGTTGAAAAGTTAGGAAGTCCGTCTTTTCACCCATTTCGCTGACTGAAGGGCACCGCCCGCGACCTTCTTGGCACGCAAGCAGCGTACAGCAAAAAAAAAGGATGTGGCAATTTCCGAGGCAGAGCAATGCGGGCAAGTTCTCCTGAGAGACGGGAGTTTCTTCCAGTGTGCGCACTGCCCATGTAGCGGCACCGAAGTCTGCAGAGTCGGGGAGCATGTGGGAGTGGAACACAAAAGGTGGGAGCTTGTTGTCTTGTCGGTAGCAATCCAATCCAGTCTTTGCTCATGTTGTTTGCAAACACCGGAGAACCAAAGAAAAGCCTTGGTAGGTAACAGAAGGTTGTGGTGTTGAATTTTCATTCACAGTTTCCTGGCACCGCTTGGAAGTGTGGAGACGGAGTCGGTTCAGCGTGGTTGTGGCTTGACGCTACAACCTGCCAACGAGTGTCTGGACTGAGACGGTGCGTTTTTGTGCAGTTGTTTTTTTTGAGCACATGCCGTGCGCGCTCGAGGCTCTGACAGTCATCAAAACGTTTTGTCTTTGATTGGCTATTCCCACATGTTGGAATAGGTGAAAGCAAAAAGCTGGGTGTCATCAAAACAACACAAACACAAAACACCACAAACCAAAACCCAACCAAAACCGAACCAAAACGACCCAGAAAGACACCCAGGAAACTATGTGAAACACTTCGCTTTCAGAAAAGTCCCCAACCCAGTTGAGGATCGGCGCATTGTGTCTCTACTACCTCAGTGGTACTCCTACCTTGCGCAGTTTCATCTACGAGGACGTGGGTGAACCAACCTCTCACCCGTGTTCATAACAGAAACGGCGAAAGGCTACTACCACATACTCTGCAAGACCTTGAGTCACTTGGGACATTTATATGTTGAATTTGTTATGGCATTGCGGAGCAGAACTGCGCGGCTTGGGACTTCTGAAAGCGTTGTAGTTGTCTGGGTGTCTTTCGGTTTGTTTTTTTTTGTGTTTTGTTCGTGTTGTTTTTTGTTTCCACAGACACCTAGCTTTCCTTCTCACCTATTTTCCAACATGTGGGAATAGCCAATCAAAGACAAAACGTTTTTATGACCGTCTGAGCTTCGAGCGCGCACGGCATGGGCACAAAAAAACAGAAAAGTCCCCAAGCCGCTCAGTACTGCTTCGCGATGTCATAGCAAATCCCAATCATAGATGTCCCAAGTGACTCAAAGTATGGAAGGGGTAGGTGGTGGTCCTGTCTCATCCCAGTCATTGAACAAGGGTGAGAAGTTGGTTCACCCACGTCCACGTAGATGAAGCTGTGCAACTCAGAAGAACCATTTGAGACAAGAAACCAAAGAAAGGTCGTTATTCCTGCTTCCGTAGTCCAGATGACTCAAGAATGATCCTGGAAGAAACTCCTTCCATTCCACTGTGGTCAAGTAGTAGACCAAGATGAAGGAGATCACCAGGTGCTGTTTTCCCAGTCTGTCCTGTAGCATTAGGTAGTTCAACTGCATGCCCATTGTAGTGATATATGTTTTGTCGTCACTGACACGAGGGTCAAAGAGCCTGGGGTCCGCGACTGACGCCAATGCAGTCATAGAGATGCCACCAGGACATGTGGGCGGCGGTATGGGTGGAGAAGCACCACAAAAGCCGATGGAGCACCCCATACCCACCTTGACCAGTATTCCATCCTATGCAAGCGTCGGTAATGGAGAGTTTGTTTGTGCATCATGTGTTCCCAAGCTCAAACTGTCCTCTCCACGAGCACGTCTTGTCTTTTCCCAAGGTGAGGTGGTTGCTCTTCAACTGCCTCGTGATCCTTTGCCCTAGTGGTTGGTCACCCTCTGACCTCTCTGAAAGAATTGTCTATATCGCAATGAGGTGTAATACCTAGTATTTTCACTAGCAAGCATCTTGTTGGTGCATCATATGTTCCCAAGCACAAACTGCCACGTCCACGCGCACTTCTTGTTATCACATGGAGGCAGGTCAGTGTCCTCCCGGTGTGATCGCAGAAGAAGTTAAGCACGGTAAAGGCAACAGCGCCCAGCCGTGCGGTCATATAATGCTGTCATCTGAGAGTACTGAGGAGAAATGAACAAGGAAAATCCCATCTGGCAAGATCATCACTTTTTCAGTCGGACTCTCGCTTGTGCACTTAACAGGGTGTGTTGACCCTTTCGGTTCAACTTTCAAAGCTGAGCTCATGGCTGTCTACTTTGCGGTTTTTCATTTTGGGGGCCAGGTTCACATCACTACTGATTGTGCCGCCGTTGTCAAGGTTTGGAAATCTATCCTTTGGCGTGGAAGTGTTGACAGTGCTCTTGCTTTTGCTCCAATCTGGAAACAGATTTGGGAGCGGGTTTGTTCTCCTCATGGCGTGAGATTATTCCTTCGGTGGATCAATATTACTTGAACGCGTTGGTTTAACCCAATGTCAAGGTCAGGTGTTCAACCCTTCAGTCGAAGAGCAGGATACCATGTGAGGGTGTCTCCGTGATAGCTCCACAGGTAGCAAAGCACCCTTGTATATATAGACATCGGTGGAAACCAAACTCTAATCAAGGCCCCTTGGTCAAAAGAATGGCCATGCATTTAGGTCAAGACACGGTTATCTCAATGGAATTTCTCTCTGGTCTGGGCTTCCAGGTGGCCATCTGGGCTTCCTCTGTTGGGTTGTCATTACTATGGTCATGTGATGTCATTGGCCACAAGCAAATCATATCATATGCTGCTGACCTCAGATATCTGTGTGATGTCAGTGACATTATAATTCACTGCCTGCAGTTACCGGGTGTCATTTTGTTTGACATGTTTGTCCATGGTCATGTGACGTCATTGGCCACAAGCATATATCAAATATAAGCTGCTGATTTCAGATACTTGTGTGATGTCAGTGACAGTATAGTTCACTGCCTGCAGTTACCGGGTGTCATTTTGTTCAGATTCATCTGGGACATGTCAATGACTGCGACATTCCATGGCCGTTCTTACCTGCCAAATGCTTTGAGTCTTGTGCAATTTTGAAATTCATGTTTTTTTGGGGCGTCATGTATTTTAATGCATTTTTTTGCATGTATTTTTGATTTAGGGGTTGTATTGTTTGCGGGCGTCCCTGCTGCCACGTAAATCGAAGTTTTCACAATTTACGTTTTAAACGGCAGAAAACGACAAGAGTAAGTCCAAGTGTGGGATGTGGGGTTTTGGAATGAAACTTGCAACCACGTGCTAGCCAAGTGAGGAAGTACTAAGAAGACCTTTCTCTGCTCATATTCCCTTTTCTATCTTTTTCAAGGTTTTACAAGATTCACAAGTGAATGGCATCATGGATGTACTTTTGGATGACAGCCTTAAAGAGCGATCAGAGTGCGGGATCTTGGTGTCTAGAACGATTCCCTTTTCATCATATATGACATGACTAGTAAGTGAAAAAGAAAATTTTCATTGTTCTCGGTCCTGGTCATGGCTCCTTTGATTTGGCCCCTTCTCCGACGCACTGCCCCAGCCTTACTGACGTCACACTTTCACCCTGAAAATGATCTGTCACTGTCGCAACCAGTTGTTTTCTTTACAACCCCAATCCATTCCTCAGGCCGGGGCTGTGGCTGTGAGTCGAGGCTTTGCTGACGGTTCAGTTCATTCAGGACGAAATTTTGATTTGAGTCAGGTTTTTAACAGATGAGTCTTTGCCCAACCGTGTCTGTTTCAGAGCGAATCATTTCAAGCCTGATCGAGCGATCGAGCCAATCATTTCAAGCCTGATCGAACCGTTAGTGTCTTGCTCAATCTTGAAGGGCCGTCATTTTGTATCCATTTCTTTTCAATTTGGTCATGTCGGGCAGTGGCTTCTTCATGCGTAGGTTGGGTACCATTCATAGTGACCAGAGTTTTGCTGAGGGGGCAACTTTGAAGCGAACTTTTGCTGCCCAGGTGCACACACTGGTTGTGCTTTCGCAAAAGGAAATCAGCGACTTGCAAGCCGAGTGGGACATTCCCACTTTGCATGAATTGTGGGTTCAAATGGAGTCGTTGGAGAAGATTGCAAGTGCGGTTCACACCGCATCCCCGATTCCTTTTCATGTTTCCTTACCTGTGGGGGAGGATTGGCCTGTTCGCAACTTGACCCCTGGAGAGAAAGAGATTGGTAAGCAGTTGGAGAATGAATTCAAGCGAGCTTGGGCCCTTTCAACCGTTTCAGATTTAGATCAGAAGAAGTTCCGCTTCTACAAAGCCGCTGATAACTTGTCGGACCTTCTTGCAGCTATTGGTGAATCCTTGCACTGGGACGCCGTAGGTGTGTACAGCATTTACGTCCAAAGAGCTCTTGGCATTGATTTCGGACGTGAAGAGTCATGAAGTATCATTTGACTGCCGTATCACGAGTGGCATGGGTTGGTGAAAATATCTTTGCAGCTGCAGCTTTTTGTTTGTCCATTATTTTTCATTGCAACTTGCATGCTTTTGTTTGTGTCATTGTTGATCCATTGATGTCTTCAAGATAAGATATGTAAACATCAATGCATCATGTCTGCAATGTGCCAGGAGTTCATCTTCTTTGTCGCTGCTTGTGGTTTCTGGAGGCAACACCGCTGCCTGTCATTCTGTCGGTCAGCCATCGCGGTTTTTGTTGGTGTCATTGTTGATCCATTGATGTCTTCAAGATGAGATATGTAAACATCAATGCATCATGTCTGCAATGTGCCAGGAGTTCAGCTTCTTTGATATTGCTTGCTCATCGTTTGCAGCTTGTGGTTTTTGGAGGCATCTGGAGGCAACACCGCTGCCTGTTGTCCTGGTTTTGTCAGTCAGCCAGCAGGTGTTTGTTTGTGTCATGTTTGATCCATTGATGTTTACGTAGATTTGTGCGATGTGGCAGGATTTTGCCCTCTTTGATTTCTGCCTACTAGTTTGCCACTTCTGGATTCTGGAGGCAGCAGACACCCCGTATGTTTTGTTTTCAGGCACCATGTTGTGTCGGAAAAAGCATTCGACTGTTGCTTGAAAAATCTTGTCCAGGCTCTCTCCCCTCTTCCTGTTGGGTTCCCAAAGATATAGACCTTCTTATGATGTGGCAGTCGAAGTCTTTTGTTTGCGTTCAAAATTTCCAAATAGTAATACATTGAGGTGAAATATCGGGGTCGCCAAGTTTGCTTTTGTCCTGTTCAAATCTCAGATGACAATGGTAAATCTTTGTTTCATGTCGCGTCAAAGACTTTGTTGAGGTTTCGTTGTGTCCATGTGGATGAACGGCGGAGTCCTTTAGAGATACGTGCCCTCGTTTTCATGTTTTTGCTGAGCTGACTGTCCTCTTATTTTTCATAATGTGTTCGCTTTGTGTAACTTGTTGTAATGTGATCATGTGTTTCGCCGTCTGTTCACTTAGAGTGGTGGATCAAGCTTAAATTTCAAGCTTAAATTCTCTCAGCGCGATGCCGGCGATTCCGCCAATCTTGGATTTGTGCATGCCTTTGTGCGTTTTGAGATCAGCAATGATTACAACTCAGTGTTGGCCACAGCCCGACATTGGTAACTGCCCAGGTCTGATTCTGAGGAGGAGCCCATCGTGAAGCCAGATGCTGCTCCGAAGGCATGGTGTTCATGGGGGGATCTCATCTTCAAACTAGTCAAGAACGTTTTACTGCGCTAGGATTCACCCTGGCGGACTTATGTGATTTCGAAGACTTGGGCTTCCCAGGATCAGGCTTCCAGTTTGTTGCACTGACTTATTGACTGTGAATGTGAGTGTCTCTTAGCTGCCAGTTTCCACCACATGGCATCCTGGCTCCTGGTTGCCGCTTGCACGCTGTGCGCGTCCCGCTTAAAACGTCTCCACCTTTGAACTTGAAAGTGGCGGGGGCCTTGAGACTGAGTTATTTTGTGGTGCCGTTTTTGAGACCGCTTATTTTGCTTTAGGCTTGCAAACAACGTCCGGGCAAGAAAAGCAATGGCGCCCAGAAGTTCACCGGCAAGAAAACGTTTAAGAGTTGGAGCACGATCCGACTCATCCTTAGTTTGCTTGAAGGCCACCGCTTTGCATTCAGAGTTCTTCCATGTTTCAAGGATGTTTCTCTTCGACCACTTCTGTGACGAAGAGTGCTGTGAGTTGCCGTGGGATCTCGGTCCTAGCCTAAGATGTTTTCAGGCAGCTTCATGTGTTGTGAACTTCTGACTCACACTTATTCATCTTATTCATATTCATCAAAACTAGACATTTGCCAGAGGCAGCAACACTTAGGCCCCAACAAGCGCCAACCAGCAAGAGACAAAAACGAACTTATTAAGACAGAGTAACATCAATAACAAATAGAAAAGATCATCATCAACAACAACAACTAAAAACAACAACACCATGTTCAACAACTTGTCAAGCAACAGCAACAACAACCCCCATTACTATTTTTTACTGCTGCACCTGGACCTGCTGTAAGTCGTTTTGATGTGGCCTGACTAGTATTATACTTTTGGTTTTGATGCTGGTAAGGATTTCCCTCCAGCTCATTGTGTCCTATTTGACAGTTACTGTGAGATATTGATAAAAGTTGTCCAAGACTAATCTCTGGCAAGTTACTACCTTATTGTAGTTACAAATTGCAGCAACGCAAAATACGTTCAACAACTCTTAAGGTACCCTGCGAGCATTTGCTTATTTTTTCTCCAGGGCAAAATGGTTTGTGGCCGTTCCTACCTGTAAATGACTGTTTCAAAATGTTTGTCCAGTCCACTTGGGAATAGTGCTGTAACAACTAGCAGCAGTTCGGGCATGGCCTGCCTCTGCAATGGTTTTTTCACCCATTACTGTTCCTTCCGGAGCGTGCCCAGGACCTTGCCAATCAAGTGGCTTATTCGATCCCTTACAGAAACGCAATCCGAAAAGCTGGGCGCAAGCCCGGAAGATTTCTGTCAGTGCCAGCCGCTGAGCACCTGTCAGGTGGGGACACAGAAGTGTTTTTTAATGGGCAAGTTTGTGGTTTACTGCAAGGCCTGCCCGCTGGCTGGTCGAGCCAGCATGTTAACATCGATGCCGGGAATGCCAAGAAGATAGAGAAGATCTTCTGCGGCGAGGTGAGCCATTGTTTCTCAATGATGTTTGTTTTGGATTCCGAGTCTTTTTTGCTCTTTGCGCAGGGCCCAGGCAACCGCATTCCAGCCGTGTCTTTCTTTTCTGGCATTGGTGCTTTGGATTTGGGCATAGCAATGCCTGAGGCCAAGTCTTGGTGTCAGTTTTCCCACCGTCAGTGATTCCTTGCGAGAAGGTGTTTGTTTGATTTGGTTGACACTTCACAGTTTGTGACTGACTGCAGCCCTTTATGCTGGAAGGAAGGTCAAGGACAAACATAACGCCGTACAGGAGAACAGTCTTGTGAAATCAATCTTACCCGTCCACGCAGAGTTGGCCCACCACATGGAGCAGTGGAAAACGATCCGTACTGTGGGTATCAATCAAATCAAGTTGCTTGCAAGCACTGGAGCTGCCTTCAAAATGTTTTTCTCTAAGAGATGCTCTTGTTGCAATCTATGGCTCTCACATTTCGTTTGTTTCTCTTTCCATTATTATTGTCAGCCTAGGGTTTCTGGTGGAGCTTCAGTCTGGTGCCGATGGCGGGGCTCAGTGCACCCTGGCTGCATTCATTTTGAAGTCAAGTTTGGTATGGTTTGGTTGAGAACTGCTTGCCTGTCTGTGATCAGTATGTCAGTAAATTATCCCAGCATAACGATTATTCGGAGTGGATTCGACAGGTGGACCTGGAACAATGGCTGGGTTGAAGTGGCCGAAGAGGATGTCGCAGCCACCATGCAGAACGGTGCCAAAGAGGAAGACCCCAAGGCTGTTACCCCGATCACTCAGAGATTTCAACTTTTCAGAAATTCTTCAGATAATAGCCAATCCTGCCTCAAACTTTTCTGGCTGGATGACCAAGTGATATTTCTCACTCATTGCTACTGTGTTTCTTCATCTTGGTATTGACTGACATCTAAATTGATGGCTTAGGCTCAGGCACGTTTCGACAACCCCTTAAGAACGACCATCGCACCTAGTTTGTTCACACTTGCTACCACCCTGGACTTATCGTTAGGAATGGTTGGGAACATTCCACTTTGAAAGAAACGACGCTCTAGTAAAATCAGTTGCTGAAAGTTTTTTTTGTTTTCATGTGTTTGTTTGTTTCTTTCTTTGTTTGTTTGTTTGTTTGTTTGTTGTTTCTTGATACTTCTGCAACTTCTACATTGTATACAGTATGAATTACTGCCTCTAGTATTCCTACTACTATCTAAGAAATTGACGGGCTTCGCAAAACCGGCGTTGTACGGCCTACGGTTTGGATCTCTTGTGTGTATCAGTTACCTTTGGGAATAAACTGTACCCAAATTAATTGCTGATTGCAAGAACAGATTGCTTTTTTGTTTTGGCTTCCGGGCCCAGATAACATAGTCATTGCCTTTACAGCATGATAAGTCTTTCAAAAGAAATGGTTCCTTTTTCCATTGCAAGAACTAGTATGTCATGTGTCAACCCACTTTTTAATGACGTGGGCTGTCTCCCTTTTAAAGAAAGGTCTTTTGCTGACAAACATTTGATGGGAATTGTGGTTAGTAAAGCTTTAAAGTGTCTTGTTTCGGTTTTATAACCAATGCTTTGGACAAAATCTACCCTTGCATTTTCGTGTTCAGGCATCGTGTTCTCCAGCAGAGCGGCCGAGCAAGCGTGCAAAGTAGAAAAAACATGCTTCATATAGATGTCTCCAACCAATCTGCGTCATTGGCGTGCAAGTCTTGCCATTGTAATTCTAAATTATCATGTGGATGTCACTTGGAATGATGAGGTGGTTTGAGACCGTGGAGTTTGTGGGGTCCTAAGTCCGTGCCACATGTAAATGGTGCGCCATCTTGTTGAAATTAAGGTCGAGCGGGACTTGAATTGCCAGGCTGTGCTTCGAGCTCGCCAACAAGAACAGCTGCTCCCTTCTTGTCCTATCAGATCAGAAGTCGTTGGCTGGACGCCCAGCCCAGAGGCCTTGAAAGCAGAGGCATTGGTAGGAGGATTCCCCTGCCAAGTCAAGGCCTCAGCTTGTTTATCCTCAATTTTTCCATCCTTCGTATCAGACTGATAGAAACTCAAGATGACTCACATCTTTCAGTCTAAGTGTTCCTTCTCCCTTGCTAAGGGGGTAAGTGCAGCAGGAGCCCAGGGGGGGCTTAGCGACTCGAGATCAAAGCTGGTGGCAGAGATGTTCAATGGATATGACAAGCTTCCGAAGGCGTTGTGAGCTTAGTTCTTGCTTTGATCGAGGTTCGCGCAATTTCACGAAACAGTTTTTGCACTTAGTGCATGATAAGGCGGGCCCTCCTTTTAGAGAATGTTGGGGCCCTTTTGAGCAAGCAAAAGAATTGCCGCCAGCTCTTGAAGTTCATTCTTAAGGAGCTGCAAGTTTCGTTGTTCTTGATGGCTTTTGGTTCCACAAAGATTCTGAGCAATGTGAATTTGGCAGGAATGTCACCGCAGAGGCCTGATTCTTCGCTGGGCAACGGTGTCACTTCGCAATGTGGGACTGCCCGCTGGCGCCTTAGACAAGATCAAAACACACGCCCCAATTTCTTTTGTCCATGGTTGCCATGGTGCAGGCAAACCGCCGGCGGGTTTTCATGCTGGCTGCGCCAGCAGGCTTTCAGCTTCCGCAGGATTGGCGCTGAAGTGTTGTTCCAAAGCTCTTGTTGTCAGTTCTTTGATGCTAGTATGAATCATGCCGTGCGAGTTTCCAGTAGTTATTAGATGTTGTTTACTGGCTTGTCCTGGAGGGGCCAGCTATCGCGACTTGGGTGGACACGCCCTGGAATGAGTTGTGTCCAGTGAAGTTGGAGGATTACTTGACAGATGATCGCACGGAAGAAGACAAGGTTCGCATAACTGCCATGGGCAACTTGGTGGTGCCCCTGCAAGGGCATGTTGGGATGTCTATTTTGAGCAATATGTGCAATCTGCCCAGCTACGTGTGATTTGTTCATTCGGCTGCAGATTTAATTGATTGCACGTGGCTGGCCTTATCCAGCCAATTGAAGTCGCAGGTTTCTTGCAGCACAGTGTTTGTGACACACTGCATGTTGTTTCAAAGCTTTTAGGCAAAAAATGTATTTCGTGTGCGTCTGTGCGGCAGGCAGCTGAACAGAAATCATGCATTTGATGCGTTCCACGTCATGTCCGGAACTTGCTTTGCTTTCAGACTTCACCAAGTGGCTCCTTGCAGGAGATGTGGCTCAAACTGGTTTTTCAAGTCTATATCAAATTGTATTTCAAGTTGTTCACGTCTTTATTAAATTTTCAATCTCTCAGAATTTGATCCACAAATCAGTCCATTGTTCTTTTCTTCACGCGTCAATGCGCTATATATGTACGTATTTATTTGCCAAAAGTGTTATTCAAAAAGTTGTCATTGATTCATTGATTCATTTTAATGGGTGGCAGAAAGTTGCCAGCAGGGACAGCCCTCAGCGATTCTGATGGTGAATTGGATGAGTCCGCTAGAGGACTCGCACCTGTGTCTCTCCTCTCTGATTCTGATGTAGATTCACATGAAGCTGAGAGCATATGCCTAGAGGAGCCAAAACGAGGAAGGAAAAGGAAAAGGAATGCCAGCAAGCCACCGCTAGCTGAGAGATTGAAATCAACTGACAATTTAGAGAAATTGGTTAGCCGCCCTTGCAAGCGATGCGTTCACGGCTGCCTGAAGAAGTTCAGGTTTGTTTCCAAGTTTAAGGAATTGACTGCGTATCGTGAACATTGGTGCGATCTACACAAAATAGACCAGGACCAATTGGTTGCTTGCCTGCTACTAGCCAAACAAACCCAAAAATCCATTGCATGCATGACCCCACCCTTGAAATCCAGATTCCGCAGCAAAAATAAATTACCTTGTTTCTAATCAATTGGGATTATAGCGTTGTCGTAGCCCTGTAAATATGTTGTTCTTGTTGTTCTTGTTGTTGTTGTTGTTGTTGTTGTTGTTGTTGNCATATTTGATAGATGGGATATGATAGGATAGTCTATATTAGATATCATTTTTCTTGCGGGCTTGACAGAAAAGACGCGTGCTGGCTTTCGTTCACCCCCCTCACAGGTTTCTTTTATTCGTAATTAATTACATGATTGTTGCAGTTAACAACATCGCTTCGGGGCCCATGGGTTTTCCGAACCTCGCTTTCGAACCTTGGTTGGTTTCACTTTTTTGTTGCAGGTTTGGGAGGCGATCCGAGATTTGCAGAAAGAAGCTGAGTTCAATCAGTTTGATTGCATCCACTGGAATTTTCTCGGTGTGCCAGTTTGCTTGGAAGCTTGGAAACGGCTTCGAGGTCTGGGTTCCTTTGTTTATGCTTTTGGAAGGGTGTTGGTCGCAATTTTTGTTTTCGGTTCTTGGCTGGTGTGTCTACCACCTGGTCGGGGTTCAGTTTGCAACTAGTTTTAAAGCGTCTTTTTTTGCTTGGTATCCAAGCAAAAAGCTAAGACTAAGAATTAGATGGATGACATCTTTTAGTTTTGTGGTTGGCTTGAGGTTCTGCTCGCTTTCGACGGCTTCGCAAATCTGTGACAAATTCAGACCCTTCCCCACCGGTCGACCTGAGATACTTGACGAAGCCATTAGTCAAATTGAATGCCGAGAGCTCGAGGGCACAGATTGTGTCTTTCCTGGAGGGTATATACAACAGCGTTGCTGAAACCTTGCCAGATGTCAAAGATGGGGCCCATGATGGCGACGAGTTCACACTTGTAACACCGGCTGATCCATGTGAAGACCAATACCGAGATGCTCTTACAAAAGATGATCTTGTGACAGTGACTGCACCTCGAAGAGGTAAAAAACGGATCAGGTCCAAGATCAAAAGTGTTGCTATCACCGATGGTCGACATCCTTCTCAGAGTGAATTGGAAATTAGATATCTCCCACCTGGTCACATCAAAGACTATTTTGACCAGCTGAGGGCAAGCGATGAAGAGCACAATGTCAGTTTTTCATACTTCTGGAAAGTGACTTGCTCTTTGCAGTTGTAGTTTTTGTGGGTACTGCCCAGTCTTTTCATTTTTGGTTGCAAGACAAGACCTGAGCATAGCTTGATTGTTTTTGCTTGCTTGAGACAGGTTTGGTACGAAGACTTTCCACATCTGAAATTTCGTCCAAAGACGATGCATTCGGTGTGCTCCCAATGTGTTCGCCATCGCCACCTGATCAAGAGCTTGAATCATCACCTGGCCGCGAGAAAACGACAACTTCAAGCATACACAGCACATTTGCGGCAGCAGTACCGTGATAGGCTTGAATATTGGGCCTCTCGAGGCCGGTCCAGAAGCAAAGGCCACGAATTATCTTTGATAATAGATTCGATGGACCAGGCGAAATTCGGATTTCCCAGAGGACCAAGCATGAGAAGCAAAGATCTATCAAATTTCAATCGCCCTCGCTGTCACATAACGGGATTGATATTACATGGACGAGCAGTAATGCTGAGCATTTCAGACCACGACCTACCAAAAAGCTCCTCCACCATGATCGAGCTTGTGGCATCAGCTTTGACTCGGTTGAAAGCATCTGGAGTGGTGTTGTCGGAGTTGGATCTTCGGATCCAATCCGACAACACGGTGAGGGAAATGAAGAACAATCCGTTCTTACGGTACCTTGCAATGATGGTTTCAAATGGCATTGTGAAGTCGGCGAGGCTCGCTTGTTTAACAAGCGGGCACTCGCACGAAGACATCGATCAACTGTTTGGGTCTTTAGCAATGTTTTTGGTCCGTAAGTGTCGGGTGGCTTCCACACCTTTAGACTTCAAAGAATGCCTGGAACTTTTTCTTTCGAAACTTCCTCGTCCACACGAACCAGATCGTTGGGTGATCAAATTGGATGCAGTTCGCGATTGGAATCATGGCAGTCCAAGATGGAGTTCTGTGTAATTTGTTGGTGTCTTAGGGAGTGGCCAAGTTTTCTCTTTAGTTATGAAGATCTTTTCCTTCCAAAAGCCAACCCCAGTTAGGAGGAAAACGTGTTCTTGGTATATAGGTTGTACTTCAAAACTTCGGAGTCAACACTTTGAAATTTATGGTTACATGTTGTTCAATTTTTTCAGCACTTTCTCTATTTGGATTCGTTGTTGATTTAGGGCCTTTCTGGGCCCCAAATCCAGTGCTGCAAACTTAGGAAGGGCTTCCTTGCTGAAGGGCTGCCTGTCATGATCAAGGGATTGAACGGGCCAGGGGCACCGCATGTCTTGCAGATGGATCGACGGGCAGACCTCGGCCCCTAGCCTACTTGGTGTCCATTTCCTAGGGATATTCCCAGCTACTACATAGAAACAGTTTCAAAAACCGGGAGAACTCTTAGGGTTCAGGTGCTCTAAGATGTTTAGATGAAGCTGCCAAATTTGATTTGTGAGATTTTCCGAACAAATTGCCACATCTTGTCTTGAACACGGCATATGAACTTGACGTTTTTTCAAATCGTTTTTCGATAGTTTCAGGACCGGAGAATGAAATCGTCGATCCTTTTTGGAAATTGGAGCCTCACCCACAAGATGTTGTGCTGAGGCGACTGGTGGTCCATGAAATTGTTTAGTTTAATGCTGTTTTGTGCCTTGCGTGGGAGACATGCTTGGTATTATACCTTTTGTTGTGCACTTGCCAGGACCAAGCAGTATATGTGTGACACAGGGTGGAAAAACTGCTACAACTACTTCCCCAAGGCCGTAGCCGACGTCAGGTTGCCCTTGGGTTTGCCGGCAGGCGGGCCTTCCATGTCAAATGATCTCATCAAAAAAAGAGATTTCATCTTCAAAGTTTGCCGTTCAAAATGTACAACGGTTTTAAAATAAATGCTGCTTTTGGATTACTGTTTTCCCGTGGTAGTGACTTGGTCTGTGTTTCCTAATGTTTCCATGTCCTGGCAGGTGTTATTGACAGAAATCCTTTGGGCAAGGACTACATTGACCACATCACGAAACATTTACCTGTCCTTCGCAGCTATGGTATGAACGATGCAGCTGATTATTTGGAGGGGTGGATTGGAGGGTCTATACCAACTCCGACTTTGCAGAATGTCTCAGCGTAGCTTTGTTTTAAGTGAAAAGTTGTGCATATGTTATCGTAGTCCTATGTGATTTTTGTTTCAGGCAACTTTCATTATTTGGTGTTCATTGTGAAGCTAACTGTGGTTTGCAATTGAGCGGTGCATTCAAAAAATACGTGCTTGCTTAAGATTATGATGCTGAGGTGCGCGGTGTTGACAGGACCACGGTTTTTACGAGATGTTCGGATGTATGAGGCTGCGCGGTTTGACCCTACCGCCAATATTCTACGGTGTCTTGACGGAAACAATTCTTGACTCTTGACTCCCATACTTTTTTTTGAAACTTGTCATGTGGAAGTGGACCGCAGAGCTTTGATGGATGATGGAAACATTATGTGTGTCTTAAATGAGGTTGGGGGCGCATCCTGACCGTGCAAAGGATCATGCAGAGTACATGGTACGAGCACGGAAGCGAATCATTTTAGAGGCCGCGGCCTCTGCGTGGGCCAATGGTGTACCTTGGGCCGAGGCCCTCGCGATTTCCAAGAGAGCAGTCAATGCTGCATCCCCCAAGCCAAAGGCGCTACCCAAAAGGAGATCAGCTCGGTAAATTTTTTGAAAAGTGTTGTGGAATGATTGTGGTTTGCATCTACTTCGAAAAAGTCTGGATCTTCAATTTTTCCTTGCAAATCTGTTCGCGTTAAAAAAAAAAACGTCAGAATTTTGGCAATGTACCGGAAAAATCTCTACAATGAAACTGCAGAATTGCAATTTCAGGATTTGAAAATCAAGCATTTTCCAGGCGTTTTTAGGCACTTGGCGGCATGGAAATTCCATGTTTGGCAGAATGGACCCGGATTTTGGCAAAAGTCAAAAAAATTGGGGTGCGGCATTACGTTTAAGGGGGTGTCTTTGGGGGGTGCGGAAAAAAATCAGATTCAACACCACTTGGATCATTAGAATGCAAACTGCAAAGTGTTGAACGCAGCCCTGGATCCAACACCAACTCTTAATTGATTGGAAAAAATCAACGCATGAAAAAAATATCATGTTGTTTTTTTTTCATGGCGCATGGGAAGTGTTGAAAGCAGGGCCGCTTTCAACACTATGGACCTTGGTCTCCAAAAACTTCACAGTGTTGGATTGTGTTGGGTGGTGTTGATAATTTTGATGTGAAGTGTCGGGTCTTGGCAAGATCCGACACTGGCTTCAAAGGTGTTGGGGTTCTTTTTGAACACTTGCAATGTTTGTTGCTAATTACATCTAGTGTCGGATCTTGGCATGATGCGACACTTGAAACCGCGATTGTACTTCACTTTGAAGTGTTTCAGGTATGTTTGATGCCTATGGATATGAAGTGTCGGATTCTTCCAGGATCCGACACTTCAGGTTTCACTAAGATTAAAGTAGTGCCATGTCTCTTCAAAGGCTTTTGGTTCAGTTGGTTTCCGAAAAACATGTGGACACTTGAGACCTGTTTCATCAAAAGGACCCCGTTTCACCAGGTTCAAGACTAGAGGCTCAAACTGTTTTCAGCATTCATGAATCGTGCCACAAAACACAAGAACTCTAAGGCGGGAATGTGTTGGTGTCGGATTTGCAATTTTGCTGTTGCTCACTTTTTGTTTCTGTCCTTGAAACAGGCCCGTGCAAAGCGGAGAAATGCGGCGCCATCAAGCGATGTGCTTAGCATCTCATCTGTCACCTCACCTCCGATTGCAGAACTTTTTCCAAAATCTTTGACTTTCAGGGAGTGAGCCGGGGCCCCTCACTCGAACAATGACAGGTGCTGAGTTGGAGGCCTGTTAAACCCATGTTTATTGCCTGGTTGGCTTATATATTTCTTCTGCGAGGCAGCCTTGGATGCGGATACGATCATGTCAGGGATGGATGCTGTTTTGCTGCAGTATGAGTTTGCTGAAGAAGGCCCTCCAACCTTGTTGCATGAGTGTTTGTGTGTGGCAGCAAAAAGAAATTGCTTTTAAGTTACTGTGCGCTGCAAGGTTCTTTTCATCCTCTCGGGGCTGAGGAGGCTATCTTTTTGCGTGGGACGAAGGACCCGGGTCCACATTCCAAACATGTGTCAGTGCCCTATAAGCTTTTTTTGGATTATGATTCCATCACATGACATATTGATGTGTAGATTTGTGTGAATATGTACCAACATTTTTTGAACCATGAATTGAGGTTGCTGTGGGGAGAAACTGCTGCTTGGCCATCTATCTTCACACCATTGCCCGATGCTCCTGTCATGTGGGTGGGAAAGACGACCGAGATGGCCGGGAACTTTGCAGTTGTTTTCCCTTCCGAAGGTCTGCTTCCATCTGATCCACCGTTGCCAGTCGCGATTGGGCCCATTGACGGTATGAACCCTGCATTTTCTTTGGCCCTTTGCCCTGAGAAGTTTTTTGCGTTGAGGGACGGGTTGAGGGACATGCCCGAGTCGATGGCGATGACTTCCCGTTTCTGGATTGCACATTACAGTACAATCATGTCAATGTGTGTGTCCTTTCATTGTTTCTCGTGTTTGCTAAGTGGATTTCATGTGGCCAACATGCTCTCTTCCACTCACAATCTCTCCGTGGCTCGTTGCTCCGTTGAGGTCCTCCCCCTGGCGAGGTTAGGCTTCAGGAAGTTGATGCCCAAGCACATTCGTCAGATTGATGTTATAGCTGCAAACGGGCAAAACTTCATACAGTTTTGCCAGTGCGTCTGATTGACTGTCATGTGCTGACGCGCACCTCGTGCTCATCGTTGAACAGCCAAACAAATCAGCGAACTTATCTGATGTTGTTTCGTGCATGTCATTAAGTTTAAGTCAGAATTGCCGAATGATGCCGCATGCAAGCAACACCTTCTTGCCACCTTGCTGCCAGCGACAGTTGTGACAGTGGAAACTTTTCTGCGCCAACTTTTGCCCTTTATGTGTCTTGTTTGGCTCAGGATCGAATCTGAGAGAATCATTTCTGAGTGACCTGCCTGTTTGTCATCCGTGCAGGGTCATGGCACCGAAGAAGCGTAAGTCGGCAGGAGGTGGAGGTGGCAATGAGAAGGCCGCCAAGCTTGGGGAGGAAGACATTCCGGATTATGTCAAAAAGCTGATGTCGTGGTTTCTTGGCTTGCAAGCTCTGATGTTTTTCGGTGGTGGTGGTGTTGGAACAGGATGCCCATTGTCACAAACGCGAGGCTTGAAACAACTGTGCTGCCTGGTGGTGGAGCTGACTTGTATCTCTCCAAGCAGTACTCGAGTCAGGTGGGGCTGAGTTGATAGGCATGTTTGTCATTCTACCATGATGTCATGGAATTTGTTTGTTCTTACGTCCAACATCAGGCGAAGAAGATGGAGTTTGCAGGGAAGATTGACACCATGTTCCCACCAGATCCCAGGATGCCGTTGCCACATGATGGTGGCTGTGATGATTGTGATAGGGATGATCATGTGGAAACATGTGCAAAGTATCACGATTAATTTTGCGATAACCTTTACCATCTTTACCAACCAACAACGATGTTTTTCTTTTGAATCTCTTGCATCAAAGCGGTGCTGCAGGATCCAAAACTGGGCCCAAGACTTGGATGGACCAGTTTTTCTTCGGCCTTGGATGTTGGCGTGGCGAGCCGACTATGGTTTGGCAGGAATGGCAGAGCCCGACGAGTTCACCAAATTGGTTGAGCTCGTGGCAACTTCAGGTTTCAGGACCAACAGTGATATCCCAGGTGTCGAGAAACTAGCTGTTTGTGAGCCAACAAAAGAATGGTTGAATGGCGCTAATGGAGGGTTGGAACGGCTTCCTGCTCTTATGCCCAACAGCTTCACGATTTGAATTTAGAAGGTTTTTTTTGCCATCTGGACAAGAATCAGGCAATGCTGTGTATTTACTAAAATTGAGTAGTTCTGTTGCTTTTTCCTGGGACGGCGTTCCAGGTTTGCTGATCAGGCCTTTCAGTGTCGGATACGTCAAAGGCTGGCGACGATCATTGGCAGCACTGATTGTGATCCAGGGGCTGATTGAGTTGGAAGTCGACTTAGAGGTGCTTCCCAAAGAGGTGAGAGTTTCTTGGTGGCTTTTGAGGTTGCAGGACTTGTGGGTTTTGCACATGCGCTCACTTTCTCATAGCTATCAAACTATGAAACGATGTTTGATGGTTGTGAGGTTACTTTTGGCACGGTCTATGCAACAGTTGGAAAGTTTCGGGACATGAAGCAGCTGGTCAACAGCAGCCGTGGCATCACCATGCAGTCCACGGAAGTTCGCAAAAGTCAGAACTGTTTCAATTTTATGAGACAGATTGACGTGCTTGTCAAAGCAGGGATGCGTGAGGCAGCTGAGGCAGAATCTAGGGAGTTGTTTGGCAAGTTGTTTCGTGATGGACACCTAGCCTTATACTGTCAAAAGTGTGGTTTACTCTGAAATCATGTTACTTTGAAGAAAAGGGTTAAACAGTTACAGCCAGGAAACTTTGTGCTTGTTTGGTTGGCGGGTGCCACCAAGGAGTGGGATAAAAGCGCTCGTGTCGCACGAGCATTCCAGATTGGTCCGAAAGAAGCAGCTGCAGTTCGAAACCTGCTTAACAAAGTGGCCGCACCTACGCGTGAGGCATTGCAGACCGCAGTCAGGGTGCGGGGTATGAAGCCCTTTTTGCAACATGACGTCATTGGGCGTGATTGCTTCAATGTTGGCTGGTCTTCAGGAATGCTTCCCGATTTCGAAGCGTGGAAGTCACAGCTCACGAATGGTGATGATTTGGAATTAGTTTCTTAGATCAAATTGCAGTAAATTCATTTCTTTTGCCCGTCGAGCATGTTGTAGCATCTTTGCCCACTTGCTGTTTTATACGGGTGTCTTTTTTGATGACAAGCGATGTGTTGATTGAGTGTTAACAGCCCTTCTTGCCCTTTCAGGTGACGCTGTTTGTGCAGAGACTTGTCTCTGACTGGGACAGGCAGCCCGCTGGCATCCGCAAGAGCTGGAACTTCAAAGAAGCAACGATTTTACATGCGAATTGCGGTGCTTTTCTCCACTTTGTCAAGGTGCTGAAGGGTAAGGTTTCAGAGGAAGAATATGAGGCAGTTGCTCCAGCCTTGCACAGGCAGTTCATGGGCTCTTTCATGGACAATGACCTCGGTAAGGTCGTCACAAGCTCTGTCCCTCCAGGAGACATTTACAGTGTTGGGACATTCAGGCACCACTGTCCGTGAATGACTCTGTGTGAATGTTTTTTTCACGTAATTATTGCAAAGACTAAGATATGAGAGTGCATTTTTGACGCTATGATTTGTACTATGTGTGTTCAATCAACTGCAGGGACATTGTCAAGGATGCGGAGAGTCGGATTGCAAGAGCTGCAGAGGAACGTGATGAGGAGCTTGCTGAGAAAGTGCGCAAGGCGACGTTTGAACAACTGCACTCCAAGTTCAACTCTGACCTCGAGATTCTCAAAAAGCGCATACCCACAAGGGACCAGGAAGCTGCCGAGGCGGCCAAAGATGTCAAGTACATTCGTGAACGGCAAGCGTGTCTCAGCGATTAAAGGTGTTTGTTTCTCTTGTTTGGTCCTCGATTTGTTTTGATTTGTTTGGATTAGTGTGGCCAGTCTATCGGAAGTTGATGTTTCCCAGCTTTGTAATTAGCAATGGTTTTTAATCCAACAAAAGTGATTTGTTTTTTTTTCAACATGAACATGGACACTCTTGATTTTGGCAGTCTTTTCATCTGGAGGAAAGGGACCTTATGGGTGCAGACGTGGATGGATGAGAAATGCTACTTCGTCCATGATGACAAAGACATGACGCAATCCCAGGTGCAGTTCTCAAAATTCTTGGCTCGCTTCGGTGGTTGTGCTGGAAATGTGTGGGGGCCTCAATTGGTTGCTCCGATCTCTGTAGGCTTGATTTTTAATGTTCATGCCTTGTTGCTTCATTGCTCCATTTCTTAACGCCGCAAACCCCCTTCTGGCAAGGTACATCCTGGTGAGTTTGGATGCTACATTGTGGCCTTCCAATTCAACTTGGTTACACCAGGCTGTTCAGCTGGCAGCAAATGTCCTTCACATGAGTGCCAACAACATTGGTCACCTGCAGCTTCCAATGGCTCATCAGGCAACAGATAACGAGACCGTGATGAAGCATTGCAGAATTGTAGAGGACAAGGTGGTCTTCCACCAGCTGGACATGAATGCGATGACGTTGCTTTTCAAAAAGGATGAGTCTGCGAGGAGCAATGACAAGAGAAAGACCACGCAACTTTGCAAAACACTGTCTTCGAAGCACTTCAAATCAAGTGATGGTGTGTGGGCTACCTCCAAAGCGTGTGAGAGCGGCTACATTGGAAACCTGCCGCTGATGCGGGTTGCGGACATGCTTGGCTACGACGAGACAAACAAACCCAACCCAGGAGCACGTGTTGAACAGACGCTTCTCCTAGGTTCAGGGTATTTTTCTGATATTTTCTGATGTCATCTGTGTGACTTTAAAGTGGTGGGTGTGCGCTCAGTGAAGACATTGTTTCTGATGAACTTGGTCCACCTGACTTGCTAGGAAAGGCATCAATTGCCATCTTGGCATCATCAACGGGTTCTTGGATGGACTAAGCGTTGGTCAAGCTGACAAGGTCGTTTTTGTTGACTGCATCGCAAACAGGCTGGAACACATGTCATGTTCCAAGTCAGTATTGATTTTGGATAATACTTAGTAATTAGGAAGAAGAAGAAGTGAATTTTCTTAGTGCGTTTTGTTTGTAAGGCTGTTTACAGACTTGACCCCTTTTGTTTGACCCTTTTGTAGGCAAGCAGAATTTGCCAGAGCCATTGTTCAGAGAAACCTGTCCGGCACCTCACCTGAGATTCACTACTTTGGCTGTTTGCAGCCAGACCAGAAGGATGTGGCGAAGGACATTGCTGCGGCGGTGTATTCTCATTGGGATGCTTCTTCAACCGCTCCTCCCACACAGCGCCCACGTGAAGAACAATCTGAGGAAGAAGTGCGATTGACTTTGCTTTCTTGGAGAAATGGAGTAGCCCGCTGGCCCGAGCAATTGACAGACAAGTTTCCAGTCGGCACCGAGCAGCATGCTGCCATGATGGAACTGAAGTCACAGTTGGAGGCTTTGTTCCCCAGCGCTGCCCGGGCTGATGACCCAACTCCAAGCCAACCACCCAGGGCGATCGGCACATGCGATTACACAGTGAACGGAGGGAAAGAGCCATTGGACCTTCATCGTGATGTTTCACTGG
The DNA here is from genome assembly GCA_000507305.1 of Breviolum minutum Mf 1.05b.01. NCBI lineage: Eukaryota > Dinophyceae > Suessiales > Symbiodiniaceae > Breviolum > Breviolum minutum. The sequence continues at coordinate 181,494 of DF239447.1, read as the reverse complement.
CAGAGATAGCTGTTGACGACATTGGGAACAGGACACTGCTTTAGGGCTACTGATTTTGCCTGTTCTATCTTTGATGTTCAGGTTGGCCATGTAATGATAAACTTCTTGCATAGATGTATCTTGAACCTTGTCAGGATTGCATCTGTTGCTGGAAAGGGGCAGCGACCTGCCATTGCGATTTCCGACTCATTTGATGTCTATGTAGGGAATGATGGCACTTCTGCTTTGACCCTAGATGCCTCCGAGCTATTTGGCTTCAATGTGGGTGCCTTTGATTACAAGGTTGTGAGGAACGTGGATGCCCAAACCAGCGCGATTCCATGGAGGCTTCAGGATGACTTCAGCTTGGTCGCAGTGGAAGGCAAGTTGTATCCTTTGTGTGAGTTCCTCCACCATTGTGTTACGCAAAAGGGGCTTGCTGAGATTGGGGTCGAAGATCACAAGGTGGCAAGCCAGTATCACCTACGTGTACCTTTGCAAGAATCAATACTTTGCCCCAGTTGACGCTATCATTGTGGCGAAGTTACTGAGTAAAGATTTCAGACTTGCGTGAATCCTGGTTTCTATTTCAGTTTGATGTAGCCGCAACTGATAGCAAGACACGGCGTAGATTATCGTAGTACACTATGATAATTCACATACATACCTGTCACATCAAACCAATAGTGTACCACCAAAAAGTTCTGTGTGAAAACACCTCATTCGGGATCTTGTGGAACTTTGTTCCAGTTTGAAGTCTCAAAAATTGATGTGGCTTGGCACTACTTGTGTTGTCTATTGTTGTATCTGTTGTCCTCTGCACAACATGTGGGGTTTAGCCCTGGTGCGAGAAACGTGTCCACGCAGCAAATTCGCAAACACAATTCCTATAATGGTTGACTAGTTGTCCATCCTTCCGGCTTTTATGCTTTATATTTAGTGTCACGCCCTCCGGCTCTGACCTCGACACAAACATTTGAATAGGACCTGAACCTAAGCTATCATTTGGTTAAAACGTGACGTGAGGATGGGCGCCGAGCAATTTGCAGGCAACTACTACCCAGAAGGAAAGGTTTGTCCCTGTAAGTTAGACTGTCTAACGTTTTTCTGCAGTTTCTGCAGTTTGGAATGCGTGTTGAGCAAATATTTACGTAGCAGCAAGGCATTGCTGAAGGACTACACTAAGTCTGTAAGGCGTGCTGCGGTAAGCCTGTGAAAGGGACCTATCACAAAGCCCACCTGTCACAATAGGGCCCGCTGGGCCAAAGCGCAATCAGCATTATATATTTCCGCGATCTTCGGCATCTTGAAACTTAAATTGCATTAATTTAATGTGGCCACAACTATTAGGAACGGCGTACGGGGTGGAGGGTGGATCCAGCCGATTCCACCCCCACTTGGTGGGACCGTGGTGTGGTCCATAGTTGGGAGGCGAGGACGGAAATCTTGACACCAACCTGACCTTCTTTACTGCTGACACAGCGTTCCACTGCGACTGACATATGATAGGAATGATTTCTGCGAAGATATTTTGGCATGATTTCTCATGGCCATCTTACAGAACAAATCAACCCTAAAGATTGACAACAAGTTTCCCTGCCCCACATCATTGCCCTCCTGAGTTCTACGGTTTTTAGCCTTGTTTCAAGCGCTTATGGCAAACAATGATATGAAAATCTTTTTTGGCATCCCCTCTGCCACAATCATTCTGGCATTTACTTGGGCATAACTTGTGGGATGCATGTTGGCACCTTATCGGGCATCATCCATCTGCCACCCAGGACATTTATGCTGAGACATTTATTCTGTGGCGAGTCTATCTTACATGGTTTCTGAGTGACATCACCGTAAAGACATGCGAGTAATTTTTTCACATATTGCCCCACATTTGTCTGACCTCTCCCGAAAGCCAGACATCTCTGACAGATTTTGCAAAATTGTATCTGAGATCCCGCCACAGAATACTGTAAGTACATTTCTTCTGACAAGTGTCTGGCTTGCATTCTGCGACGCATTAACATTCTATCACTTCTCATTATTGATTAATTTCAGACATTATTTAATGCGTGGCGCCTGGCATTGTCTTGATACATCATTAACGTCTCATTTGATCTTGATTCTTGCATTACTTACTTCTGACATCTTGTTTGAGAACTGGTCTGCCAAGTTCAAGATTTCTCTGTGCCTCCTCGCATTTCTGTATGCCTTGTGTGCATCCTGACCTTCAAGCTGACACCGTTTTTCTCTAAAGATGCCTTTTGCCACATTGACATTTTGAAGTTTATTCTTACATATACTTATTACGAAAGCCAGCCGGTAGGCTAGGCGTAGTTTCACCTTGCGAACGAAATGAGAATTAGGAGGGGTGTGGGGGAGGGGGGTGGTTGACATAGGGGCCTTTTTTGGCAGAAATAGGAGGTGTTTAGGGTGGCGGTTTTGAGTGTCTGGCAGCCGTTTGTACCACTAGGCAATTTTGGTACGGTGCGTTGCGGTCAGAGGCTCGAATCCACCCTGGTCACGCGGCGGTTATTTTCGGCCACGTGTGGCAGCTCGAAACGGCATACCGCACCGTGTGCCATTTCGTCTGCCCTTCGCCGACCTTCTCTCCTAGTCCAATCTGCTACCTTCTGGGCCATGTGTGGCAGATCGAAATGGCACACCACACCGTGTGCCATTTGGTCTGCCTTTGGCCGGCTTCTTTTCCAGGTACGTTACGTCCTCTTGGCGTGTCAGCGCCCCGAATCTGCCGCGTTTTCGCTCAAAAGAAGGTAGGCATATTTGATAGATGGGATATGATAGGATAGTCTATATTAGATATCATTTTTCTTGCGGGCTTGACAGAAAAGACGCGTGCTGGCTTTCGTTCACCCCCCTCACAGGTTATCTGGCATGCTCCCAACATCTCAGCTGATATCTTTCTGACCAACTTCTGGCGTCATCTATTTTCTTCCCTTAGCCTTACATCCTGGTCTGACAGACAAACTGAGATCTTGGCTTGGGGTTAGGGCCCGTGAATAGGACTGCAGTCTGGAGCTTGCGAGGACGTGAGGATGCGGGGACAGGCCCAGCATAATGATCATCCAAGGTGAGAAGTTGAAGTCAGTCTTACAACACAGTCGAAAAATGCTTGGAAAGTCTTTGCAACAAGATTGAGGTTGTTAACTACTGGTGGCACAGAACAGGAACAATAATACAAGGCATATGTTAATATGTTTTTAAACGTATATGAGTATAAGTTATATATATATATATGTGTGTGTGTTGTACATTCAATTTGCGAACTTGAACCTTTCAGCATTAAATCAACCCAGGTTACCCGAGAGGTTAGCCCCTTCTAGGTTGATCCTTCCATATAGAGAGAGGAAGATTGGATTTAGTTTTTGTTTGGGGCAAAATGTTCATACAAAGTCCAGGCTACTACCTTGAAGCCTAGGCAAGCGAGTCTGATGATCCCGTCCCAGTCGCTTACCGCTACGATGTGCAGCCTGCTGAAAGCTTCAGTACCAACGTTTTCAAGCCGACACCGCTCAGTGGCTCCGACACTGTCAAGCATGTGAACTTGGGAGCTGCTTTCACAGGCAAGTTCAACAACGTGTTGAAAGGCAATCGCAAAGCTTCTCTGGTGTGGCAGGCCAGTGGGCGCGCATGGATTTAATGATGTGTAGGGTCATTGCCTTGTTTCAAACCACGTTAACCCGAATGCCAAACACATCAGGTTGGGCTCCAAGGCAATCGTTTGGTTCCACAGAAGCCGAAGGTATATATGACTTGCCGCGTGATCCTTGAACCTGGCAAATGGTACAAGTTGTGATGTCCATGCGAAGCTGAGTTGAGTGATTCAGATGCGCAGAATCAAGGGTTTTTAGGAACTAGACAACATCCGGTTTCCAATATGTGACCACCTTGATTTGCTTCACGCATGGTTTTTTTCGAGCAATGTCTGGGCCGCTACTTTCATGCTGGCAGTTCTGGATGATGTTTTTGGTCCCATCCAGTGGACACGCTATTAACCGAGCAAAATGATGCAAAATGAAGGTAATGTTTTGTTTTGAAGTTTTGCTGCGAGAATTCAAGAATGAGCCGGCTGAGAATTTTAGTAGATGTGTTTTGATCCATGTTTGATGCACGTGACTTCTGCTGCCCCTTTGGATAATGGTAGGTCACGAAACATTTCCAACTGTCAGCCAGTAACAGTAATTTTGGATGATGGGCCCATTGCCTCCAATCACCACCCTCTCTGGTTCTGATGATGACAAGGCGCCAAGTGCATTTGGATATTACGCATGTGGTTACAGATCTTTCAAATCCACAGATCTTATTTGAGCACTTATTTTAAATAGTTTTTTCTTCTCCGGAGGCGCTGATATTTTTCAACGTGCGACAGATGTTTCTTTCATTCGTGTTTCTGCAGGAGACCGTCAAGCCACCGGGAAAAAAAAAGGAGAAAAAGAACAAGAACACAAGGAAACGACCTGCGGCCGCAATTGAGCAAGAGGCTGAAGAAGAGCAGCCTGAAGATGAGCAACAAGAGATAGATGAAGAGCAGCCTGAAGATGAGCAACAAGATACAGAAGAGCCTGAAGCAGATGTGGAGACGACAGAAGAGATGACGCCGAAGGTGAAAGCAAAGGCGAAGGCGAAAGGAAAGGCGAAGGCGAAAGGAAAGGCGAAAGCGAAAGGAAAGGCGAAGGCGAAAGGAAAGGCAGCAGCGAAAGTTCAGGCGAAGGCGAAAGGAAAGGCGAAGGCGAAAGGAAAGGCAGCAGTGAAAGAGAAGCCGAAAACGACTGAGAAGACAGAAAATGGCAAAGAACGGAGTGGAGCAGGTGAGAAGCCTGCTGCAGTTGAGTTTTCATGTTTCTAATTTGTTACACAGAGGTATCATGAGGTATCCACATTTTCATTGTTGCCCTCAACCTTTGGCTGTCACGTGCTGTGAAAAGAATGTGTGTAGTAGCTAGTCGTTAGCCGGTTATGACAGGTTTTACGGGCCCATACTGGTACAAGAACAATTGGACTTGGGGAATCCGCGAGAAAGGTGGTGGAAAGGAGATTGTGCAGGCAGGATCAAGTGGGGTTGCGCTGATCCAACACAACATCGGAATGTGAATTATATTGAGACCAGTTTGAATAATTCAGAGAAGAACTTTGTGGTCTGAGTGCTTTCAACTTCCGATCGTCACTTGTGGCCTACTGAGTGCTTGGTTTTGTTTGTCCAGGTTGGTGGCAAATATATCTCGAAAGCAGCTTCGAAGCAGGTTGCTGCACTGTCCCCAGAACTGCTGGCAATTTTGAATTTAGAAGATTTATCTGAAGTGGTGCTCAGGACATTGCGCGACAGCAGTTGGATGCAGGTGACGCACACCAGGATGTGAAGCTGATGGTTGCCACTTGCCAGCTATATAGTTTCTAAAGTTGCAACGCTGCAGAATTATTGTGTCCTAAAGGAAATCAGGGTGTGCTTTCTTCTGACATGACGAGGTACAAGTAACTTTCTAGTGCGCACAAATAATGCTGTTCAATAATGGTGTTAGGATGGGATGGGGTCTGGAGGACGAGAATGGATCTTTTTTGTTTTTTTGGTTTTCCTCCAGACATAAGTTTCATGTGTCTTTAGGGCTCAAAAAATCACAAACACCTTTTGGGGGCCACCAAAAAACACAACAAACACGACAGCTTCACATGGAAACCAGAGGGTCTAGGAAGATGTCGGGGCTTAGATATATGAGTACATAGGTATCAAAGAACGGAAGAAAGAAAGAAAGATAGTAAGATAGATAGATAAAGGATAGTAAATAGTAAATATATGACGTAATTTGATTTTTGATTTTATTTCAAAACAAAGAAAATATTATATGTAAACTCTGAGATGTGATCAATTACATTTAGTATGATCCATCTTCTTTTTGTGTTTGAGTCTGGTGTTTCTTTTTGTGGGACACTGTAGTTCCCGACTCTGAGTAACAGTTGTCTTGCTTGAAAGAAGTTGTTCAAGTAAGATGGGAATCTCAAGAAGCTGCTTCATCTTGATGAGAATGGGATCAATACAAAAGGGGTTTGCACGTTGGTGAAGGGAGGCTTTTTGAAGAAGAGAGGTATCAACACACCAACACAGTTGTTTTTTTTTCAGAGCAATACCTAAAAGTACATTACATGTTGAAAGTGAACCATAGATTATCTTGAAAGATTTCTTTAGTCTGAAGATAAACACATAGAACCCGTGGCCCCCATCAAGACTCCTTCATTGCTCAGCTTTCATTGCTTATTGTTTGTGTCTGCATCTAGCATTTTGCATTGTGTTCGAGCTGCCATTGTGTTAGGCAGAGATGGTATCAAAGTTGGAGACGTGCAAAGAACCATGCAGTGAAACAGGTGGGATGCTTGTGGTACAGAGAGTATTCATCTTCAGCCAGATTCCATCAATAGTTGCAAGTTCTGCAAGCTCGTGCGATTCTAGGTGGCGAGGTGCCTGATGGTTCTTGGATGAAGCCATCTGCTACGGAAGATGGATCTGCGGAGACAATTGGTGATGACGGTGACTCCCAGGAAGATGGTGAGGAAGAACCTCAGGTAGAGCAGGATCCTGAAGTTGCTGAAGTGGATGAGACTGAAGTGCGTGATGTGGAATGAGTTGCCTGCAAAAAACTGACTGGTGGCCTGCGGTGGAAAATCGTTGCGCAGACCGAGTGCTTAGAATTCACATGCTTCCCTTTAGCCACGGCGCGATTGTTTGATTCTTTCAAAACGCCTTTGCTTGTATTCAAATGAGATTTGGCATTCAGTGCACTGCGGGTTTGGGTTGTATTTTTTCCACGCTTCACTAGTCTTAGTCTTTGAGACCGTTCTCCAGGTACATGGCGAGTGAGCGGAGTGAAGGACACACGCACACACACACACACTGCAGAAAACATCAGAAAAATCATAGGAATACAGGCTGGAGAAAACCACATTCACTACTAGCTAGCTTGATCCAATGTTCACCTTCCATCCAAATGGGGGGACTGGATTACGCCAAAGTTGTGATGTGAAGAATATGTTTGCATCAAGGGGCAGAGCTGTATTTACTTTGAAACTTGCAGATCAACAACAGGTCCGCATCCATCGGAAAAAAAGGAAGGACGCGCAAAGCTACCGAGTACGGGGGCACTGAGTGTGGCATGTTGTTCTTGTTCTTAGTCTTCAGGTTGTCTTTTGATCCGTCAGCTGGAATGCAGGAACTAAACAAAACAAAACACACAAAATAGAACGCGGTCAGCGTTTAAACATGTGCATTGGGCAGGTTTGGGTGTATGTTGATCATGTAGTTGTGCATCCTTCTCTGTCCTTGTGTCACTTTGCTCAGGCCAAACTAGCCCAAACCTTCAAAAGTAAAAGCTTTTTTTCTGAGAAAACCTCAATCATGTGAATCCTCTTGTGAGTGGAACCCACCTGTAAGAGGACATCTGTGCTAGGTGTTCAAAAGTTTTCTTTTGTTGTTGGAGTTTTTTTAGCCAAGCGTTCGCTCTTGCGATATTTATTTGGAACATGCCTTTAAGTTTTTACGCGGTGGCACGCAGCTTCCATTCAAGGGATCGCACGAAACGATTGGTATCCCGAACCTCGAGGCTCAAGTTGGATGGCTACTTATGACTACGATGGACGTCTAGGGGGCGCGGAATTTGGCAACCGCCCGGTCATCTAAATGATGGTGCCTCATAAGATATCTGTAAGGCTATAAATTAATAGCAAAAGTCTTTGGAATGTAATCACCGACACCACGCAGTTTTTATTTGCAGACACTGGCATCACATGAGAACAAAATGCACCCCTGCAACAGCAGCAGCAGGCAAGGGATTATGTCACTGACATCACACAGATATCTGAAGTCAGCAGCTTATATTTGATATTTGCTTGTGGCCAATGACGTCACATGACCATGGACAAACATGATAAACAAAATGACACTCGGTAACTGCAGGCAGTGAACTATAATGTCACTGACATCACACAGGTAACTGAAATCAGCAGCTTATATTTGATATATGCTTGTGGCCAATGACGTCACATGACCACGGACAAACATGTCAAACAAAATGACACCCGGTAACTGCAGGCAGTGAATTATAATGTCACTGACATCACACAGATATCTGAGGTCAGCAGCATATGATATGATTTGCTTGTGGCCAATGACATCACATGACCATAGTAATGACAACCCAACAGAGGAAGCCCAGATGGCCACCTGGAAGCCCAGACCAGAGAGAAAAAATCCATCTCACTAGCTGAGAATGTCACAGCACTTATCGGAGTGTCCTTCCCGTCTGACAAAGGGGTCACTGTAACCCGTGGTCTCAAAAGCATCACCATTCCTGACGGGGTCAATGTGGCCCCTGTCATTGGCAACATCACCATTCCAGGTGGTGTTTCCCACTGCAACGTGACTTGTGAAGAGCAGAGTCGTCTAAGCGTATGGGGCTGTTTGTACACCAGTAGGTCCCTACCCAATGTAATCAGCTACTAAAGGTCGCGAAAGCAAGAGGCAGTGCTACCCCTATCACTACAAAGCCAAAAGGCTCCATCCCACGGGAGAGGCAGCCGCGCTTAGCCACAGAATCACTTGCTGCAAAAGATCCCTGAGGCAGCTCAATGGCGGAGCTAGGCACCCGATAGACCTTTGAGCCCGGAGATCGTTTGAGCATGATGGATGCAGTTAATGAGTGTCCCCCGCTAGTCTTGCATTACCTGTGATGGGGTCCGTTGAATGACGTCGGATGCATTAGATGCATCTGGTGAAGCTGGGAGTCAACAAGGGTGTTCGGACCTGGGACCCCCAGGGATGTGTGTGGGTCCGTAAATCGACGAGGGTAATGTCCTGCATAGGCAATATGCAGGAGACCAAGTACCCACAGCCGTGCGTCGAAAAACATAGAGACAATGTTCCAAGCGTCTCTTCATTGACCCCAAAAACTGCACTACCACCGGTGCACATGACTGATGTCTTGAACTCGTGTAACATGGAGGGCTCCCAGCTTGGCAGCCCGTCGGTGCCTCCCGGATGGCCCGGATGGGTATCAGATTGTTGCGAAGACACACCTTGCATCGGCGGTCCACCTGAAAGTTCCAATCCCAAGACCAACGCGTTTATTGATGGTATCTAGCCTTGACTTTATTGGATATCTTGTGATCTCCACTTCCTTGTGGGTAAAGGCAACAGCGCCCAGTCCACCGAAGAAAATTCGCTAGTGAGTGTTCGAACCAGAATGGCGACTTGAGCCAAAGTGGTATGAGTCATGAAATCTGATTTCTGTCTTAGGTTCATCCAGCGCTCCTTCCTAGAGGTACATAGCGTGCAGCATTCCATGTGGTCATTGTGCGTTGTGCAGTTGTTTTTGTTTTTCTGAGTCGACACCTGCTTAGCACACAGCCTTTGCACATGGCAACCATCTGGAGAATGTCTACCATGATGGTGAGATCATGTCANGAGGTTAGGTCCAAAAGAGAGCGAAGAGTGAGCTGCAACGCATCCATTGCATAGTAACTGTTCTACAATACTGACCATAATAGGCAGATATATCGGGGTCATATCCCTTGACAGAATGTTTCAGTACCCATAGGATCCATGAAAATCAACCAAATGTCAGTCAATATATATGGATCCTATGGGGTACAGAATACAGTTTTTTTGCATATAGCCTTTGTATTTTGCACAATAGTATGGCATCCTTTTGCAACTTTTTTGTGTGAATTGGATGAATTGGATGGGGGGGAAGTTTCACTGATCAACTGGTACTGTTGGAAGAAATCACCAGTTGGTAAGTCGTCTATCCCATCCATTTACAAGGTATGAACGTAGGTCACATCCAAACGATGGTTAGTGGCTGCCGCCGAATTTCTGGACCATCAAAAACCAGCAATTCTTCCGATCTGAGGCCAGCTCCTCCTTCTTGGCGCAAGACCTATAAAGAGTTTAAAAAGACCAAAGGCCACGATTTCCGACGGTCACGATTGACTTGACTTGTCCCGAAAAAACAGCTTTTTTAACGGGAAATGTGTCAATGTGTGTGTGTTGTTTTTTCCATGTCAGCTTACAAGAATGAAGAAGTTTTTGTTTTGGTTTTTGGACCTCTTGCAGTCAATATTAGTTGTTTGACGATGATTATTGACATGATTTGTTGACGAGTCTTGGAATCTTCATTACCTTCCATCATTCCTACTGTTTAACAGCAATGCTTAGCGTATCAGCCAGGCTATCGACGAGCGCATTTCTGGCCTGTGTTTTGTTTTGATTAGCAGCACTATCAAATACTATCAATGCTTTTTGACAATCAGATAAGCCAAATACTAGCCCATGTGTTTCTAGCAACTTTTCATATTGCTTTTGTTTTACAACCACTTGATGGATGTTGGACCGCATTGAATTTTTACAAAGCAAAAATTAGCCACTTGCATGAAGCATGTTTTTTTCAGAGACGGGTGTCCATCCACACATTTTGCCAATGTTTTCCAGGTTTTTGCAGGTGAGACGTTCATGGCCCTGCCCATAGTTGACATGCATTGCGTTCGCAACCAACTATACCTCTTTAAGGTGCTCATGCCATGGGAATATGGAAACACTTCAAAATCACCTGAACTCCGTAGTTTTAGTGAATCTTAATGTCTTGTTGGCCCATGTCCATACCCAATCCTAGGACAGATTTGATGACCTTGGCCGTCATTGACAAGAGCCATGGCTGAAACTGGATGATGTTTCTGCAGGTCAAGTTAGACAATCAAATGATTATACCGGCACGATTTGAACATGTTCATGAAGTCATGAAAATTATATTCAGATTCTGCTGATGTTATAATAACCAGCATTTGGCCATAATTTCACAAGAGTCTTTGTGCACATGATGTACAACCAAAACCGCTGAAAACGAAGATGATCATCGCAGTTCCAGCAAGACGATGAGAAAATCGAGGTATCGCAGCGAGCGGAAAGACTTGTTTGTTGACATTGACAATGCCAGTTACTCAGATTGATTTGTCGTCCCACGTCTGATCCATTTGGTTATACTGTCATGCAGTCGGAATAAGTCATACAGTACTGTAATGTAATAGATTCTTATCATATTCCTTGTCAGCATCAAGGACAAATGTACTTGCCATGTTTATTTCAGCCCAAGTGATTTAAACTTGCAAGTGAGCAGTGGCCAAAGCCCTGGTTATGTGCTTTATATTGGGGATGATACTAACCAGTTAGATGGGGATTTTAATAGAAAATTATCAGGATCCCTATTAACCAACGTCTATAATGGAATGTCATAAGGGTTTTGATCACTGCTGACGATGGGCCGGGTGTTGTAATGTGAGGTGGTTGCTCTTTCAATGGAACGTATCAAGCTTCGACCTCAGCCATGCCATGGCCATGTGGGTGGAACCAGCCCTCGGTACCAGACTGATAGGATTTTTTGGTTGACCCCATGATTCTGGATCCTACAGGTCCACACGAGTTAGTTTATTTTGTTGGGTTAATAGTTTATTTGTTGCAGCATGCTGACTATTGTCATGTGATCATAATTGGCGAATTGATATTTTGTAGAGTCCAACAACGGAAAAGCAACTACAGTGACTAAACCCTATAGAGTGAAGCTCTTTGGAATGCTGTGGTGGGTTGCCTGCTTCGATTTGCAGGCGCTGCCAGGGAAAGAAGAAGGCTTACACTGTTGCAGAGGCCACCACAATGGTGGACTTTGAACTTAATAGAGAGATTTGCCAGATTTCCTGAGCGCGCTGAAATTTACAAATTCGGAGTATAGTTTGAAATCACTGGATAATTTGTGGATGTACACACAAAAATACGATTATGTATACACGAATTGTTATTTGTCAACCCAAAATATGATCTGTGAAGTTCTTGTTGTGGGTGAATGACATTGGGACCAAAAGATCACGAAAGTCAAAGATCCAATTTTGGTAGCTTGGTAAGTTGGTTTTGTGGTGATTATGACTCAGGATTTAATTTTAAGTTGGCGAAAGATTTTTTATGAAAATGCAGATCTTCTTGAATTTGACTCTTTAAAAGGATGTGACCTCAATTGGGGGCCCTGTTGATTCCAAATGCTGACAGCCGACAGGTAATGCAAGATAAACCTGTTCCCGGTGCTGTGGAAGCCCTAATAAGGTCATTGCCGCCTGCGTGGAGTATCTCCAGTCTTCATTTTAGATCATTTGTTGCTAGATCTTGCTAGCATGGCAGGTTGCCAGGGCTATATCAACCACTATGTTGAATTTTAGTCAAGTCATGATTCATACTCCAGAGCACAAAAAAACCTTTCCACGATCTTCCTAATACATGATATCAACTTGCTAAGATTTTGGGGGAATCCTCAAAGATGGCGGGACAAGCAAGTCTTGCTTTCAGTCTTTCAGTGACTTCCTGATGTGCTAAAAGCTGGCTGCGGAGGCTACGAGAACACTACTTCATTCGTTTTCTGACTGCCAGAGGGTCCTATGAGGACCGATCCTGATCACCACATGATCGCCACAAAAAGAGTGCCAGCAACACATGGGCGTGTACATTTATTGTGTGTTCAAGTTTTCAATAAGGTGGGATGTTCGACGTGGGCGAGCCATACCCCCGAACCATACCCCAGAACCATACCCCGAACCATACCCCCGAACCATACCCCCAAACCATACCACCGAATCACACCCCACACCACACTATTAGCATTATTACTACTACTACTACTACTACTACTCCTACTCCTACTCCTACTACCACTACTACAACTACTGCCACTACTGCCACTACTACTACTACCACAACTACTTCTTCTTCTTCTTCTTCTACTACTACTACTACTACTACTACCACTACTGCCTTAGTCCAGAATTGTGTCCGAACCATACCCGAATCATACCCGAACCACACCCGAACCACACCCGATGCATGCCGATCGGCCCAGGGTGGCCAGAGTCAGGCTAGTTCAGTTGGTCGTGCAAGGGCCTGTAAAGCTTAGGCTGAAGGCTCAACTCCCGGCCGGTGCTGGATATGAATGTTTTCCGGGCCGCGATCCATACCCTGATCCATACCCACGATCCATACCCCCGAACCATACCCCTAAGTCAAACATCCCGGCCGGAGCACGGATTTTTCGTACATACCCACATGTTTCATGGTTTGTGTGCTTCTTCTCCTTTCTTTCGTTCTTTCTTTATGGTGTTCTTTCTTAAGCTGCTTTCTTACTTGCTCAATTATTACTTCTCTAGCTTAATTATTACTTCTCTGGAGCTTGTTTACCTTTCTCACTTACTTGCTTACCTGTTTTTGCTATTTTTTTTGCTGTTTTTGCTGTTTTTGTTTGTTTTGCTGTTTTTGCTTGTTTTGCTTGTTTTGCTTCTTTCTTTCTTTCTTTCTTTCTTTCTTTCTGTCTTTCTGTCTTTCTGTCTTTCTGTCTTTCTGTCTTTCTGTCTTTCTGTCTTTCTGTCTTTCTGTCTTTCTGTCTTTCTGTCTTTCTTTCTTTCTTTCTTTATTTTTTTCTTTCTTTCTTTCTTTCTTTTTTTTTCTTCGTAGCTGTTATCGTACTCCCAATCATTGTTATTCGTGTTGTGGTAAGTGCTCTTATCGGTGTCATCGCAATGAATCCTTTAGTAGTTGTCCCGCTTCAGTTGTTGTGGTTGCAACCTTGAAATCGCGGATGCAGGATCCTTTCAACGTCACGCAGACGTGGCTACACCTCATGGGCTTTGAATATGATGAGCTCATTGTGGTGGACAGCCCTGAGTCAAAGGCACGATGGCTTCTGAGAAGTTGGGTTTCTTTCGCTACAAAAAGCTTCTGTTTCATCCCATTTCAACAAGGAATTCTGCACCTTTTTCCTGCGCTTTTCAATGCGCAGGTGGCTCATTTGAGTGGAGATTCCATTTTGGTGGATGACTTTACCTTGGGACATGAAAAGGAGGAGCCGAGCATCAATGCTTGGTTTATGGATCAGCTCGCTGCTGCCAGGAACCTCAGTTTCCAAGTCGTTGTCTTGATTGTCTGGAAATCTTCCATGAGTTTTTTTTGGAAGCTTGGTAGAACATGAATCTAGTAAACTAATAAACTGAATGTTAGTAAAAACAGCAAGAGATGGCTGTATTTGAATCTAATATCTGTAAAGATAAATCCTTTGAGCTGATTCGCATTCATTCCGATGCATAGACTGTTGATGTTCAAATCCTTGTCCTCCAATGCGATGCCAGGCTGGTTTGCCTTATGTCCAATTCCCCCTTGGGGGCAGTCTGGATCTTGGATCTAGTCACTATTGATTGAATCAATGACGTATTTTTTTCAATTTGGATCCATAGGGAATCTACGCAATAACTTCATTCAATCACTGGACATTTCCAGGTTGGGATGATATTATGACACAATTATTATCGAACACCAATTCAAAATATAGACGGACTTAACAATAAATTCAATAAATTCAATAAATCAATGATTTCTAATGACTAATACAATAGCCAACATGTTAGTATATTATATATATATGAGAGTTGAGCAAAAGGTCCATGAAAGGGGTTTCCTTTGCGTAGGACTTTGGGAATGTAACGAACAGTCTCGGCTGAAGTTATTTTCTGAAATGGCGAAAGAAAAGACTTTTTGGCTAAAGCTTTGGTGAAAGTTCATGTAGACATGTCTGCTTTTGCATTGTAATATATGTATTTATTGTTATTAATAATTCAACAGGAAGAAAGTTTGCGCCTGTTGAAGGTTTGAGTCATGACTTGGTCTGTACCGGATCGATTTATCATGTCCATTTTGCGTGGCAGGTGTGGCACGGTCAATTATCACCCCGTTTTAAATTTAATAAACTAAAAAGCTTTTCCGGGGTGGAAATTGACCAGAATCATGT
>DF239447.1:0-165495 GCA_000507305.1 Breviolum minutum Mf 1.05b.01 | reverse complement strand
AATTAATAAATATTAAATATAATAATATTATTTATCTTATATCTCTCTTTCTTTTTAAATTCAATTATTATTATTATAATTAAAAAACAAATAATATTATATTTTTTTTTGTTATTAATTATATATATTTATAATTTAAACATATATATTTTTTTTTCCCATATTTTAATTGTATACTTGGTATATTTGGTGGTTGTGTAATTTTTTTTCTCGAAATGGCCATTCTTAGTTTAAAAAAAAATAGCCAAACTTTCGCCATACTTACAAAAAATTTTCGCGGGGCCCTATGTTAAATTGTGCCTGGGAATTTTTGTTAGGAAATAGCAGCTTAACAAGCGACATCTACGCGCATTCACATATCGCATTTTGCTTTTAACGGCGGTCTTGCTCACCTTCTCCGGCCAATTCTGACACTCCCACACCAAAACTAAGGGGCTCGCCTGCTTCCTGCCTCTCTGCAAACAAAACATAACAAGTCCACAGTTTAGGCCACCTAGCTTTCAAGAGAAGGCCGTCTTTCGCCAAGCTTTATCAAAATTTTCGCCAAACTTTCGCGAAAAATCGTCCTATATAAACTTCATCTTCAAAAATCCATGTATGTTCCAGTCATATCTTTCTACTTTTGCCAAACTTTCGCCAAACAATAATTTACTTTAGCAAATTCAGCTTTTAACTTTCGCCAAAGGTCATTTTGGCATACCAAAGGTCATCGAATACTACACTCAAGTCAAGGACCTTTTGGACGATACCCATTTTTTTAAATATTGTTTTTAATTTTCTTTTTCTTTTGTTTTTTTATTTACCTTTTCTTTGTTCTTCGTGATTGTGTAATACAAAATATAGTTTCTGGAGCAATTCCATAGATTTTGTGGGGTATATTGCCTGTGATGTAGTCCGGTTTCTGGCCGTTTTATGGAAGTGTGTGATACCAACCATGGGCTTTTGTGGCCGTTTCCATGGAAGGACTTTTGTGGCATTTCAATGGGTTTTCAATGCCTTAGATGGTACAAAAAGCTTCAATGCTGACAATGTGTCTTGGCTGGCGTGAGAAAAAAAAGCGTCTGGCTAACGACAAGTGTTGTATCATTTATTGTATATGTTGTTGTTAAACTGAAACTAATGATTATAATAGAATCATCGTATATGATATATATATATATTATATTGTAATTTGTGTTTTTTTTGGTAGGAAATCCGCAGATCCTTCTCCTGATTAAATCAAGTTCCTAGTATTTCTGATCGGGATTCCCGATCTGGTGCCCCGTTTCCATCCCCAAATTCTTAGGGAGGTTCTGTGAATGCCTATGCCGTCTCAGCGACATGGCTACACAGTTTCACAAAATTGGTTCAGTCAGTGATGTCCGTGTCTCTCATGGTCAACAGAACGAAAAATTCTGTCACGGGAGTCTTATAATGGTTTTTTATAATCCCGACAGAACTGGGTAGAACAAACCCCTATCTAACCTAACCAACCAGGGTCTTTTATAGCTCACTTGTTGGATGACATTGATGTACTGCGCTGATGAACCAACAACTATTTACGTGGCATGTCCACGTGCCGCTGCCACAGAACTGGGACAGCCAGGATGGCATGGGACATACCTCTATTGAATTCAAATAAAATGTCTCTTCCAGGATCCTCGGAGAAAATGGACAGGTCGGACAGGAGGAAGAGATTGGTCGCTTCGCATTTCGAGATCAAGCTTCCCAGCTTCCCAGCGACAAAAGCAACAATTTAAACATCCAACCGACTCGTATCTATCATGAAGGATGCGAGATTCTGGGAGGACGATGTGATGTGAAGCATCCACAGTGGTAGATACTCACAAATGGTCTTTGCATCTTTATGTCAATGGAAAAGTCTCAAGGGGATTGGTTCTTTTTAATGCTGGTTATTCTCGTTGATCTCACTTGCGGCCTCGAGCTGATGGATCTGTGCAAGACTTGCGGATGTAAGGATCTCGGATGGCTTCCAGCACATCTGGCCTTGACTCCCGATCTCGAGTCAGCAAACGGCCTTGTTTGTGTTTGTGTGCCGGCGGTTTAAACACATGGGATTTCCCTCCAGGAAAAAAGTAGAAGAACGTAGAAAATGAAATCATAAATCATCATAGATCCATGGCTAGCTCATCCATTTCTTGTTCAAACATTCCATTTCCTCTTCTTGGATACAGATGGGTCAGCCTCTACAGTTGCATCAACTAGGACTATTGGCAAACATCTTACGTACGATGGATAGATTGGATAGTATGTAAATTGCAAGTAGCAGCTTCCCAACTACACCGCTTTTGACAAAATCGGCACAGCAAATCTAAGGGGTGGTGGTGGTTGGCTTTCAGCTTCCGGTGCTTTTTTTTTCTCCAAACGGCTGCAACCGAGGCTCGCAGAAATTTGATGGCTTCAGCGGAAACTTTGGGTGTTGCTGGAAAAACCTCACAACAAAAAACTGCCGTTTCCTGTGTCAAACTCTGGGCTCCCAAAGGCAGGGATGGGTAGGGTTAATAAACTGTTTGAAAGCGGCAACCAAGCCAAAGAAGGATGTCCCATAATGTTTAGTTAGAAGTTTAAATATGTTTAAATCATTCCCGTCATTCTGTGAAGCCCCCAAACAAAAGCTTGAGCGTCACTATTTTGACCGTTTTGACTGTGGCAAAAATGATGAGACACGCCCAAATCAGCCATTGCAAAAGGCAAGGGATTCCTATCCGCAAAAAGCTTGCCTTCTGTTTCTGTGCCATGTCACCTCTCAGCTCCCCATTCAGCCGGGTTGCGAGATCGAAGGTACCTTCCACCGCAGTCTGTCGCCGGAAAGCATCCTGTGATTGGCCCTCGCCAAATGGTCGACGGTTGAAAAGCAACTCCTTGACGGGACAGGCTTTTCAGTCTCATCTGAGCATGTGCAAAAACGGACTGCTTAAAGCCGGTTCTCCATGTGCAAAACAAGCAATGTCACATGGCAAAGCCGCAAAGGTCCTTTCATTATCTTTGATAGTCTTTCCCCTGTAATTCATATTTTTCGAAAGTCTACCTCTCTCCTATGGTCACATGACTACATCGACTTTGTCGATGAGTGTGGGTGGCCAAAATGATGTGCCTTGGGGCATCACCACAAAACTGACTCTTGTGAGTCACCGCAAGTTCCGGCTTTACAGACCGATCTCACGCCCTATCGGGCTGTCAACGGCAGGTGCACCGTCGTATGCACGGGGTTTGGTTTAAAGGTGGGGTCCACCTTCAGAGCTTTCGGCAGAAATTGACGGCTTATTGCTGGACTAGGCTTACCATTCAGGCAAGTCGCCTCATGTGTGAGGCAGTTCAGGTCAATGTGGAGGGCACAAGTCTTGTCCTGAAGATCCTCTTTCAATTGCTCCTTCTTTTCGTGCAAGTCATGCAAGATGACTTTCTCATTTTGGTGATGTTGTCTTAGGTCTTCATGACACTTCAGCAGCATCATCTGATGTTGCTGCAAAGTGCTGCTCACAGGATCCTGAGTTTTCTCCCTGGAAGCACGTTGCTGACGCCAAGAAGCACATGTTGAAGTCAGCTCAAGGGGCTCTTCTAAGGATCGGATTTGTGTCTTCGTATCCTGGATGGTACCCTTTGTCATATTGATTTGATTGCATGTCTCTCGCAATTCTGACTCCAAACGCCTCCTCATTTGTTGATTCACATTCACTCGCTCCTTAATAGCTTTCTCGGATTTGGCTAAGGCATCCTCGGCAGCACGTGCCACACGTTGAACCAATTTCGCTGCCTCTTCTCGCAGTTCTTTTGCCGCTTGCTCACGATTCATGGCTGATTGGTTCAACTTCAAGGCGTCTTGTTGCCGCAAAACTTCATTTCGCGCAGCTTCCTGTGTTGCGACTTCATGTCTTGCATGGGCGGCGAACGCGCGCGACCGGCTGGAAGCCTGGCCGCGACCAAATGTGCTGCGCTCCTGTGACAAGGTCTCCAAGCTACGCGAGGTGGTGCGAAGACACAATTCATCCACGGAGAGGGCCTGAGTCTTCTGCTGGATGTCATGACGAAGCTCCTCCAGCTTGCCTTGCTTGTTTTCATTTTTACATCATTTTCTTTTAGCATTAATTAACACGCAACTGAGAAAATTCAACTCTGGGATACTGTAACAATCTGGGAGAAAGCTGGATCATCTTGAACAGGGATCAAAAAATATCAACAAAAAAGGGACAAAGATGTGGTGGAAACTGGAAATATCTTGAAACCACCGCCGTGTTGCTCTCTAGTACCTGCATGGTGGATTTGGTCTTCTTGATGAAATCTTTCAATTTCCTTTGCCCGTCGATCAAGGTTGCTTTCTGCATTTCCTTAGCTTTGTCAAATCAAAATAATCAAATTCGCTTTAGATTGGAGACTGAAACTTTTATATTACATATTGTTATATACTTCTGTGCTCGAGTGAGGGTACTTCAATGGTTTGATCAGTGTGATCCAAGAAACGGGCCAAATCAAAAACAAAAACAAGTTACAGTAATCAAATTTCCCTGGCCAAAATTCAAGACATACTTCTGCAGCATCCCGTACTTGTTCTCTTAATGGTCGCTTTTCCCTTTGTTCCATGCGCCAAGCACACAGGGTGAGGGGCGCATCTTTTGCAACAAGAGCCTCCTCCAAGATCTTTAAGGTTTGCTGCGTGTGCTGCAAGGAATTCTCCACCGATTGAGCTCGAAGTTGGAGCTTTTGTACCAAATGCTGTGACGTCCTAACCTTCTGTTCCAAGGAGGTGTGAAGCTCGTTGTACCTTGGAAACTTATCGACATGGCATGAAATGCCTGTTAAATCTTCTTGGAATAGAACATTAATATCTGAGATTGTCTGACATGATCTGTTCTCTCAACAAAATGTCTCGATATCAGCTTTCTTCTGGATTCATCGCTGCTGATGCTTGCAAATGATAATTCAACGTATTCATGATTAGGGATGCCATACCAAAAGCGCACAAATGGGGGAGCATCCAAAATAGAATGTAACTGACGCTTTGTGCATTCACGGCGCATGCTCAAATTATCCGCCATCACCCCTTCATGCACTCGGCTGGAACGATCTTGCTGATCCAAAGCCTTCCGATGTGCTGCCTGTGCTTGATGCATGTTGTACTGAGAACTTTGTGCCCACTCCTGCGTCGTGTGCATACTCATCCTGGCCGGCTGCAAGTGTTTTTAACAACTGCAGCAAAAAAGGGCAACAAATTGTCGTCTTGAGCCAAATGCGCCAACAAATTGGCAAGGCAAAATGATATCATGATAATAAACATGACCAATCTGACGTGACATGTGGCCGTGAAAAATGCACCTAAAAAGAACTTGCACGGACATTTCAACTTACCCAGCCAAGGGGCGAAAAATACGACTCCTGTGCTCCAAACCTTGGGAGTGTTTTTTGGAGATATCATCATCCGCCATAAGCACATGGTGACTTCAAATCCACTGAGGATGCGACATCCACTTTGCCTTGGTGACTAAGTTGATCATTTAAGGTGGATCATTTGTGTGTGCTTTGGGGGTCGAAAAAAAAACCTACCGGATATTTCTTTGGGATAAACTCATCCGAACAATTCAATAGGACATCCTTATAATGGGTACATAAACCCCTACTATTGGGTTGATGGCCATCCCCTATTATATGGAAACAATGGGATTATGTAGCACATATCAGTGTTCTTATCTTCAGGGGGGAGGTGAGTGAAGAAATCAATAAGAAATTAAAAAATCATGAGCCAAGATGAGCCAAGTTGCTGTTGATAGTGGGAGATGCAGATTCATGACATTCAGGTGGAAGATACCAGGAAGTGCCAGCACCACGTGTGGACAAGTCGATAATACCTTCTGGACCTGAAGTGCATTTATATAACTTTTGGATGCTAATGAAATATGAAGAGCTCTGCCATTAGTCAGAGATAAAGTGACAACCTGTAAAGGTTTAAACATGTCGCTGTCTACTCTTCGCTCCTGACAATGATTGAAAATTATTTGAATGCGAAGTGAAATGAATTGAAGTGAACCTACTCATCTAATTTGGTTGGTGGTTTCAACCCCTTTGGAAAATATGCTCGTCAACTTGGGAATCTTCCCCAATTTTCGGGGTGAAACTTCCCAAACAATAATTTGAGTTGCCACCACCTAGTAGTCCAACCTGGTTATTTTTCAGCACAAGAACTTGGAATCCCGGGCTCTGGTCAGCCATTTTGGAAAGCCCAAAGTCACCAATCTTCACCTCGGGTAGCAAAATGACTCTTCCGGGTAGAGATTCTGGAAAAACACCCTAGGAAAATTAACATGGAACCCAAAGTCATGCAGGTTTGGTTCAGATGATTTCCCTATTCAATTGGATGATTTTTAGGTTCCATGTTAATTTTCAGAGGTGTAGACATTCTTTAATGGAAGTAAGCTTCCAAGTCCTTAGGGACTGTGGCTGTCTAGTGAAACAATGGCAAACAAAAATTCATAGCAAAAAAAAATGTCATGACGTTGTGTGACTTTCTGGGCCCCCTTTATTGCCAATATTATCAATGTTAGCCAAATAATTGCTGTAACCTTTTGTTTGTCAAAAATCTCCATCAATAAGCCATAAGGAAGACGACTGAATCTCAAGGAAAATCGCCAACATCTTCAGGATCAGGTCAACACTGAGGAATCCTTTGTATTCTTCTGCTCTCAAACCCCACCTGCCCGGCGTTGAAAAACACATTGGAAGGCTTGATGTCGTAGTGGATGATTTTTCTGCCGGATGTATTCAAGTAGCGTAGGCCGTTCCTGGGACAACAGACTTGTGCAGAACCCTAAAAAAATTGGTGAGTCCACCGAAAAGCACACGTCGGAACGTGTCCTATTCACCCACAAGCACCCTTACACCGTAGACTCCTAGACCTTTACCAGGGCATCATGCTTCCTCGAATTATCTTCAATCTTCGTCTTTTGTCTTGAACTTTTTTCAAGGAGCATCAGTATTACTACATCACTGCCATTGTCCATATTGTCCAAGACTCAGTATTTGGACGATGATGCTCTTAGCTTCCTTTTCGGGCATTGGCCCATGCATCTTGAGTCTCATATCCAAGGTCTCACCCTCACACAGCTCCAGGACCATGATAAAGGCATTGCTGTCGATTGCAAAACACTCGCGTAACTGTACAATGCCTAGGTTTTTCATATCACTACCATCCATGGGACGATTGTATATGTACCTGCATGAAAACCATAAAGATCAACCATTCATGTAGGTATTACCTATACCAGTCCCATGAATCGTATGGGTCGAACAACTCGTCTCAAACGGATCCGGTTTTGATTCAGAAATAAGTCGACCTTCCCTGGATAAGCACCAAAAACAAACGTATCAGCCATCCAGCTCGGGCGCCCCATGAAGAGTACTGGTATAGTTAACCATGATGAACATCAATTGCTTGTAACCAATTACAATGTATAATGTATAATCAAAAGGTCTCAGACATTTGGCAATTAGTACCACCTCGCCGCACGTGGAGTGTGCTTTTTCCCAATCCACCCTAGATTCGTGAGATGCTGCCATGCCACGAGGATGTTGCAAGCCTTTCTGTATTTCACATTCACGCAGTGCCCAACGTACCAAATTCCTCGCCTGTGAATCGGAAATCTTCGCTTCGATCTCGTTGATCTTAATGGCACACATACCTTGCTGGGATCACAAGTGTTACACCCTAGAAATTTAACATAGCCCCTCAAAAATCATGGGTGGAAGAGAGTCCTTTCCTTTTGGGATGGTACGTTTTCATGCGCGAACTGTTAAACTTTCAGGGAGTAGCCATCCCAGTTGTTCAAGCAGTTTTCTTCCAGCTATACCAATGACAATTTTGAGGGATCAGGGGATGCAGTTCGATCAGCCTTCCTGGTTGAATTCTGCCAAAGAACAAACAACTCCCCAAAAACAACTCAAGAAAGATTGGCCTTCTTCAGCTTTCTGGGGGACTTTTTTGATTATCACACTCTTGTATGTTCTGATTTAGAAAAACACCTCATGTATTAATTATTATCATTTATCAAATTTATATATCATCTTTTTTTTTCAATTTCATCTTGCAGCTCCGGAACACATCTGCTCCAAATCGAAAGCCTTGTAGATTTCACTGAAGCCACCTTTGCCAATCGCATTAAGAAGCTGAAATCTATCCTCGCGAAGATTCCAGTCCCAATGACTCACCCTTGCGCACCCGTGACCCTGTGTAAGCCTACATGGTGACGACCCAAAAAAACACGGATCAGTTTGAGATGCACAAAGTCCTTGTGATAAGTGATAGAAACTGTAAAAATGCCTATCAAAGTTCTTTGTATACTTGCCGACATGCTGATACTTTGCCAAGGCTGCCGCACATTAATACATTTCTTAGATTGACATACAATTCAGCTTTGCTATGAACCAAACACACTTGCACTCATCAATACTTAAACTTTCTCGCATGATCGCTACACAATGGCATGATTGCCGAGCCAACTGTTTGATCGGTAATTAGATGTTTGCCCTTCTTTGAGTCCTTCAGAGTTGGATAGTGCTTGAAGCGAGACCGATCTTCGGTGTTGGCGAGCAACATTTGCTTCTGATAGAGTGTACGATCCTTGATCTCAAATTCATTCAAACAAACGCACGTGCATCACACCACAACTTCATGGGTCTTTGCAGTTTTTGATGCCTCTGTTTTGAATGACGCTGTGCGCACAACATTGAACTCAAGTATTTAGAACACCAATGCATCCACTAATGGGGTAGGTCGTGGAGCTTTATCAATGTATTGCTATTATATATTTGTCTCGCCACTCCAACACAAGATGCCATGGGCAAAAAGAAGTACCTCAATGCTGCTACTTTTAACAGGCTAAGTGCAAGGCGGCCATCAGCCGGTTCTCTCGATCTTTCAAAGCTGCCTCTTCACGCCTTGACACGTCATGAGTCATTCCCATGTCATAGGAATCTCTGAATTTTTGAAGCACCACGCGATGCACCACCCATAGCAATTCAGGTCTGATTCTTGAAAGATCTGCTCCTACGAATTCAGACGCGACTTGACTTATCAAAATTCCAGGTAATGAACATCTAGGACCCAATTTTGATCAATTTTGTGTATGGTTCCAAAAAGTCTGTCTGCTTGGGCTCCCTATGCACTGGGGCAGTTGTGGTGATAGCATGTTTGCTCCCCTTGTGCAAGGTTCAACCTTGCCTGATGTACTCAGCGCGGTGGTTGCAAACTTCTCGCATCTCCATGAAATCATCTGGGTCATCGTTGGCTGCATTTTCAGCATCCTCCATCTCAATAGCCTCTCAAAAACTAAAGTCTGCCAAATATGACTGGATCCACCACAAAGCCACTTAGTCTTAAAACATCATATTCTAAATGGTCCAGTCATTGTCCTAATGATTTACATTGGTTTATTTACCATGCCATACCATGCATACCATCAACCAGGAATTTCACAGGAAAAATGCCGGCACCTTCTTCATCTGCCTCTGTACAGATCGCCTCTCGGATTCGACATTGTCTCGCTCCTGACCATCCCGAAGTTCTACAGGCGCAACCCCGAAAGGTGGCTTAGTCAGTAAGGGGCCAGGATTTTTTCCAATACATGAGAGTGGCTAACCATAGATCCTTCCCAGGTGGAAGTTGATCCAAAGCATGAATGCAACAGCTCTAACAAGATCAAGTCCAGTGGCTCTTTATGTCTCTTTCTTAGTAAATTAAACAAAATATACACAAGTGATTGTCCATAACTTGGATCGCATATGATAGCATCGAGAATCTCAACTATGAAATGTGAAACATCCTGAACAATCCAAATAAACTTGTAATTGGCTATGTTTGACCAAACATCTTCTAACCTTCCTCTATTACAGTCAGGTTCCAGAATTCCACTGTTGTTTTTGTTCCTATCCATATCCGCTTGGGTATCACATTTCAGCCCAAAAAGGTCTGTTTTTAGCCATCGAACAGTCTTCATCCCCCCACCAGCCCTGAAAATCGCTCCCGACGTAACTTCTTTCTCAACTCGTCGATAGCTTCGGCTTCCATTCCACCCTCCCAACCATCAGATTGCCCGAAGGCTAAGGAGGGTCGATACTTGCCAACCTTAGGACATATCAGTTTGGGTTGGTCCCTGGTCCCCCTTCCCAGGTTGCTAGTGACTACCAGGATTGTACCATTTCTTAGGTTTGGGGGATCCCGAACTAAACCTTCATTTGCCTGGATATTACTGGGAAAGGGGACTGGGACCCAATATATGAGACTTGCCCTCAATGCCTCCCAAATCACCAAAGTGTGATGAACAAGTGCATGACTTATGCCATCTGGAGACACCTTCAAAATGAAGATGAATACATACCCAGTCTTGCCAAATGATCTCATGAAAGAAAAGGGCCAGGTACAACAAAAAACTGGAGCTCATCCATTGTGAGGTCTAGTTCGGCTTAGATTATGCTTTGCCATTGCCATCATTTCCATATGATGTGGCCGGGGCCACTAAAGGATGAATTTTCATTCACACCCTTGCGGATGGCACTTGCAAATCAAGTAGCTCGGCTTGCTTCGTGAAAAAGGCGAATTCTCTCCTTCTCCTCAGAAGATTGCAAAATTGATGCAGTGAATCAGTAACTCCAAAAACCCACCATGGACTGTGGCAGTGGACCAACTTTCATCTCAAAGCTGACCGACATGTTATTGCATTTCTGCCCAATCTTGGCGTTCTTAATGGTGTTCTCATGACATTCTGTGAACTGCCCTGAATCTACTAACAACTGTTCGTAACTGGAGCATATGAGGAGATTAATGGAACTATAAATTAGATATGACTCGAATGACACCAGGAACCTGTGCACAATTTACAGCCCAAGGAGCTCGTTCGGTTTTTGCTATTTCGACCAAGCTCTGAGCCAACAAATCGCGGCCTGCGATTTACACACTGAAACAACAAACCCTGGAGGGCTTGAATGCAACCGAAGGACTTGGCATGTGTGATCTATAAATTGGATTTCATTGGTGTGAAAACCATCTGGTTGGTGGTTTCAAACCGGTTGAAAAATATTAGTCAAATTTGAAATCATCCCCAAGTAGGGGTGAAAAAAATATTTGGAACCACCAGCTAGTCATCTTTGCTTGTCTCTTTGCAAGCAATCCCCATCGTGAGCTTGATTCAATGTTGTTAAAAGCCTCCTGCGAAAAATCAGTTGGGCAAAAGCAATGGCGACACACATTAAACATCACAACAAGGAAGCCTGAAAGCATGACTGACATGTCGATGTATATAACTTCTCATGTAGTTGTGGCTGATTATGAAGCATTTCAGAATATTTCAAATTACCTGATGCATCCTGATGCCCTGCCTTTATTTGCCAATGCAGCAAGATTTTGCATTTGGTTCTTCTGATCTGCCAATTCTTGCCTTGGGTCAACGGTCAATCCCAAATTTTTTGTCCCTTAAGTTCCAACCATCAGCATCCACCAAAGAAGGAAACGTTCTTGAACGTATTCACCATCATACTGAATAACTAAGGTGCGGCTTCAATTTTGCTGCTTGTTTTCCTGAGGTTGGTTGCTGTTTATTGAATTGATTTGAATTGCATGTTACCTGGAAAAATGCGTCTACTTTTCCCGTCAAAGATACTGCAAACGTCGGATCTCCCGATCTTTGGCCTGCCGATGAGACAATTGTGCACTGTGGATGGAGGATCGTAAATATCGTGGCATGTTTTGCCCACTCATTTGCAAGAAAGGAGGTGGCTCTACCTCCAAGGAACCAACATATCCCAAAAGTGCCTCTCTCTCTCGGGGATTTGTTTGTTCCCAGGAGGGTATCTAAATTTTAACGTTCCTCCCCATAATCATAGAAAAGTCCAAAATGGGTCCCTCCATCCCTCCCATATTAGTTGCCTTTCATTTAGAGCATAAATTCCACTTGCATGAAAAAAGGGAGAAAGGACTGGATTTACCAAGCCTCCTCTGTCTCCGCAGCATCGGAAGTGAGAGTCTGACGCCTTCCTGAGTATGAGGTGGCTGAGGGCACGCAAATCCCAGAAATGTCTGTCAGTTCAGCATCGTTCATGGCAGCAAGAATATCATAGAATATCCACTAGCCAGCTGGCCAGCTGTCTGAGCTGCTGGTGCTATGATTTATATCTTGGCAGGCTTCTACAGTGGACATCAGTCGACATCAAACCTCATCAACTCTGCCAGGATATGGGCTGCACAGTGGCTATGCCCAGCGTCGTGTACGCGTGGTGGTCGGACTGACAGACGGATCATCTGGAGCTTGCCGCTTTACGCCTCCTCGGGGAAGAAATGAAAAAAAGGGGACAGGCCAGCAGGCAAACAACAGGCAAACAACATCTATAATGCAAAAAGTTACGTACATGATAACTCAATATAACTCTGCATATATCAGTATCGTCATGTCATACTATAGATCTTAAAACACATCGCAATATTACCATAATGTGTATTAATCTATGCTCCAATCATTGACTTTGTATTCCGGTCCAGTTCTCACGGTTCAACCACCAACCCCAGCTGCCTCGTGGTCGTTCATTGCCCTTCTTCGGTGGCACAATCTTCTCAGCCTCAAAGGCGGACAGGTCTCGGCACATCAATGGTGGAACCCCTGAAGTCCAACAAGGGTTGGCTTGAACCTTATACTATAAACAATTGCAAACACAAAGTGGCAACTGGCACTGCTCGAGATCACCTTTTTCACTGGCTGCGGAACACACATGATCATAGTCAAATGGCCGTGAAGGACCCTGGCACCACTCTTTACATGTGCATGGAATCTAAGCAGGCCCCCTTGAGGGATGCTGCGTTGTCAGGATTCCTCACACTTTAAGCGCCAGGGTATGTTGGCCATCATCATAGCATAAATTCATGGACTCCACCAGCTGAACAATTCTTTCAGCTTCCAGGTGTTCAGTCCCAAGATCAGCACAATTCACCTTGGTGCCTATCTTCTCCAGCTCTATATCACCATCTTGCACTCTTTGCTGAAGCCAGAGGTAACACCGATCGATATGCTTTGCCTTTCCATGTCCTCTTCGTCCAAGCATGGCCTTTGCAGCTGTCGCATCAAACACCAGGGCCCCTCGAAAATCACAACCCAAATCTTTCATTGTTGCAAGACAACCCAACAATGTCGACCCAGCTTTGATTCCACCGTAAAATTCACTCTCACCTGAAGATAAGGCTATCACATGCTGGGTGGAACTGTAAAATTTTAACAGATGTGACCCATGAAACAAGGCCCCACATGAAGTCGATTTCCGGCTCGCAGTACATCCTGCGTCGTCGCTGTCTGTAAAAATTCGCAGGTGTGTCTGCTCCGGCTGGTCAGGATAATGCCAAACTAAACGAGGTTTGCCCAGCAAAAATCTCACCATCCGTTTCAAGCCAGTCCAGTTCCCCATTGTCGGTGCTTGCATTGCTCTAGCCAGCTCCTTGCTGGCGTAGCAAATATCAGGTCGATCCAACCCTAGGTAGTTGCAACGCATCACCATACTTCTATACTGTCGTTTAGCAGTGTCATCAAGAGATGTAGCGTCACCATCCACCTTGCTAACACCAGGTGTGCCAACTGCTTTTGCACTGTGAAGATTCAACTCATTCAGTAAAAACGCCACATGTCGCGGATCAGCTTCCACCGTAGTCTCCGATTCACCATAGTGAATCAGTCGATTCAGCAACGCCACATCTTGAGTGTCACTTGGGTCTGGCCCAAGTAGCCCACCAAACTTCAACTCATACCTTTCCAGTAATCGTTCTTTCAACCAAAGCAAGTCATCTTCAAAGCCCAACGCTGTAATGTCGTCACCATGAATTGAGACCTTGACATCTCTTGTTGTGTTGACAAATAAAACGGGGCTTCCCAGTCCAGGTGCAAAACCATTGCAAGTAAAGAAATCTGTAATCTCCAATTCCCAACAAGCTGCTGCATCCCTGCAACCATACATTGCTTTGTTCAAACGACCACACGTTCCCTCCGGTAAACCTGCTTCATCAGGCAGTCGCACATACACCAATCTGAAAATCTTAGCACACCAATGTGCCCGTCTGATGTCAATGAACATTACCTTCTTCCGACGTCCTTGATGATCCCGCCGGTTTCCAGTTCGCTGAAGGCTCAACAACATCCTGACGGATTCCAAAGGTGGTGTAGCAGCAAAGATGGCCTCAATGTGAGATTGACGAATCTCCTGAATCACCAACCGCGACCTGTATGCCGGTCGCTGTTCGTCACCCTTGTTGATGTCGATCCACCGAGAACTAATGGGCCCTTTTCCAGTCTTCTGATAACACTCGGAAATAGGAACCACATCCCAAACCTTGTACCGAGTGGCATAGTCAATCTCCTCCGCCCTGGCAGCTGCTACCTTGGAACTTTCGAGAGCCTTTCCCGAAACTTCATCTGTGAAGGTGCACCAATCGTCCTCTCCAAGACTAAGGTCCAAGTCTTGCTCTTGATTCACAGGCCCAAAATCCAAAGCACTGATTGGGATATCTTTTGCTAGCTGTTTCCGCAAACCCTTCAGAATACTCCGGATCAGACCATTTGGATACACCTCGCATTGTTTTGCTTTCCCACCGATCAAAGGTATATGTCGATGCCACGATTTCCCCGGAACCACATAGTAGAAAATTGATTCAATCACATGACACTCTCTTGGAATCTGAAACTTCACCAAACACGGATCAGCATTTTGCACATCATGAAGATCTTGAAGAACCACACCCTTTTCAAAATCCAATGTCACTCTTCTCACCACACGGTCCCATGATGGACCACCACGTCCAGGCTTCTGACCACATAAGGCACCTCGCACTGTTTGTCTCCACACTTGCAAGGCGTCCTTCTCATTGCTGCATCTTTTACTCAACTCTTCAGCAATGCACGAACTGTTAGTCAGAAACCCAGTGGTTTTCTTTGCTCTACCAACACCATGCTCATCTGACAAAGTCATGCCATGTTCACACATATCACCTGTGACCCTCAACACGCCCGGCATCTGCTCCAACCGTTGTATTGCAGCACGACCCCACGACCGAGCATAAGCTGGATGCTCATGCAGGAAATATTTGTTTCTCCGATGTCGTGCTTCGTACTGTTTGCAGCAAAACTCCAGATGTTCATCAGCTTGAGCAAGTGTCCTCGCTCGAACATCCGGCGGCGTCCTCCACACATTCAACTCTTGCAGCATCGAATACGGTCCACAAGGCGGACTGCCAATGACGAGATCCGGGTCCAGGAATTCGATCAATTCACTTGCACGTGCCCTGCATTCTTCAAGGCTAAAATCCCATGGCCTTCCATGCTCATCACAAGTCACGAGGTCCATGGCCACTCCATCACCAAGTCTATGTCGTCTCGCATACTCAGTGACTCGAGGTGGTGAAAACAACTCCACGATCGACTTGCTGCTGAAATCATAGGCATCTCTCCGAGAAACCGCTCCAATCTGCAGCAAGATTCGTCGAGCTTCCACTTCTTCATCCATCAACAAACATGCAGTTTCACACAGGCTGGCCTCACGCACTGCCTGCACAAATTCTTCACTTCGTCCAATTGCAGCCAAATGCAAACCACCAATGTCCATCTGTCCTGCCAGCTGATCATCTGCTGGAGTTGCAATCTCTTCTCCCATGCCATCATCTGCACCACCACTCTGCACCAAAACATCGTTCGGCCCTGAAGCGGCACTATCCAGCATCGGAGCTACTGCAACATTATGGCCCCCTTGGCCAGCACCATCGTCTTCACCAGAACTCAAGAGCGGTCCATCTCCCAAGATCTGATCCACGACTGGATCATCAACAGCTGCCTTAGGCTGCTTGGACTTTGCACCGCCAGCAACACCATCACCAGCCCTCTTACCACGCTCAACCTCCTTGTCATGGAAGTCCACAATGTACTTCTCCTCCTTCTCACGAACTCGCTCCAAACGAGCCCGACCTTCAGCTGTTTTAAGGAGCTCTTGAGCGATTCTTTCTCTACAAACTCTATTGTGCTGCCTGTGTGTCAACCCTTGTCGGGCTGCCATGCATCCATCGCAGCCCTCTGTATAACCATAGCGCTCCAACTCCACATCCTTTCTGATATAGATGCCCCTCGGCACATATCCTTTCTTCTCTTTCACCGCTATGGCCTCTGACTGTTGGTCCGGACTTTCAACAGGCAGATCTATCTGAACGGCTTTGTCAAGGACAACACGGGGAACTCCTCCATCTGGGATAGGCGCAGGTCTCAACTGCCATGGAAGACCAATAAACCCATTCAACACATCCATCTGCCACTTTGTATCATCAGGCAGAGTCTTAATCGTCCATGTTCGAACGACACCGGTGGGAGTACCAACCCACCTCATAGCTGTTCCCTCTTGAATGCCCAAGAAGACACCCAACTCAAACTTGGGTTCAAACTTACCACGTTCTCTTTCACCTTTCAAAGGTTGATACCACACATTCTCACCAAACTCCGGCAGCTTGACCTTCCACGCTTTGCCTGTAGAGCGTTCATAGGCTGTGCGACCATCCGGCCCTCGTTGAAATCGGGACAGCAAGGTTCCACAGTAATCCACCAACCAACATAACACCGGATGTCTTGGTGGCAAACTCAACTCATAGTTGTATTCCAATGCACACTTCAATGTTCTTGCCTGTGCTTGCAACCTTCCAACTGCTGACTCAATCGGCCCATTGCTTTCTGACTCACCCTTGGTTGCATTCTCAAAACCCATACCAGGAATCTGAAGTTGAACGGCATTCCGTAAAGCAACCAAAGATGGTTCTGTATCTGTCTTCAGCACTGAGTGTTGGTGACCAAGGCACTTCAAAAGCTTGACTACCACCGCCACACAATACTGATGTTCCACTCCTTTGCTAGGAACCGACACGGAAAACACCCGCTGGGTGATCTCATCCAAGATTGCAAGAAGCGGCAAAGAACGTTCCATATCATCTTTCTTCCCCAGGTAAAAGTAATCCATACTCACCCGAGGCCTCACTTGACCAGCGTCATCTGCACTGCTCACCGAATTCTTGTGTACCAAACGTCTACCCTTTCCCCTCACACAATGGGGACACCAGGATCTGTAAGGAACATGCGAAATGTTGTGTTGCCGGATTTCTTCATCTGAAGGTCGAATGGGCGACCGTTGACCCATCCGCATCACCGGCTCCTCAAATTCTTCATGCAAACTTCCATCATCATCTGGATCGTCCACCTCGAAGACACCCGCTGCTCCGGCAGCTGGTGCAATAGATGGCTCATAGTCTTCGCTCCCAACTGACACTCCACCGTCATCTCGATCTGGGAGATTTTCTCGAGAGACGGGACTTACAGCATCAACCATCAAAGGGTTGTGGGTATCACCCACGGAGCCGGCCCACTGAAACCCACCTTGTGCGGATGCACAACACGGAGCTTCTGCACATACACACCATCCTGCTGATACAACTTCATCACACTGCCATCTTCATAATCTTCAATCCAACTGTCTTCACCAACTGGATTCAATACAATCCGATGTCCACGATTTGCCACTTCTGCTGCAGACATCAAAACCTTGTTCACAGCAGCCACAGAAAATTGCGTTCTCTTCAAATGCCCTTCTTCTGTAGCCACCACGGGTTGCACCTTGTACAGCTCAGGCACCATCTCACCATTAGCTGCCACAAATGCAAGTCGGCCATCAGCTGGATATTGATGTTCATCAGGAAAAGAATCTGGGGGACACACTGACGCTGCTGCTCCACTGTCCAAAGTCACCAAGAGCGGCCAACTACCTTCCATGATGTTCGCCATCCTCCAATCATGTTCCACCGTGTCACCTCGCTGATAAGCATCCAGCACCCGAGTCGACAGTCGTTCTGCACACCTTCTCTCAGGAGTCAACCAAGAACGCCCCACAGCACACAAATGTTTGATCAAAACACTTCCCATTGGCACTGCTGCATGCGGCGAAGATTGTGACTGAGGCGACACTGGGGAGGCTGATGCGGAAGGTGGCTGCGGTCCTGGTCCAGTCTGCGTCTTCTGAAATTCTGCAAGAGCTGCACGGGCATACTGTGATTGAAGCTCCGACAGCTTGGGATCCACGGCGTTCAAAGGCTTCACTTTCTGCCAGCACTGCTCAGTCCGATGATTGGTCTTGCCACAAACAGCACAAGGCGACTTGCCCTTGCCCTTGGATTTATCTTTCCCACTGTCTTTGCCACCTTTGCTCTTGCCCTTCTTTCCACCTCCAGCGTCCTTCCCTTTTCCTTTTACTGACTTTCCTCCTTTTCCTTTGCCCTTGTGAGAAGGATGTGGGCAATCTCTGGCCAAATGCGGCCCACCACAATTGTAGCACCCTTTTGACAGACTGCCGACATCCATAGTTGTAGAAGCAGCTGGAGCGACCTGATCCAGGTAGGCGAAAACTTCTTCACGCAAATCCAAGTATGAGCGAAATCTCCCAGCATTGAGTTGCAAATGCTCTTGAAGTTTTGTCGGACACATATGAACTAATGCTGCCATCTTCATTGCATCGCTCACCTTGTCTGCACCAGGTCTTGACTCATAATCGACAATCTTGTTCTCCCAACCCACGATCTCACTGGACAGTTTGTCAATGGCCACATGAGCTGTCGGGTTGGTGATCTTAATCAACGCTGCCCTCTGTCTGCCAATGGTGACCGGGTTGAATCTCACTTGCAAAAGCCGAAAAGCCTCTGCACCATTGGGCCGTTTGGCTTGCCTCACCAAACTTCGTGCTTCACCTCCAGTGTAAGTTGTCAACATCGCGTGAACGTTGCTCTCTGCATACTCTATCAACAGTGGATCAATGTGTGGAAACTTCGTCTTCAAAACTGTTGCATCCAACGGTACCTTGGGCTGCTCAGTGACGATCCACTCCAACACTTCATATATACCAGGCATCACGGAGTCACAGACTGTGATCATGCTGTCGCTCCAATCTTGAAATGAGACCTTGGCTGAAGAAGGATCATAGGTCAGTGGCTTCCCCAAAGATCGTCCATCCACCACACCTTGTTGTATGGCATATGCAACTGCAGGACTGGCTTTAGGCATAGCCGTTGATGCACCACCTCCAATGTTGAAGTGCGTTCCAATTCCACCACCAAGTCCCTGTTGCATCGTCGGAGTTAAAGGCACAGGTATCGTTGAAGCCCCAGCGGCATTCACAGCACTGGTTTCAGTCACGCCAGGGGTGGCCGCCGTCGCTCCAGACGCTACCGATGCCTGCTGCATTTGTTGAACCTGACCTTGAATGTTCTGCACAACTTGACCCACCTGTTGGAGATCACTCGCTGTTACCGCATTCTGACCCTGCTGTTGCACTTGGTCCTGGATCTGTTGTATGGCTTGGGCCATTTGCTGATTCGCCTGCGCCACTTGTTGCAGTTGTTCGTGATTCGACTGCTGTTCTTGCGCAAACCCAGCTTGCACTTGAGTCACCACCTGCTGCACCACTTGCTCAGTGACGGTTTGAGTATTTTGCACTGCTTGTCCCGTCCCATGAACTGCCTGGCCCAACTCGTCAATACGGGCTCTCTGAGCCTGTTGCTCTTGGATGATCTGTTGAAGCATAGCACCAATCTGTTGCATCTCAGGTGTAGCGGTCGTACCGTCTGCTTGCGACATATCCCACAAGAAAACTGCACCTACTGCAAACACCAAGCAACTAACAATGACAATGCTACGCCTCAAGAGCCCAATCAATCCGGTTGGCCGATACGGCTCTGGTCGAAATGACCCGTCCTGGGCTGTGCCCTGCAATGCAACACTTCCAGTCGACTCAATGCGATTGCCCAAGTTCCGGCGCCAAAGTGCGTCTTGCGCCAGCTCCCAACTATCAGATCCCGATTGTATGAATGCAGCACGGCGAGCCCGCTCCGCTACCATGCAAACACAAAGTGGCAACTGGCACTACTCGAGATCACCTTTTTCACTGGCTGCGGAACACACATGATCATAGTCAAATGGCCGTGAAGGACCCTGGCACCACTCTTTACATGTGCATGGAATCTAAGCAACAATGCAACTTATTCACTGCCAAATACTGGACAAAAACGCTCTAAAATCTCTAAAATGTGTATATATCCAAGGTTCGAGAAGTCCAAGTTGGAGCTTGTAAAGGCAAAATGGCAATGACAATGCAGGAGCTTTCATGAGACAAGCTGATATTAGCTGGAGGAACTATCTCCACTATGCATGCAATGCAACGCATTTAGTTATATTTAGTTTTATAATCAGATCCGCATGTTTCTGTCCAGTATATCCAATTACGATTGGATTGATTAGACCCGACACCACCATCTGGCAAACACGTGCCGCAAACGCAAACGGGCCTCCTCTTCTGTTCCGTTGCTCTCATCGCTCCGCGATTTGCTCTCCTGTTTGTGAGTCCTAGGCAACCAAGTGAGGCACAGGAGGGGGTTGGGCCCTCGCAAATCCAAGTCATCTCTGGTTGCGTCGTCTTGCCATCTTGCTGGTTCAAGGAAACTGATTGTGCTTCAAACAACTCTTTTCTCTTGAGCGAAGAGGCGGGGAAATCTCAGCAGCACCAGGCTCCATTCTACAGACTCACATAAATCTGGCTAAATGTGAGCCAGATGTTAAAGAAAAAAACGGCCTACTCAGTAAGGCAACATTAATATGTCTACTGTCTACTTAACTGTACTTGACTAATAGATTGTTCATTGCCTCGACCGTTTTTGCGCGTTTGAAAATGTTTGGGCCTGAGATCTAATCTTACCATATCTTACCTGCATCTACCTGCTGCTTAGGCTGTGAAACCCTTCATCCCCCGGTGCTCTTCTGGGCACCGTTTTCTACCTCCGTTCTGAGCCACAACGGCGATCAAAATATCTAGAATCACAATACGGCGGTAAAACGCCATGGTGGAGGAAAGCGAAAGCATAGGAAAACACTCCGAAGCCATCTCCAAAAAAAAGCGTCCCGCTCGACTTTTTCACTGTTTTTTTTTCTCCACGGTAAATTTAAATGTCATTTAAATGTCCAATTAGAGAAAATGGGCAAGTTCACACTTGCGTATTCGAGGATAAAGGGCTACCGGGATACCGGCTAGCGCCACGAAGGGCATAGCCTCGGCCTCAGTATCATCAATAATTTACGGGTTCTGGGTGGCCACTCTTCTGAACCCTGTTCACATAATTGCACTCCTACTCTCGCCGTTTTGCAAAATTGAAAGCGCTTCTGATGCTTGTCTGCCTGGGTTGAGGGCTTTGGTCATTGCTTCAATCATCTCCATTTCTTTCAGCGATTGCTTGAAATCAAGTGGGTACAAATCCTCAGCTGGTCTGCGACTGCCCGAGTGGATCCGGATAATCATGCCCCCAAAAAACTACCAGCACCTACCATTCCTGTCAAGTTGCTGCTTCATGATTCAGCTGCTCCAAACCTCAGGCAAAACTCTGTCTGATTTTGTGACCTGAGAAATGGTCTTTTCACACTAAGGCCAGGTCCTCCTTCCATTGCACTTTTCATCCTTAGGATGATTGGCTTTCTGTCGTGAAAACTGTATGCAGGGAACCCTCCCAAATTCCAGGTTTTTTCAAGCGCTCAATTCGTGCAATGGCATGTGGAACTCCAATCAGCACCTTCTGTTTGTTGCGATGGGTCACACTTTATAGTCTTCTTGCATATGCATGCATCTCCAGTCATGAAGCAACAACTATCTTGGGGAAAAACACATTGGGCATGAGTTGTGAGTTGCGTTTGCGTGGACACAAAGCCACAATAAGCCATATGCTGTAAATATGTGAAGGTCGGGCCAAGGGTTTGTAGGAACTCCCGTCTTTAGCGGGATGTCCAGTAGAAACGAGCCACTGCAGTATGGCTTTAGAATGGTGTTTCCACTCCATCTCTAGCTGACGTTTTAATTATCAAATTATACAGAATGCAAAGGTATGTGATATATGAAATATGATAATGAGCAAATTAAATGTAAATTGAGCAAACATACGAGCGGAATAGTGGAAGAAGACACAAGTCTCTATAGACGTATTGCCCTGCCCGTTTGTAGCCTCACTAAAATAATCCTACGAAATTCAATGACTTTCAATGACATTCAGATTTCATCACACGTGACCAAGATCCCTCATTTGTATACCTTTGTGCCATTTCCACCGTGGTACTGCACTCTCTTGAGCGCGCATTCATGTACATCTATTTTTCATTTTTTTCTATTTGTTTGTTTGTTCGCTTGTTTGTTGGCTCGCTTGCTTGCTGGTATTTGTCTGTCTGCCCGTGTTTGATTGCAACCGTTCAATTCCAGAAGCCCCCAAACACTCAAAAAACAACCCAAACACCTTCTCAGGAGGTATGTAGTTGATGGCATTTGGAGGATTTTCGATGTTCCCTGCTTTTTTGGCATCTATGCGTCTATCCTTTCTCTTGCTCCTAATCAGATTCTGCTTCATCTCCACTGCATTACATTCCTCTGGCACACTGTGAAGACATCCAATAACATGAAGCATGGAATAAGCGCTGAGACAGCAACATAGCAACCAGTGGCCAGAGTGTTTTCTTCTGACCGGAGTATGTATATGTTGCATCCGAAACCCAGCGCCATCCACGAGGTGATTGCAATTGCTACTCCAAGCGCTTTTGCCAAATCAATGATCCAACAGCCACCCCAGTGAGCAGTCTTGTCACTGAGGTAGAAAATGCCATTCAAAGCAGCCCACAGCCAACAAATGCGGAAGGCACCCTCGGACACGCAAAAAATCACTAGCTGATGAATTTCAGCGCCAGCTTTGTACACGTTTAAGGCAAAACCCAGCAAAGTAGCCATTGCACTTGAAAGGATCAGGGCCACATATGCGGGCGGAAGGTGCGGTGATGGTAACAATCCAAGAAGCTCATCGCGAAGAGGACCCCGAACGAAATCTCTGAAAGCTTCCTTGTTGCCATACCAGGCATCTATTGCAGTGAGGATAAACCTGTGATCAAATTCAGAAACGCAAGTAACTCTGTCAAGATCAAAACTCTTCAAGTCAGAAATAAGCTGTGATTTTTCGCGGTAATTGTGACGCAGAGCCTGTACCATTAAAGTGATCGGCAACAACATCACTCCAAGATAAACAAGAAGAACATTGTCTTGCCGGAAGTCTGAATCTGTGTAGGCCATGGAAGCAGACTGAACAAGCGCCATGACCCACGTGATGAAGGCACATATCATAGCCGACCGCTCAATAAACAAGGGTTTGAAAGAAAGCTTTCCAGCAGGGTTCGCTTTGCGAAATCCAACAAGCTCGAAAATACACCAGAGACTCGAAACATAGCTGGGCGAGTAAAGGACGCGCAGCTCCTTCGCAACAGAAAGACACCCGCCAATACTATAGATGCCGCGTTCGAACAGTTCCGTACGTCCCTGATGAATGCATGCCACATCCAGAAAGCACATGTATGTTTTGAGTGGGAGATATGGAGACAGACACAAACCCAGCATCAAAGAAATTCCTCCTGCAATGCCGCACCATGGGCTCACACCAACCGTGAACTCCGTACCAAACATGATGACTTTGGCTGCCCACGGGTCCCCAACAATGTCAAAGCCTCGCAAACAAAGCATGAGAGTTACACCGAGGAACCAGCCGATAAGTCCATGAGAATAGCCCGACTGCAATACCAAGGCTACCACTTTCCACCTGCCGTTGCATCTCCAGATATCTCCAGGTATGCGAGAGGAATACATCAAAGCTGGACACTGGAGTGGAAGCATTCCAAACTTGTCAGATCGATGTGTGAGTCGGATCAAATCGGGAGATGTAAAGAATTCTTTCTTCTGCAATGCGAGATGCAAAGGAATGCCACGCATGATTTCATGATCAGGCTCCAAATGTCTCAATTGATCTATTTTCCTTGTAATGGAATCTAAAGGCGATTCAAAGACATAATCTTCTTCTCCACGTGGGTGCCCGGAGGAAATATCAGGTGCAATTTCCAATTGATTTGTCTGATCCATTGGATCAATATCTGAGCTGCCGCCATTTTTGACGATTTTGCTTTCAATCACTTCTGCCACGACCCCATCGGTTTCATGTTGACAGCAACTCTGATCTGCACCCATGACAAGGAAACCAAAGCAATCCCGAAAACGAATGAATCTTCCTGTATAAATGTCTGCAGTCCTGAGTTCATAGAATCATTGAATTACGTTTCATCATTACACAAAATGATCAATCCATGTGTTTCTCTGAGTTTCTTTTTTCTTTGCCTGTTCGTTTATTTTTGGCGCGTTTTTTTCCAGGTTTTTGTGTGCCGGAAAAAGTAGTTGTATAGGCAACCCCTGCACCATGTTTTCCACCTCTTGGAGCCAAACATCCAGTTGCTGTTGGGCTATGCTGCTAGGCACTGGGCAGGGGATATATATATATATATAGAAATGCACCATGATGCACCATCAATGTTCCAATTCAACTGGTAACAGTCTCAAGGTGTATATTATATAAATAATCATATCATATATCAATTTATATCAACTTGTTCATTCCTACTATTTCTGTATCCCCCTCCTCGATTGCTCTCGTCAAGTCACTGTTCCACAACTTCAGGACCATTGAGCTTTGCCAGGTCCAGAAGTTGTTGTGCTTGCTTGGCCTAGCATCCATCTACTGAATACGAGATGTGAGTGGTCTAATTGTTGTAGTGGATATGTTTGGTATGTGTACAAATTCAAAACAATTCAATAACCAGCTGCACTCCCGCCGAAAAATCCATGGCATTTGAATCCGTAACTGCCGCCTTCTAGTCCATAAAAACATCATCATCGAAAACAAATGCGTGTGGTATCCGCGATATCCATGTTACTAAAGCATTATAAAGCAAATATTGTTGATTCATTGCAGCCGAGCATCGATATGCGCTCTTACTTTTGGTGTCTTTAGCAACAGGTGCTGCTTCATCTTTGGTGGCAGCTTTGGCATAAACAGGCGCTCCTGACGGGTTCTGAGACTTCAGGTTAGGCAGCATGCCAGCCATGTTTTGAATTGTCCAAATGCAGTTTTTTTGGCCAAATTCTGGATGTCAAGGTTGAAAAGGCCCAGGCACAAAACAATTGAAACTGTTCAGAGTCCCAGCCTTTACTTGCAAAATCTACCAACATCAAGCGAAACCCACTCCACGTGGACAACTCATCCCAAAATCAGAAATACATGATGGCGATTCAACACGTTGAAGGGGAATTGAATTTGATCCTACAAGAAAGTGGATCCGACCATCACTCGCCCCACAAATCGCCACAGGTTTTTGTATAATCATCAGTGAAGCGTCCACATTCAAGTCATCGATGTTGTGACCGAGACTGCGTGCCTCAGGGCATTCCAAGCAGGTTGAGGATATTTCATGGATGGCACTTCAGGGATGACTGTCTCACCATGAGGACTCTTGGAAGAATGGAATAGGAAGATTTGAATCTGTGTGAATATTGAGTAATTAAGTAACTCCGGAAAAACCCACAGATTTCTGGGTAGATAAATAAGTACAGTATATATGTAAATATATAGCTCATTGTAAGTATATGATTTCAATTGCTGTTGAAATAATCTTTTGCAGCTGGTTGGTGAATCAGTTTGATTCTGCTAAGGAATCGCACTTGGTGACTATGTATAAATGCAATGTCATTGTTTCCACATGTCTGACCTAGTGTCTGACAAAAATAAAGTCCTACAAGTTGTATTTAGGGTTATCAGCAATGATATCTTTACAAGTGGAGGATCAGCTGAGCGAGCAAAGAACCTGATGTTTTGAGCACTGTAAACGCTACTCCAAATTGACAGAGTGACCATCAGTTCAGGTTGAGCTCTGATGAATCTTCAGCAGCGTTGAATCATTGAGGCAGCAAAATGATCATGGCAAAGATCATGGCTAGTCACCTAGTCTGTCTTCGGCATATATATATGGTTCTCTGGTCTTCATTCACGGTCATGTGTTGGTATTTGCCTGTGTTGAGTACTACCCCGGGATATAGTCGGGATATAGAGTACAAACTTAGACAAACATTTCAGAATCAGTGTAAGTTAGTACAATGTAGATATTATATTGCGTTAAGTATATTGTATATGCCATATGTTGCGCTTGAATGTCATAAGTCATTGTTGCTGGCCCGGATGTCATCATCTCGCAGGTCATCAATCATGGCGAGAAATTTCTGCAGCCGCTTATTGCAGCTTGACCAAATTTTGCAAAAAAAACAGGAAAATGCATGAGGTTCCCACACACAAGCAAGAAACACAAACCCATAATGTGGCTAGTGAAGCTGTGCCGGAAAAAATTCTGTTCAAAACTCCCATCTGCAAAGGTCCTTGAGGGAAAGTGTAGGTCCAGGCCTACTTGTGAATTAGAAAGCCCCAATCTGCTAGACTACATCGACTCCAATCATCTGAAAAACCATTGCTGCCCGGCTTGATTTTTTGGTGGCCGCTTTCGGCGGGTCCGGCGGGTCCGGTTGCCTCAGGGTATGCCCCTGCAAGCGGTAGCCTGACCTTCTGAAACAGTCCGAGAAGTTCTGCTCAAGCTGTTTGTTGAGCTTCTGCAAGTAGCCTGAAGAAAAAAACATCAGCATCTATATATGTATATATATTGGTGGAATGATGGTATATTTGCACCCTGCATCTGGCAATGACGTGAAGCAACTCATGAACAATTCCGGCCTCCAATTGCCTGAAGCCTCAGCCATCAAGATAAGGTTTAAACCTGGCCTGGTATCTTGTCCCTTAAGTCTAAGCAAATAGATAACTGGCAACAATGACTCGGATCCAAATCAAGCAGTTTACCATCGTCTTCAATTGTTAATATGTTGATCTAGGATGATCTAGGTATACATACTGTAATATAGAATCATATTTAATCATATGCAAGAACTCCGATTCTTGCGGGTACCATCCAATTTCCGCCGTGGAAGTTGATGCCGGGCAAGTGGGTGTCACATATGTCAGGGCTCCTGTATTTCCGCTCCAACTGTAACATAACAACATACAACACACTATCCTCCAATGTGTCGGCATTGCTTGAAATAAATAAAACATGCCAGGAAGCATCCCCAACTGCCTTGAGTTTCCTGCCTGGAGGCCTCTATGTCGGCGAATTCCTTGTAAAGATGGACATCCACGACCTCAGAAACAGTAACGCCATAAGAAGAACAGTCCCTTCTGCCAGATTAGCTGATCAACTTTGATAAACGTTTCAAATGAAAGTTCTGGCTCTGGACTTCCAATGGTTTGCAGTTCTGGGTTTCCAGCTTTTCAGGAATGCCTACGGTGCAGAGACCACATTTGCTTCACCATGTGATTGTAAATCAGGAATCAAAGGGTTGTAGTTGACTGGGTTCTTCATGGTCCTTCATGTTCGATGCCACCAACCGTCATGGACTTAACAGTTGGTACTTCAATGTCTTGCCATGCCATCAGGCCTGCAACAAGCTACTGCAGTCTGGAAAGTCGGCCTCGCGACGTTTTGAGACTGTGACAACTGACACTGGGGCGTTACGTCTTTGGGGCGTTTCGAGGGGCATGTTTGGAGGGCAATGTGCCAGCAAATGCAGCCACATCGTGCGTTGTTGAAACCTCCCTCAAAAACATGGCCAGCAAGGGACACCAACCCCTGTGCCTCATCCACATCAATCCTTGGAAGGCAAAAAAAAAACGCAATGGCGTTAGTCCCAGCTCCCAACTGATACTTTTTTGCCGAAATGAGTAAAACGATCAAGGCCTACTATGAGGCTGTAGAAAGTCCTTTAGCTTGCATGATGCTTACCATTGTTTCCCGTCAGATCCCACGTCTTGTTTGGGCGGCAAAAAATACGGAGCGGCTTTGAAAACCTCTCCTGTGAGGGTCCCTCAATAGATATTTGAAGCTGCTCAAGATTTCGCAAGTAATCTCTTCAATAGCGAACCTATCAACACCTCCAGGTAAATCTCATCATTTCTTTCCCAAGCATATCTATACTCATAGGATTCATGCATGATATATCTACCTACATGAACCTTTTAATCTTATGGTACATGTAGGTAAATATACCATACATGGATGGTATGGTATGGGCTATATCATGCTATATCCATCATCATTTCTATCATCATGAGCGAAATTATTGCAGTCAAGCATCGAGTTCAAACGCATCAAGCGTGGTGGCGGGCCTGCCTGTGCAAAGACCCCACGCTCGCAGTGTGTCTAAACTGAAAAGGCTTCAGTTGGAAAAAAACATATGTAGGACTTTATCACCATTTCAGAACCAAACAACACATTGCAACACGTAGTTATCGTAGTTGATAGAAATCAAACCCCACCCATCTCGTTTCCGCGCGGTAACATGATTTGCTGGTTTGGTATATGGTCGCCTGCGATTGCACGCCATCCAAGTGCGGTGTTGAGGACCTCGGGCTGCGATATGCTTCGGCTGTTAGAAATAGCACCAAGGCCTACTGAAAAAATATCTGGTGATTTCCACAAAAATGCCCAACTGTCTTGATTGAAAAACACGCTGAGAATCACGTGGGGTTAACCACTGCTGCTTTTTTAGCATCAGAATTCGAGTGCCCAACGATGAAAATGCCTCCACCATTCCCAGCAGCATGGCG
Organism: Breviolum minutum Mf 1.05b.01; assembly: GCA_000507305.1. Lineage (NCBI taxonomy): Eukaryota > Dinophyceae > Suessiales > Symbiodiniaceae > Breviolum > Breviolum minutum. The sequence goes on along the minus strand of DF239447.1, from coordinate 136,874 downwards.
TGAGTGGCATCTGACCTAGGCTGTTCATTCATAGCATCAACAGCACACGTGAGCAGGATAAAATGACCAACTTATGATCTCACAATTCTCACCTGAAAATACCTGAAACATCGTGGAACCATTATCTTTTTAAATTTTGAATGCATGTAATTTCAACTCCTTGAAAAATAGCACGAAGCAAACTATGACACTGGCCCTGCTAAATCCAAGCATTGAAGCTCAGGAGACATCTTTGCTAAAGCGAAGGCCAGTTCCTGTCCTGCCTGGCAACAAATCAGGTCTCGACAGTATCTTAAGGTTGGCCTACGAAATGCTAGCAAGATACCTGTGAAGCAAACTTCAAGAGTCAACATTTAGATACAGTATTATATCTTAGATGCGCAATGACCTGTGAGAAACAAGAGCTCAAACCTCTTCATGCAATGACTGGAATATGGAATTGGCTTAGCTTGCACGGCATAGCCTGTTGGTCTGACAGCAACTGGTATCATGCCGTATCAACGGCCACCGTTATCCAAAAACAATGGCTCAAATCTGGGCTATAGAAGCTGGCGATTGGGAATTCCAGTATGAGGCCTGCTGTTCCTTGAGGCCTGTGCATCCTTTGCCAAGCGCCAACCTCATGCTGTGCCCGGCAACCAATTTGGTGGAAGGCTATGGCTAGAGGAGTTGAGCCGGCGTCGAAGATCTGTGAACATCCCTTCTTGGAGGATAGTATTTTGATAGATTAGCATACTTCTCTAAGCAAACTCTTAAAGGTGTTCTGGTCATTGTTTTTGCTGGAATCCCTCTGGGATGCCAGACTTTCTCAAATGTTCAAGTGGAGTCCTGAAGATTTCAACGCCAGTCATCACACACGAAAAGCACTGACCTACTTGTCCTGAAGTGAGCGGCTGTCAAGCATGCACAAAAAGTCCCAAAAGAAACTGAAAGCGAGAGGACAAACAGAATTATATACAAGTCAAGTTTGAAAGGATCTCGAATCAAGAAGTCTTCCACAGCTAGTCCATGCTAGTCCCATCAATTTATTGGATTTGGATGTACATGTTGAACCGGCTCTGAGTGCTTGCTCCTTAGCCGCCGTCGTAGAACTTGAAGCGCCACTAACTAGGCCCGTGGTTGGTGCCACGCAGAAGTATAATGACAGGATCAGGCACGAGTGCTGAAACAGGAATTGAGAAACCATGTTGTATATTGGATCCATGTAGCTATACACAACAAGTGAAGAGTGACCTCCAACATCCTCCAACCAAAGTTCTGCGTTAGATTGAATGTATGAAAGCAGGGTAACTACTTCCATACACTTCTGCTAAAAAACATGGCGACATCCAATGAACTTCAATCTACACTACCTGAGTCCATCTCCTTGTGATGACTAAGCTCAATACCCCGACAGGAAGATTCTCTAACCTGCTACACTTTCCAATTGCTCAGCTGAAGGCTCAACATGATCTCATAATCAATGAGAGATTTCCCACCTGATCTCTTGAAGTCCTCCTAAACGTGTGAGTGCGGCTGCCAGCCACAAACCAGCCTATGGGAACCAGCGTGCGCCAAAAACCGCTGAGTCGGTATTAAACTTGGTACAGTAATGACATGCTGACTGTCATGCAACAAAATGCCAAGTTTGAGCATTTACATCTTCATCTGTGTGACTTGGGATTGTGATTGATTGTGGCATACATATACTGCTGGACGACCAGCTCTGCATAAGGTTGTTGTCTTGTGCCGACTTTAGGATCACGCTTATCGAATCCTGGAATCATCTGTTGAAGGCTTTTCAGCCAACCAGGGGCGCTCAAGAATGGACAGTGACTGCAAAACGCAGGCATGCAATCGGCAAACCATCCATCTACTATAGGTGAGGCTAGCATTTTCTGTTGATTAAGATGTCAAGCCTTTCAAAATCAACACCAGTCACTAATAATTCACTACAGTACTAAAATAACTATCACAACTATCCCTGAGATCTCATGTTTTTCGCATCCATTTTTACCTCATATTTTTTACCAACCTATCTTTCCACCAATCGACTCCCCCCCCAGTGGGCTCCCAAACTCCAAAGTGGGACAAGAAGTTGAGGCGTTCTGAACACAAGACCATTGGTGGTCTGCCAGTACCGCCTGCGCCTTGAAGGCGACCCGGTCGGGTGGGTGGTCGTGTTTCTTCAACAACATCTTGCTGATGAACAGCATAGGTGAACCGAAAGAACCACATGGTTCCAAAAGTAGGATTAGTCATGTTACCAATCATTAATTGATATTGTTTGATGGTAAACTCCTAATATACATTAATATATACCGTGGAATTTTATGGAATTTTCATATTCATACATGTTCACGAGCAAATCCTTCTAATCTTCACTGATTTCTGTATACAAAATGTCAGATCTTTGTTTGCTAAGTTCGCCTCCATGATCAGCTCCCGCTGGAGCTGAAGCTGCGTCAGATGCGGCTGGTCCATCACCTACCAAAATCATGCTGGTGATTTTTGGGCACATAACTTGCACAGCTTCTAAAGTTTGTGGTTTCAACCCATCTGAAAAATATTAGTCAAAATGGGTTCATCTTCCCCAATATTCGGGGTGAAAATTCCAAAAAGTATTTTACACCACCACCAAATCGGCAAATCCCTGGCCTCCGCCTCGGTGGGACCGTCGCAGGGCCAACCGCAGCGGTGGTCGGCTCGCACTGGGAGCCCGACGGGAAGGGCTGGGAGAAGCCCGAGGAAATTCCGCTTCCGCGGCGCGAAAGACGTCGGGTGCATCTGCTGCCATGACGTTCAAAGGTACCTATGAAGCCATCGGTGGAAATGCGTCTCAAGCCCCAACCGCTGATTGAATGGATATGTGTATATAAAAATAAATGCACACAAGTAGCATACAAGTAGACGCATGCGGTACTTACTTGTTTTTGTGCATCCTATACTACAGAGAGGGTTAAAATTATATCGTAAATCAGTAAATAATTACACACACAGAACGTCCCAGGAATCCACGAATAAAGCTTTTGAGCTTATTTTTCGGGGTTCACAGCCAGCTTCTGTCTCAGTCCAATTCCCTTGCCTGGACGGTTGACACACAATAGCCTGCTTCCAATGATTGTAAGCCCTGAGCCAGGCTGCTGGTAAACACCAGAATCAGCCAACACACCATCAAGAGGACGCATGAAGGATATAGCTGGTAAAAAAATATGGCCACATGTAGGGTTAATAAATTAGGGACCAAATGTACACCTGCAAAGTTTACAACGAAGGCTGGAACCTACCTGCAAGACTAACATGATACCAAGCTTAAGTTTAAGTGAACAGTCTCAATGAAAGAACTAAGCCTGTAAAGGTATAGGTGGTATCAGTGTGCGTGTGTGTGATACAAGGGGTACACACATTATATTAAGCAATCCAAACAATGCACTATAGTGCGCAAATCACTCAAAAAATGACCAGCAACATCTATATGCAAGTTTGATTCCTCCAATATCTCTCCGGGTAATTTGATGACACCTGGATATTGCACCAATGACTCGACCCAAAAACTGCAAAAGATCCACCTGCGCAGCACAAGGTGCCAACTGCTCTGCGAAAGCACGATGCGATTCAACTCGCCAGCGGTTGGCCTAGGGAATGATCGGTGGCCAACGATGTTACCTCTCTACTAGGGCAATTTATTCTATAGGCACTCGCAAGCAAAACGCGCAAAGATATGGTACAGTATCTTTTCTATTGCTTGATGTTGTATATCTAGTATAGTAATGTACATGTATACGTACAGTAAGCATGTATATAAATTTTCTGTGAATCCTTCGCTGTCGCTTCCCTCCAAAACCTGATCTGAAAGGTCTCACACCTTAAGTTAGACCATCACTACCCTATTCACTTTAATCAAAGAAAACAATGGCACCTGTATGCGAAGGTGTTTGACTTGGCCCAAGTTGTTCAAGATCCTGGCCGAATCAGTCACCGCTTCGGTGCCTCCTTGGTCAATGTCCCCTCGTATATGTCATATGAAACCATTAAACTTTTAACCAACAACATCAAAACAACACACATAATATAATCCGAAATCAATATTATAACCGACATGATCTTCCAAAAACGAATTGAAATGTTGTACTACCGCTTCTCATTTTTTCTAGACAACCTCGTTTGCCAAAAAACATCATCAGCCTGGCCAAAGCTGCGGCACCAGCAGGTGCTTTGAGGCGGCAGTGCCTATACGACATGTTTGGCTGGGAAGTCCTGCGTTCACCTGCAGCCTGTTGAGCTTGGTAGTTTATGGGGCCCCCATTATTTACAGGGTTTTCTACATCCCAGATAGGTGGCTGTTTGGGATTTCTGAACCATCAACAGTATCTAGGTGATGGTTTTGAACCCAGTTGAAGCACATAAATTATCATAAATTAACATAATGCGCAAATGAAATTGGATCATTTCCCCCAATTGAAATTGGCATACAAAAAAATCATTGAACCCACCACCAAGGTATGATACTTTTAGGATTTCTATTTGCAGTATTAATGCGGTTTCACTTACATACGTATTGCATTGGAATTTACAAGACTCCAAGAAAATGAGTTCCAGGAAGTATTGCCCTGAAAGACTACATAATACTATGTACATGATATATCATGATATACTATATGCAAACAGGCTAGGCATATAATATATGCCATGAACAATGCCAGGCGTGTATAGTCTTGCAATATCCTCCAAAACATAATAGCGAATGTTTTTGATGTAGATTTTGGGAGCATAGCATCCAGTACCTGCTGAGCAAACAAAATCCGGCAAAGTGGTTTGGGAGTCTGACGACATTTCAATCTCCATGCGCTCCCCAGCCCCATCCATCAACATCCCTTACATTTCAACAGTGGCCATGTGATCTGCAAGAAAATGCCTAACATACATCCTCCTGCAAACAAAGTAACAACAAATGTGTCAACAGCCTTAAGCCTGAAATAGCTATCGTACCTGAACCTACAAGTAGCTCGTTTTTTCCCCCTCACCACATACACAATAAAGTGATACCGGTGCAAGTGCCTGAAGCCCAAACACTGCAATGGTAGTGGTCCAACTCTTGCGGCGGCCCAAAGCCTTTGCTCTAAACAAAGCCCAAAACATGTTTCCTAACGAAGTATCACCATGGCATCCCGTAAAATTCATGTATTCATATTTCCATACAATTTTTTTCATTCCATGTCAAAGGTCTCATTGGATTCATGCAAAACATTGGGTAATTTTGCTGGCACCCTGTGGGGGGGATGCTGGGATTTTTGCATATTTTTGCCATATTCGAAAACACGATTCGCACTAAGCCACCCCGACTGAGCTTCAACATCTCCGAAGTCAGAGTGGCTCAAATCCTTGGCAACTTGGAGGATGGAGCTCCCAGGAAGGGGTCCCAAGTTACCCCCATTAAGGGGACGAAACCTAACCATGGTTAACCACTGAACTGAACTGGAATGATCCTCCAAGTATGCACCAAACTATACAATATAGCAGCTTGAAGGACACTGAGGCAACGGCCAAGACCCGAAGGTTACTGGCACTGGACCTAGTTCACATTTTAAGAATGGAAGAAGCCATGCGGTTTTTCATGGGGCTCTTTGCGTACATGAGATGAGATGCAAAATGGGGTTTGATTCAAGCAAATCATTGGTTAGGTTCTTTAATTGTAATATCAAAGGATCAGCATAACTCATGTTGGGAAAAGTCTAAAATGGGCAAACGAGCGCCCCACTGAACCACCAATACAGGCCGTGGACGACCAATTTGATGACTCTATGAGGATGAATCAATAATTGTGGGGGAAGGATGAGCTGAGACATAAAAATTGATGTCCTTTTAATACTGTACTTGCTTAAATTTTTGTTGGTAATTGCAATAATAGTAACTGATATGAGAAGTATTTCGAATAAAGAATCATAAAGTGACATAGGGGCTGGCAGGCTGAAGGAAAATAAAACTCATTGCTAGGTATGTTGGTAAATCAGTTGCTCGACAAAAACAATAAAACATCAGATAACAAGGTAAATAAGACTTGAATGAAAACTGCCAAAAAGAATGTACATTTTTTGACATTAATCGAATGCGCGCTTTTTAAGTCTATTCATGAAACAAACCATGATCAGGTTGCAATTCTTGGTCGCCTGCACCTACAAAGTGCAGGTATCTTTTGCAATACAAAGTATAATTGTTCAACAAATCTAATTGTTCAAAAAAAAACAGGCAAAATATCAAGATCTCATAATGGTGCTTCTTTCAACAATTTCTTGGAATTTACCATCTCCATAAAAACATCTTTTTCCAAAGGATTCTCCACACAAGATTTGTTCAAAGGTGAGTTCCTGGCAGCAGGGGTGCGAGACTTAAAGAGTCGGATCCACGAGCACCTTCCAACCTCAAGATAACGAAAAGATCCATGGAAGATGAGATGAACATATATGTGATATATGATATCTATATATGATATATATATATATAATAATAATACAATTTATCATATATAGTCATATAGTCACTAGTTACTACTACTGAGTTCTGAAGGTTCCAATGTGATATCTTGGGGTGTCCTTTGAATGATTACCAAGGGCCCTTTCCTTTGTGAGATCGAATTTAGACAATTGCCTTTCTTTGTCACGAAGGTTCAACCATCGCTGGGACACCAGCTCGATGAAGGCCAACTTGGATAAGGCCTTCAATGGTGCTTTCTAAACACTTCTGCTTCGCGCTGCCTTTACCAATTTCCATTCAGGACTGCGCGCCATCTGGAATCACAAAACATCAGGAGCAAACACTTTTTTTTCCTCGCTGTGCATTCACAAGATCCGTGTTCAGTCCATGGCTTTGTGCCTTGCTGTCTATTCTTACAAGGCCTCTGCCAACCTCCTTGCTTTGTAGCACATGAACTCCGGTTTTTTAGGCACGTCGTCCACCACCACCACCACCTCCGCCACCACCACCACCACCTCCACCTCCAGCGCCACCGCGGCCCTGCTTTCCATCGTCTCCCATGCTTGACATGAGCAAAACAGCAATGGCGATGACCCACCAGTACCTGAAACGGAACAAACATATTCAAACTTAAACGATTTAACCCCAACGACCAGTGATTTTTCAACTATCACCCAGCTATATAGAAACATGTGTGTGCCAAGCAAGGAACATTGCCCTCACGATGAATTGATTTGGTGTCAACAGTCACTCAAATTGCAAAATAATTTGCAATCTGAACCCTGCACGAATCTACAACTCTGAATGTCCACAAATAGTGTTTTCAAATGGTGATAATGCTTTTGAGCTATTCAGTATTGAAAAAGCATCATTTCATTTACTGTAATCGTCTTCTGCCATGAACCTGTTTGGGAAGGCACATGAAGGCACCTACATTGTCCTAAATTCATCCTACATCCATCGCATATCCCATATTGAACCCCGATTGCCTCCGCAAGAAGGACTGCTGTTGTGGTGGTTCTGCAGTCTTAATGGTTCCATCTGCTTCTCTCACTGCAGCTTGAACACGAGGCCCCTCCAAACGTGAAGGTTCTGACAAGTGAACCTGAGTATGATCGAAGAGCATCAGGCCCAAGGTGTGCTTCACTCTGTAAGACAAGGCCACTGGAATTCCAGCATCACTCACTGAAACCTCCAGAATGTCATGCCAATCCTCAAAGTGATCTGCCAAAAGCTTCATGGGAATGGCTGCCTGCAGGGTCCTCTTAGGACTCGCAGGATTGTACATCCGGATGACATAATACTTCTCTTCACCAGCTGCTTGTGTAATCCTGAGCTTACTTTAACAACATTCCAGAAAACACAAAAAAAGCTCACACCAAGAATCACCAAGAAAATCCCATCAAATGTGGACCATTCCACCCTGAGGTGCCACACGGAAGCTAAAACTACACAAATTTGATAATGGAACCATGTTTTGATATTTTTGGACCAATGAGCAGTTTGTTGCAGGTTCCCCGATTCACAGGACAAGGTGCATCTGTTGCAGCTGTGGCTTCAACTGAACAAACTCCTTCGCGTCGGAGAGCCGTGCTTCATAGCCAGCACCGTGCCCAGAGAGCATCATCGTTCCACGTGGCATCCATTCACCACCAAGGATACCATGTTCCATTACATACACCGAGGATGGTGTCTGTGCTGAGCCTATGTCATCACTACCTGTCGCATCTTCTGAATTGGCGACTGCCTCACTGAAGGCAGTGTCTTCATCCTCAGCTGCAATGAGGGGAAGGACGGCCAGGAGCGTCAAAAGTTTGGACAACTGCCATGCCCAAGTCCCTGCCATTACGGACTATCTTCCCTGCAGGAGCTTTAGAGCTCCCTCTTCTGCTTGAACCCAAATGATCACAGAATGCCAGGCTATGCCAACATTTCAAGACCTCAACATCTACAGTTAGACCATGTCACTAAACAGTGCATCTCAATCTCTGCAATCCTAGGCTACCTGAGCCCCTGGAAAGAGTTTTATCTACAGCAAATGCTGTTGAGAGTTGGCTCTTCTGGAGTTCACTGAGTCTTTCATGAGGCCTCTGGTGCAGCATGGGCCAACACCATCAACGAGCCCGTATCCAGCAAGCAGCCAGGGCCGAGCCTAGACTCTGTAAAAATGATTGGATGTTGTGGGGGAATTGGATGCTTGGTGCATCAAACCAACACATCCCTGGCAACAAACAATTCCAGTACAAGTATCGGACTACCACAGTTACATTCAATGGCGACTAAAAATCTCTGAAGCTGTTTGTGAATCAACTTCATTCATAATTTCTATTGCCATCTCATTGCAGGCTGGTAATCAATCGCCTTGACGTGGCATCGCCTGAATAAATTCATTCGACGAAATACGTGCAGTTGCAGTTACAGTATATCAATTCATTGAAGTTCATTGATATTCTCCGCTTTTTTATTTGCAACGGCAAGGTCAAAGAAATCCAGTTCTAAACTGCCTCAACTGGTACAAGTGGGAAGCCATCAAAAACCTCCAATGATGCATGGAGTTGTAATCCACGTAGGTTCGGAACTGATTACCACGAAACCAATAAAAGCTTCTTATATATAACTACAGTAACAACCTATGTCTAGATGATTCTCTCTCTCTCTCTCTTACAATTTTCCAAACATGACAAAAGATACAAATACGCTCCGTATCATTCTGTACAAGACTTTCCTTGCACATCTTGACATTTCAAAATAAATCATCGATTTATATCGCTTGCCTGCTGTGCTCTGCACGGCCCACTCGCACAGAGCGCCTCAAAAGCAATTTACAATTTACAGATTACACCCTAGAAAACTAACATGACAAGGACACCCATTTGAAGATGTATCTCCTATTCAAAAGGGTGATTGTCCATTGTCATGTCAGTTTTCGTGGGAGGGGGGTATGATATATCCAAGATGTTCCAAGTTGCAACTGCGTTTCACTGCAACTCTTGAGAGGATTGAGCTGGAGACAGCGATGGCAGGGCGTTGATTAGCCTCTGGAGAATCTCTGTCATGGAATCATAGATCACCATCTGTTGAACTGCTGGGGGGTGGATTGATGTCTTGGATTGACTGTTTGCAGGAGATGTACGAGAATGGCTGCGGAAGCCATCAGCATTGCTAAGGCCTACATTGCAACACGTCACCTCTGGGCTGCAAATCATTGAAACCATTTGCATATATATTATTCAGTGGGTACTCGTAAGACGTAAAGTAATATCTTCAACATGCAACTTGTAGGTACTCAGCTTTGCAGCTTTGCACAGTTTCGACTCAATTTCTCTCCCAGTGGCTGCGCCAAAGATTGCCCGGCCTAAGTTATCACAACCGCAAATACCAAGGTTTCAAGTTCACCGCTGCTTGAGCAGGTTGGTTGGTTGGTTGGTTGGTTGGTTGGTTGGTTGGTTGGTTGGTTGGTTGGTTGGTTGGTTGGTTGGTTGGTTGGTTGGTTGATTGGGTTGGTTGGTTGGAAGATCTCCATCCCAAATCGAACCAACAAAAAACCCAATCAACCAACCAACGAAAAACAGATCCTGGTGCTGCCTTTTTCTTCGCCAAGGAGCACCACGGAAGGTAAGCAAATCGAAGGTCAAGTGTTCAATGGCAGGTGGCCCTAATGGCCTCAGGTAGGGTTTTATAATATACGAAATTCATTACAAATCACATGAGGGAGATGGGGGTTTTCCAAAATTATACTCATACAGTATGTATGTATAATATATGAAAATATTATACATATAGAATAGAAGTGATATTTATGATTTATGCAGTAAATTCAAAATCAATATGCCGACATGTTGCATGTGCCTGTGTATACTACAAAAAGGTAGATGTGGTGCAGTAAAGAAAAACATAAAGTCGTGGCAAATGAGGACGCCGCTGTATTCTGATTACCCCGAATTCACGGTCCGAAGAAACATCTACCAAAGGAACTTCATTTTGACTCCAAGCGTGACAACTTCCTTTTAAGTCCTTTTAATTAGTACAAATCATCCAAGTTTAGCCATCCCTTTTCCTAACTTGTTCGGTAGATTTCACCAAGTCGTCATCCTTCCACTTTTGCCTAGGACGCCAGCGTCGACAAGTCATTCGTGCAAAAGCCTCGCACAAACGCCTTCCGCGCCGTCCATTTCACACAAGTGGCGACCGGTGAATTCGCGTCATCCTTGGGTTTGATGATGTTTGATGATGGTTTGATGGCCCCGGCATTGGCTCATTCTACTAGGTACCGATGCGCGTGGTGAGTCGGCAAAACAGCCGTGATGATACATGGCTAAATGGTGGAGCCTTGAGCATCTGCAGCATCTTCTCTTCACCAATCTCTGTCATTTCCTGCGTGGGCATCATGGGCATCATGGGCATCGTGTGGTCATTTACCCCCATCACTCCTTTCGACCCCTCGAGGGCCAGCCGAGCATACAATGCTAGTTTATCCGGTGGATCCTGTGACTGTCGCGTATTTTCTTTGTGGTGCTGTTTGGTAAGCGACTGGCAAACCACAAAACAATACGAATGAACCTGATTGAATAAACTGCATGTGGATCCAAGCAAATGCAACCGCCCCTTTTCTTCCAAATCCACTCAGTTAATGTAGTCCATAGGCTTGTTCCATATCCTCAGTACATCAAGGATATCCTTCTTTTTGTGTGACCTGCAAAAAAGCGCCAATCCCACAACCAACAAAAATAGCAAAAAGCTAGCAAGACATCGCCAACGTTCCATGCAGCTTGGACTCCATTTGTTTGCAGACCATTTGATTCCTGACTTCACCTCGCATCCTGCGTGAAGAGAATACTCATCTGTTTCGCCAGAGGGATGCAGTGAATAGAAGATGATGATCCGGCCACGCCTTGGTGTGGAGAGTATGTCTTTGAGATCATTTAGACAGAGTTCCAAGCGAACATGTTCTGCAAATACACGGGAATCTGCGATACAATACAATCAGAAAGCAGTTTTAACTATTAACCGTTGATGTATTGATGTATAGTAATGTCAATTCAGTTAATGTCAATTTATATGCTTCCCTTTTGTCTCTGATTAGCAAAGGTACCTCGGATACACAGAGATTCCTTTGCTGCAGTCGCTAAAGTCACGTGGCTGGGGCAAGCCATCTGTTCGTGGGAAATTGGTCTGGCCACCTGCATGAAGGATGCCGGCAAGTGGCAGCAACTACAAAAATTGGAGAACCATTTTGCCATATTTCAATATATGTTATCCATCCAACTCATGCTTACCCAGCTGAAATGAATACCTCCACGTAAATTATTGCTCATTCTTATATATTTCAGTGTTCGATCTCATTGTCGCAGGAGAGCATGTGAAACTTCGTTCCAAGACATTGCCATATCAAGTTGCATGTCTTTTTCAAGGCTGGCTTCTCTGAAGGCTACCCCAACCATCCTGCCTTCTTCGACATCTGTTAAATAGAAAAACACAGTTGCTAATCCTCAGCTGATGCATCTGATAGCAGTTTAACCCACAACCCTTCGACCTCGAATCCTATTGACTTTGACCTGTAAAAATGAATGCTGCTAGGCTGCGATTGAATAGCCCTTGCTTGGTCATTTGTTGGATCTGTTGGTTCTTTGCATATAGCTCCACATCAAAATAGTCCGTATGACCCTTGGAGGAAGAAATGGCATGCTGAAACTCACACAAAAACTCATTCCAAGTCAATACAAAATCACGTTGACATGCGGGAGCCACATCAAAGTATCTAGAGCAGCTCAGCAGCTACATATTTCTCGCCTTGCCTCAAATGCAGGCTGGCCAATTGGAACGGAACACCGGACTGATTCAACGAGCCGAGCGCAGAATCTTAGCGACTCATTCAATCCAAGTTGCTCATAGCGGAGGATCTGCACAAGCTCTTGGTGTGACTTTCTGATTAATGTCAAGGCACTGACTCTGTTGTCAATATTTCTCAAAACATCATCCTCGGCATGTTGAATCTCAAGTGGTACCCTATGATGGAGTGGATTTGCAAACGCCAGTGCTGGGTAGCTGGGTAAGCTTCCTATAGTGTCAGCCTTTGCCATTGCAAATCACAAACGCCAAGTCTGAACATGCAAGCAAGAGTCATCAGATGGCATAAAATATGTGCTGCTGGTTCTCCACTCTGCATCTGGCTTTCCAACATCCTAAAATACGAAAATGGAATGCATGCACTTCTATAGCTTCCTGGACTTTTTCTGGAGATCATTTCCATCCTTAGTCACCTCTGCGCAGCCCTAATTGACTCCAGAAATGCCAGCGCCAAGGTTCATGATCCATGTGCTTCACTGCGGATTTTTCGATGTGTGGAAGCGCTTTGTCAATAATATGCTGGCAATCCTTTTCATCCAAAAAGGAAGAGATCTCCACCACTAGTGGTTGTAGACTTCCTGAGCTAAGTCAAATCCTGGAAGTAACTCTCTGAACGCGCACTGAAAAAAGCATCTTTCAGGAAGTGTCCAAGAAAATGTATATATATATATTATATGACCCAGGCATACTTAGGCAACACACTTCTTTTGTGCACAAATGTAAAAATTTGGCTGTTTTTTTTTGGTTATTTGTTATCCAATTTTGAGCCAAGAAGCGGGTCTCAATCTGCAGCTTCATAGGTGGTGCATCTGTCAGCCTTGGGTCTCGCTAGTTGCCAGTGGTGGATGATATTTAGCACTCCTGTATAGGGCTTGAAGAACCTGAAGCCATCGTCATAGTCATGGCAAATGAGTGTGCAAATAGCTCTTCCAAATACACAAATACGTGTTTTCTATATAAGGTATGTTAATTGCGCATATAATTCAAAAAATATGTGCAGTATACCGGTATACCGGTATTGCTTTGGAAAAAATATAATGACTATAGACTATAGATTGTGAATGCCACTCATATTTAAGACCCAAGACCAAATAGCAACCAAATGCCAACAGGCAACAAAACATCTTTAGGGTATATACATGAATATAAACATCACATACACATCATCACCATCACCAAACGCCCCGGTTTTCTCATTGGGATCCCTTTTCATCCTTTCCCAAATCGAGGTGCGGAAAGGTCATGTTTCTCAGAAAACCCACTCGAACTCCTGGAAGTTCATTGGATCCGCGGAGGTGGCATGCATCCAATCATGGCAAAAAAGTCAGCCTACCAACCTACCCGTCACCCCAGAAATAAAGGTTGTAATAAGGCCGCCAATTAAGGGAAACCCATCGGTTTTTGAAAGGTTGGGGTGGTTGAATGGCGCCATGAATCCAAGGCTTGCTTTTTGCATGAGAACCGGTCATGCCGGTCATGCCTGGCCAAAGGAAGCTCCCACCCTCGAAGGCCAGAATCATGCCTCAAGGATGCAGCGCTAGCAAGTCAAGCAAGTCACAATCAAAAGTTGTAGGTAGAGATGAATGAAGTGTAGAAGAATCATAACGCTTGTTTATGGCTCATGATTCTGTAAGACCTTGCATTGTCTCCAATTGATTTTAACACATTTTGAAAAAACCACCTGCAACCTTGCAACCAGGACTCCTAGTTCCCCACGTAGACTCTCAAGTTTGCGGGGTGCCAGGTGGTCATCCGCAACAGCAAAGAAACCAAAGTTCAGTGGGTGTTTGCCGTGCTTCAGTCGGGCCTCACGAGTTTTTGTCTTGCAGCTTGTGAGGTCTGGGTGTCTGAACGTGTTGTATTCTTCCAGCGAACCTCCGCACAAAAGGGGTTATTAAGACATAGATTTGTATACAAAAAATATATCGTATTCGTCAATTTCACGTTTCAACCAAATCTTTTCAAAGGATCCTCTTTTGACCTATAGCTGAAAATCACTTTTGTGGAGCGTTTCTTTAGAAGGTGGTTCAAACTCTTAAAGCGCCAGAAAAAAGGTAGAAAAACCGCCATGTCGACGGAGCGTTTCAACAAACGCCATGGCGAAACGCACTTTTCTCTCTCCGCAGCATCAGCTCGATGGAGTGAAGCTTTCAGCAAAAAGCGCATTTTCTCCTGGACTCCTGCGATGCCTGCTGCATAACTTGGATCCATTAGTAACTGGATATCCCCCGTTGTTCTTCCAAGAAACAGAACTGAACAAGAGACATGTATATATAATAATCCGCTTAGGGAATACCCATGGTTGCAATTGGGTATTCATTCGAATCGTACAATCTTTCCTGCAGCAAAGCATCACCGCTAAACAAAAATCATTCATCATCATCTTTCACGTTGTTCACAAGTCTCTATTGGTCTGGAACAGGAAGTCTGGACACAGCGGTTGGTCGAACGAAATCTTGACAGCGGCACTGTGACCCCAAGCAACACATCCCGAAGTCTTTGACAATTAACAATTTGATATAATCTTACTAAACCTCACCCTGCATTCCAGGCCTGAAATCGCGACTTCTCTGTCTAAACCGTGGCTTCCCTTTGTTTCAGGGCTCCAAGTTCATCGAAATGGCTGACGAATCGTCTGCCGATGCGAAACTGCAATCGTGAGACTTAGCAGTTCATCAGTTGTCAACTTTTGGGCATGGGAAACGACAAGGTAAGATGGGACAACTACCAAACGATTCAATTCGTGACTCTTTTTGGGATGGTGAGTTCATGTGACCCTTTCAAAGGTGGTGACCTCCTAGTCTAGAATAGAAAGGGCAGATTGACCTGATACACAATATTGGAATCCTGCTAAAACGCCGTCGTCTGATATTGGATTGAAACTTCCGCGGGTTATTTGTGACATGGCAACTTATGTCCGTTAGAAAATCAGAGGCTCTCAGGGCACCCATTGGAACCGGCTCTTGGCAGGTTCAGCGGCCACTTTTTGCACTTGCAGCAGCACTTGGCCAATCACCGGCCGTGCCGTTGCCTGCACGTGCTGCCGGTGACGCGATGATGACACAGCTCTTCTAAATTCACATCCTTTTGAATAAGAAGAAATCAAACTATAAATAACGGACATGTTCATATTATAATATATTCTGTTGTTAAAAAGGTATTCTTGTAATTCGGACTCGGCCGGTCTTACCCCCACCTCGTGTTGCAAGGCATTGGCGACAATTTGCTTTACTCCAGGTTCCATGCTGTCTGGAAGTGATGGAGGCAATTGTTGTACCAGCAACATGTTGAGAATCTGTTGCAAGTTACCTGGTTTCGGAAAATAAATCCAACAGAAGTTGGATTGCTTTTCAAGGGAAAAAACAAAGCCACAAAAATCAAATATCAACAGGAAAGGGTACTCCATGAAACCGAAGTACGGATATCAATTGGTGGTCCAAGATTGGAATGTGACAAAAAGTAAATGATCTATGATGTAAATTTAGTGGAAATTAAAAATGTATAGACTGTAGTATAGACTGTATTAAAGAGGTCTTGAAATACCCTGCAGGGAACGAACAGGAAAATCATCGACTCAAAACTGCCAAACGGAAGGGGATATGTTAGTTCCCAGGAATATGTTCTGGCTTCGTAGAGTCGGCAGGCACAAATCTGTGTCTGTCTGCGTCAAATCGACCGATTGTGGAAATCGGATGAAATCTGAAAAAAAAAAACACTTCAGTATGTGTTCTTTCTACACTTTTGAACCAAAATCATGTAAACACAATATTGTACCTAGTAATTTTCACACATCTCAAAATGGCTGACACAGAAGAGAATCATCCACATTTCAGAATACCCCCCAAAAAAAGTCCATAATGAATCCATTTAAATCCTCTTTAATTTTCATGACCTGAAGTCACAGTAATTGTTTATCCTCCAAATCCAGCAAGTCACAGGAGCGACTTGTTAACTATAGCCAGGATGCTGCATTCAAAATATGGTTGGCAAGATCCAAACATTTCCAGAAGAATACAAGCGGATGACCTGGGTCACTGAGTCACCAGTTAGCAGTTGTTGAGATGTTGACATGAACAAACAAATAGAAACCATCCCATAAGTAGCCACGACTTCCCCCCCAGAGGCTCCGGACCATACATCAGTCTTCCTTGGCTATGCCAAACTGGGAATGTACAGGACCGACCTTCTTCAAAAATCATCTACGTGCGCATGAGATGTGTTGCAACTGCAATGGAATTTTCTGAGACATGACTCTCCATCAGTGAAATACTGTTGCTGAAAGCAATTCTGCACCACCTGGGATGTATAAAACCCTGTAAATAATGGGATAAACTACCACCCTCACCTGGTGCAGGAATTCTGAACCATCAACAGTATTGGTTCCCTATTGGGTCCCGCCACGTTGAATCCAGGTGTCACTGTGAGCGGTCCCAAAGTCTCGTCAAAGCATTCAGGGGCCATATACCTGCCGGCATGGTGGCATTATGTGCAAGTATATATATATACGTATAATGTCAAAAATAAATAAGTATATACAGTACAGGCACACACAGACACACACACATATATATATATATACACATGTGTTTTAATTGCAGTCATCTTGGACATGTAAGGGTAGGCCAACGAGTTTGTCCATGTGAATCTTCAGTCAGTGCAGTTTTGAAGCTGCCTTGGAGAGCCACCACGTTGCAAATTTTCTCGCTGAACACCTGTGACCACGCGGGAAAGTCCAAAATCACCTCAGGCAAAACTGGATGCTGTCGGTCGCATATACCACCCCCCCATCCAGGATGCCAGTCAACAGCAGGATCAAAATGACATTTTTAGATTGGGGGATCTCGAAAAAAAAAACACTAAAACCCTGAAAAATGAACTTTTTGAACCCAAAGTCACTGGAGGTTTGGTTCAGGTACTGTTTCCTTTTCAATGGTACGTGAATTTCAGGTTCCATGTTGATTTTCACGGGTGTACCGGATGCTATCAAACAATGCTAACCCAAGGTCCAACTGGAAGAGAATTACTAGAGAAGCAGCACTGCTAGCTGAGGGCTTGAGGGCGCTTCAATCGGCTGGTCGAACCATGTGCAGCTATCATATTTACCAGAATACAACATTCTGCCTGACGCCCTTCCCGCAGTTCAATGACGACACCAAGGCACAGATCTTCACATGCTGAAATTCCGCATCTAGCACCAAATTCATGGACTTCAAGTCCAAGTGCAGCACTGGGGGCTGCAAGGCATGCAAATATCGTACACCTTCCAGGAATTCAATGGCTATCTGGTAGTGCTGTACTCTGGTGAAGTCCACCTTTCTCACATGTAAGGCATGATGTAAATTGCCACCCGTTTGCAACTCTGTCACCATGGCAACTTGAGATTCTTCCAAGCAGGCGCCAACCAAGGGAACCAAGCGTGGATGACTGATGTGGGACAGGATCCGAATCTCTGCCAGCAAGTCCTCCACTGCATCCTGCATCTGATCATGAGGAACATAACGAATCATAGCGGAATAGAATTCTGCAACAAATATACTGTTCCAAGCTGAAATTTACTTTAATGACTTTATATAAATTGAACATTTAGAATGCGTACCCAGATTCACTCTAGACACCCGATCAACCGGCCTGATTGTACATGATGGCTTGATGATGCAAAGCTTTTACCACCACTGCAGAACCTCGATATTTTGCTTTCTGAACTGTGGTGTGTTCACCTCTGCTCAAGAGCTCTCCAAAGTCTAAGTCGTGGAAATTGATCACCTTCTCTCCCAACATCTTGGCCACACCCTCCATCGTCAAGGCTTCTTTGAAATCACAAGGCAAGGCAGACTCGGAATTTTGCCTAGATGGAGTGTCACTAGCTGGCATTGCAGTGGATGCAGTGCCCACCAGTTTGGGGAGAGCCGAAGGATCACAGGGATCACTAAAGGCATTGACGGCACAGTCTCGTAAAAGGGTGGCCTCTTCAAAGTTCAATGCGATGGCAAGACCACGTTTTCGCAGCAGGGCTGTAAGGCTTTCCGCATCAGCGCAAGCAACGATGGAATTCCTCATCAAAGTTTCGCCCCTGGGAAATTACAAGACCAACTTTGGGAATAGCGTACGTACAATATCATGCCGAATCATGCCCATGATATTGTCTGGTTCGATCTGGTTGGTGGTTTCAACTCATTTGAACAACATTAGTCAGATTCAAATTGGAAATCTTCCCCAATTTTGGGTGAAATTAAAAACATGAAACCACCACCTAGTTTTTTTCAATGTGAAGGTGGAGGTGGAGCGAAGGTCCAACGGTCCAACAAGTCAACCCCCAAATAAGATCCAAGCATGGAACCACGTGCCATTTTCAGCAATGGTGGCAACATGTGGGTCCAAGACAAGTGTCTGAATGTGCGGGTCCAACTGCACTGCAAATCGGAAGTGTTTCAAAGCGCTTTGGCTTCGTTGTGGCCGCCGGCTTCCGCTGCCCTCTGTAGCATCAGGGGCCGCTCGTCCGGTCAACAAGCTGAAAAAAGTTGGCCAGGGTCGGCCTATGCAGGAGGGTTCACTGGCTTCTAGTGAAACGAAAGCCTACCACAGTCCAAGCAACAGCTGCAAAAAACTAGTAACAATGAGATTACTTCGGTTAACGGTTCATGTTTATGTTTATGATACTTTTTCAAGGGCAGGATGAAGGACTACAGTCTGAGCTTTTTTTGGGGGGTGGGGGCGGGCAATCTCAAACAAAACAACATTTACAATTTTACACCTCTTAAAGCCTTAAGCCAACAAACCTAAGGAACAGTAGCACTTCCTTAACCCAAAACCCAAACAGCAGAAAAATCACTGCTGGTCACTGTGTCACCTGCTGGAGAACCCTCAGCATCTCCTTGCTTTTCAGTCACCAAACCTGCATCTCCTCAACAAGGAGGCGGGGGATTCCAGCTACTAATACCAATCAACTGCCAATACAAATATCAATGCTAATACAAGCAACACTACTAGTACTATGACTATAATCTAAATACTAACGCACACACACAAAAGCATGCTAACACTAGCAAATATCGAAGAATCTAAGATCTCGTAGCAAATACAGCTAATGAAAAACACCGATAAAATCAGCAAATCACAACAAGAATTTACTGAAACTTCAACCAAACACACAAGATCACAAACTGGGTCCTTGCAGCTAAGTTCGTAACAGTTCGACCGAAGCCAAGGCCAAAACCCCTAAAGCCTATCCCAGTGCATACCACAAGCAAAGTAAGACAAATATCAAACGCTAAGTAGTCCAGCCGGTGGCTGAAGGCGAGCCAATGCCCGGAACAGGAAGGAACAAGTCAGAATGCTAGCGTGGTCACTAGCTGCAAAATATCAGAATCTCTTTACGGATCTCAAAAAGATTCAAAAAGTACACACAAAAAATCAAATAATACACTTCATCCATAGATAATTAATTATACGTAATTATATAATATCACGCCTTATCATGTATGTATATTCAACCAACTCACCTAAAATTGAATGGATCTTCAATTTGCTGACTTTCAAACTGTGAAAACCACCACGAACAGTGAAGGATACAAATGGTCATTGTTTGCCACAAAAATTCCACCGAAAGCTCCTTGGAGGGCATGATAGCAAATGCAGGACACGAAATGAGCCAGGCTTTGCTCCATCCTGGCGAAAGATGCGGGTCCCGGGTGACTGGAAGACTGGAAGCATGCCCGATGTATGCACCCTCTCCAAATTTGGAAAGACATGGGTAGGTCTTAGGTACTTGGAGGATCATCCCATTTAGTAAGTGGTTAATAAACATGCTGCTTCACTTGCTTGTCATTGCTTTTATACCACCTGGAAAGATGGCTAGCCACTCCCATGAGTCTTGGTTTATCATAGCCCCTTCCTAAATTAGTAAGCCACCTTTTGGGAGTGGCTAGCCGGCTAGCCATCTACTTTCCCTACGGTGTAGGTAGGGAGGTTTCGTATTTCCTGAATTTCCATGGTGCAAAAATGTCCGACGGGTCAGACTGCACCTGCTGAAAAACAAAGTGAATGGCTGACGCAAGGATTTCTGCAAGTACTCGAGGGCCAAGTCATGCTGTCCGTGTCCTTGGAATCCAAGCTTCGTGAATCAACTCCCCGGATTGAATGAGGATTCTCCGGCCATGTATGTATATATGATTAAATACACACAATTGAATGAGATTCAATGGTAACCAACAACAAAATCTCGTGCGGCCATGTCACCATTGAACACACACACACACACATGAAGGCTCTGAGTTCAAGTTACTTGAAATATTCTAGGCTGTCTTTAAAATTAACATCCTCCAAAAAAATGAACAATCATCTATATAGATCTATAGAGGGCATCGAAAGATTGAAAAGGGAAACAGAATTGAACCGGCTGCAAATTCGCAGCCGAACCGCAAAAAGGTGAAGTTCAAGACGTTGAGGGGTCAGGGGTCATCGCGGGGGTCACTCCCTAAGGCTGATGGCTACAAAGGAAGTTGTCCCATCGAAATGGTATTTACGGTCAAGTACTCCATGCAAACCAGGCAGGCGCTTGACAACAAAAGTGTACATACCATTACATACCCACATACCCATGCCAGGTCAGAAAGCAAAACGAAGGTCTGGCTCAAACATGCCCAATCATCACGGTCTCTGGCTGCTTGGAGCAGCGCTCTAGATTGGTGATGCATGCACTGGAATGTTACTATATACTACTATATACTACTATATACTACTATATACTACTATATACTACTATATACTACTATATACTACTATATACTACTATATACTACTATATACTACTATATACTACTATATACTACTATATACTACTATATACTACTATATACTACTATAAACTACCATACTACTAGAAACTACTATGCTACTACTATATACTACTATATACTACTAAATACTGTATTCACAGCAAATTCTGGGCTACTTTTGAACAATTGACATACCTTTCAACATCGGGCACCCAACCATTCCATTAACCTTAAATTTCCCAATCGTGAAGGACTTTTGCTCGAACCCTTCCAAGGCCAAGAGTCTCAGAAGAAGCTGTGCCTGCAAAAGCAATGCCTCAGGGCAGTGACTGTCGCTGCCCTCTCGCTCAACGCCATGATCTTTCAGAACATCCTGTAGAAGCTCTTCAGCATCATCCCAATGCATCTGCACCATTCGCAGCAAAGCCTTTCGTTCAAAGCAAAGGTGTGAAGGAAAACAAACTCCTAATAAAGACCCACGTCACAGGTCCTGAGAAAAACTTTGGGACGTACAGGCCAGCATTGAGGCAATGAAAACCAAACATGACAAATTCCAAGAAATGACAAGCATAAGAGTAGAGTAGACAAATCTTTTGTCATGATTTCGTTATTTCTTGTACGACAACTCTTTCGGTACAAAAGAGTAGACAAATGTAAGGATTGCATCGTCCTCAGTATTCCAGCTTCGTATTTCAAATCATCCAAGCAACTCCTGTCGTCTTGGTGTCAATACCCTGCCCAAGTTGAAGTGCTTCTTGATAGCAATGCTCTGCTGCCCTCAGGTTGCCGCTCAGAACCTTCAGCAGTGGATTTGCAAACCCTGCATTTGGATGGCTTGGACGTTTGGACGGCTTGGTTCCATACAACTCCTACAGCTTCATACAGTGTGGTCTGGCGTGGCTTATGCCATTTATTGTTTGTTGTTGAGTCTACTTCCCACTTCCCATACATGCTTTTTCGTCACAGCCAAGCACCACCAACAAACCAGCATATTAAGGATTAGAACTATCAATCATATAAATCATATGAGTTGTGGCAACTTATTCCACTTCTTGGCCGACTTCCCAATCAAGATTTGGGTAAGTACCATGAAATACTGCCATCCTTTCTCCACCAGCCCGTGGGGATCCATGGGGTTGGATGCGCCTCCACCCTACACAAGAGGGCCCAAAGTCTCTGGCGTGCTTGGCCAGAGGGTTCTCGTGCCAAAGCTCTCCGGGCCTAGGATCAATCAACCCTCTGGGATAGTCCTCCAGCTACACCCCCTAAAACCTACTAAAAATACCTACCCCCTGGAAGTTTAACATAGGCCTGAAAAATGGTGGTTGGAAGACTACTTTCCTATTGGGAAGGTAACTTTCTGGAGGGTACCCCCTTGGAAAAGGAAGAAAAGTCGACCCCAAAGCACCAATTTAAATTGGCTCCATGTTGTTTTTGTTTTGTGCATGTTGTCTTGGGATCAATGGTTACTTACTAATCAGTGGCCATGTCCAGCTCAAGGAACCAAATCTTGTGCTGCAGCCAACTCTGAGCATCGATAATGACATAAAGCCTCGAGGAAATGAGCCAAATCAAAAGCCTGCCAGGGTTTTTTGCGATAAGGGTGCGAAGTGGTATCAAATATCATAACTGGCAGCAGATCACCAAAACAGGATAGTGTACACATTATGTATGTATGTCAATATATGTATATACATATAAACAAAATATATTATAGGGCAAAGGAAGGCAGGATTTACCCATCAGTCCCATCAGAAATACGTTGACCTTTGTTGATCCGGCTCACAGGTCCCAAATTTAGGTAAATGTAGGTAAACATTCCATACACGGAGCATTTCGCTAGGTATTCATCATCCCTAAAATATCACGACTAGAAATGACACGCTCGAGGTGATGTGAATCCGCCGCATCAATCCCTCTTTGGGAGAGAACTACTCGCCATCTCATGTATACTCAATGCAATAGACGGCAAATCAACAAGAGGAGATAACGAAAAGGATGATAATATGATGATATAGGAACAAACGAGCTTGATGCCGGAACTGCAGGATGTCTAAAAAAGACCTTCAGGGGAAAGAGGTTGAGAGTATGCAAATGATATCATATGATATACATTGCGGTGGAGTACGAGGTATCCAATCGCCAGGTGAAGTAACTGAAACCAAAGCATCATTCGTACATTTTTTCCCGGGGCATCCAACGGCTTGCCCTAAGTCACTCTCCCCGGATCTAGCCAAGGACTGCAAGTGACAACCGACATTGGGTGACACAACGGAAACGGCTACAAAAACAATGACGTGCAGATGTACAAAGGGTACAAATGATACATATTTAGATATGATAAATAATATGTCATTTCTACCTGAATCCTCCAAGAGTGTGAGATTTGTGCCCCTTAACCACCAAAAACAGACCTGGGGCTGAAATTTGATACCTTTGGAGAGTCATGGAGAGTCTAGGTATACGGTATACGTATGCTTCAGTCGCAACTACCAGCCAAATGCTCGCAGAACTTTTTGGCAGGCCTCCTTGCACCTGGGTGATCTGAAAACTTCACGACAGCAGTCCAGGGCTGCGGTGTATTGGTGCTGCAAGGAATGCGCAAGTGCCTCAATGAACACAAAGTTTCTGAATGGCCGGGGCGACCAAATAAGCATGCAACGTAGACTGTAGACTTTGCACTTCTGAAATGCTTTGGTATGTAAATATGTGTATATATATGTATATATGCTTGCAATAAACATCAAGAACACTTTCGAATTGCAAGAACTTCACTGAGATGTCAAAAGAAAGAGGTTATATAGTTGGGCGATGCGATTTTCCCAGTGTTTTATTCATTCAATTCCTCAGCCATGAGTCATAAAATCTACGAGTTTTTTTCATTTTTTGGCATGTAAATCGCCATTGGCTGGACCATTTGTAGGGCGTAGCTTTCTACCCCCCCAGGGCATTTGAGGCCATGACAGAGCTGGCCCATGACATGGCATGGAAGCCTGGGCGATTCGGAATCCAAGACATGGATTGATGTACCACTATGTACCAGGTCTGTTTCGTCTGATGGCTCAAAATGACAATGATGATTTTCATAAATATATATATATATAAATAATATGTATGATTTGATTCTGTTTCTTTCAATGCAACAGGAAGCCTGTCGATAGTGACTAAGAAAAGAAAAAGGTGAATTGCAGTAGTCACAACTAACAGGAACATGAAGGGAAGGAACAATCTTGTAAGATAGGAAACTAAAGCATAAATCAATAAGCAATCAATAGCAAATCAATCATATCGCGTCATAGATGCTATTCAAAGCAGGTCAACATGAAGATATAGGTGAGTAGTGATAGTCGTAGTAGTAGTGATAGTAGTAGTAGTAGTGATAGTAGTAGTAGTAGTAGTAGTAGTCGTAGTAGTAGTAGTAGTAGCAGTAGCAGTAGTAGCAGTAGCAGCAGCAGCAGGAATAGTAGTAGTAATAATAGTAGTAGCTGTAGTAGTGGTGGTAGTGCTATTACTACTGCCGCCGCTATTTCCACTATACTACATCTTTTGTTGATACTACGAGTGAATCACAGTTGCGGGCGGGGTAACGCACCTATCATACTAGGGTCAAAGCAACCCCGACTGCTGCTAGTGTTTTCCCAAAATGGCATGTTCTGCTTGCGCTGATCAATCAATCATGGCTAATATTCAAGTAAATGTATGTACCTCTTTCCCTACTACCACAATGATTGGAACAGAGATCAGTGTCCTAATCTAGTAATGTTATAGAAATTGATTCGGACGCTGCCGCAACAGAAATAAGGCAAACTATCAAACAATCACAGTTATATACATATGATGGAAAACTAGATACGCCTTTATTTACACAATTGATCAATTGTATGTATCACAAATTATTACAATTATTTATATATATACACACATACATATACGTAATCGTATGTATATCTATATGCAAACTCACGCACTATCGCATTATGTCTTGCAAAAAAGACGTCATTTAACGCGGGCTTTTGGAGAGCCACCTGTGTCTGGTCGTTCTAGGACTCCCTGAAGCACTGCACGACCTTCACTGCATTGACCAGCCAAAACCAAGGCCTACAGCCGGGCGCGCCCCTCACCCATACCATCCATGCGACTGGTATATTTACCAACATGACATTGAATAGTTGATTTTTTATGGGTTTCATGTAGGGAAATGTACCAAACGTGGGGATCCTATGGGGAATTAATTGGCCTAAGGGACAAGCAAATGATTAATCATGCCTTAATATTAGGCTATATTTGCTGGAAATAGGTGGCATTGGGCGGGGTACACTTAGATTCTCGTGATAATATAAAGTAACCTTTCAAGTATTACACAGAAACAGCATAGATTGACAGAAATAGCAAGACTTCCAAGGGTGTTCTAGAGCGAATTGGCAAAGAAATCCTGTGTGTTTGGCTTCATTTGCGTATTGTAATTATAACACAATGGGCTATAATATCCTCAAAACCTACAATCATCTTACACAGTTCAACCATTTTCAACCCAGCCATCTTTTTTCACCCTCGGTTCCAGGATCGCCGACCTCGCCATAGCAAAAGAGGTCGCAAGTTTCAAGAGATCTCTTCAGAGATGCTGCTTTGAACATCTCCTCGTACGGATGGTCTTTCATGGAGGTCAGGGATGACTACTACGGTGTTATAGGCGTGCTTCGCTGTACGGTAAAGAAACAAGTTAAAAGCTGAAAGGCTATGGTATAAGCAACGATGAGTCAAAGTTCCAACGAGGTTGGGACACAAAAAAAGGCTAACAAAAAAGTGTCTACACGCATCTACACGCCAAGATTCTGCTGCTTCCAATGCAAGGTTTTCATTGTAGAGCTCGTGCGCCGTTCCAAGAAGAGCCGGCCTGCATCCCTCATCGATGTTCAAGGCCTGCTGTATCACAAACGGTCAACCAGGAACTCAGCCTGGGCATTATGTAATTACAGTAATGGCTTTCATTCCTAAACCAAAGTTGGGGAATGTTGATGTCACTTCACGATTGCATGTAAGCCATAGCTGTCGGTATTTCAGCCGTTCAAACACGTTGGTAACCAAACTGGCTCGCGACAGAACTGGGTGCTACACTGTAGGCGATTCCCTCCGTCGTCTTTATGCATGTATATGAATGTAGGATCAAATTGTACATTCATACATTACATTACATTACATTACATTACATTACATTGCATTGCATTGCATTGCATTGCATTGCATTGCATTGCATTGACATACATGCATACAATTGCATACATACATGTGCATGTGCAAACTGTCCATCGTGCCATCCTGCGATGCTGTTGTTGTTTGATTTTTTGTTATATCTACTCAACCTACTGCCCCCCCCCAAACGTACACCCCTCAGAAAATAAGGCTTTAACAAGGTCGTACTAGGGGAAACCAATGGCATGACTTCAGGGTTTCATGGCCGGTGAGTTCACCAACCTCCCAACTGACGCAAACGTCGTTTCCTCGTCCAGCCGGGGAGCCTTTTGGTACCATTGCTTTGCCTCTTCTGGACGCAGGTGTCCCAAAATGCTACAAACCTCGGTTGGGGGAAAAAAATCTGAAAAACCAGAGAGTTCCAAAATGGTTTTCTTTGATATATGTTCTGCTCTACGAAGTGGGGAAATTGCTGAACCAAAAAACACAGCAAATTCTTCTCGCATCATATTCCTTGCATTCTGAATTCTCATTCAGCTATCTATTTGATACCAAACTGAGACTATGCTGCACCTATTTGTTGAAAACAAGCAGCCTCCGCTCTGGTGGCATCTTCAGTGGAGGCAAAACTTAGCACATCCATCAAAAGCTCCTGGTTGTGTTGCAAGCACGGGGTGACATAGACGGGTTCCCATCACTTCCTCTTGGACACCCATTTATTGGCCTTACTTTGATCATATCTATAAGTATTGAAGAATCCAAAACTTCATGCATGTTCAATGCATTTTCATTCCCACATCTTAGAGACAAAATCAACACATTCAACTCATCATGCTACATTGACATTAGCAACATGTTTGCTTCGCCGTTCCAAAAACGTTTTCATAGCTAGGTTTAAGTGATCCAACTCCCTGAGGCTTGAAAAGCTCCTCCACAGAACTGGGCCCAAGGGTTTCATGCAACACCTTTGCCGCAACGCGCCATGCATTACAGCCACTTGTTGCACAAAGCTGTCGAGTCCAACGGATGCAAGCATCAGCCTGGAGAGCAATTTCTAAATGATGGATGGATTGGATCTTATGATCCATTCTTTGGATCCAAAATGTGTTGTACATCTAAAGAAATATGAATATATTAATATATGTATATATATATATATATGTGAATTTATTGCATGCATCTCCCTTCAACCCAGCACCTTGAAAATCAATCACATCTTATTTAGACAAGTTTGGATAAGCACAGCCACCCATTGAGACTGTCAGGATCTCTTAGTTTTTGTTTCATGAGAAGCTGATTGGCTGTATCATTTCGCTCCGGAAGTGGATGCCTCCCCAAGTTGGGTATAGATACCAACGAGTTGAAGAAAGGCTGTAGCATCCTCTGGATGAGCATTGACCTCACATCCACGGCCGATAGTGCAGCTGTTCTCTGGTAGGACCAGGATGAAGAATTACAGTTTTACGGTAGAAACTGTATAAGAATAATATAAACATGTATAAATTATAAAGTATGATGAACCATCAATACTAAGAAAGTAATATAAATCATGACTCCTTGGTGTCTCACAAACATGCCCAGGTAAAAAAAAAGGATATGAAGAAACACACATGCTGACATCACCCCAAAGCATCAAGCAAGAATCAAAACTCAAAACCAAGGCTGTTACCCTCGTCTTGAGGTTCTCTCTCAGAACGATGAGTTTCTGTCGCACTGAGATGGCTTCAGCTGTCTCAACCTCTCTGGAAGGCGGACTGGATACCACTGGTCGCACAGCACGAAATTGCATGGCCTGCAGCAATTCAGACACGTGAGCACAGAGCCATTTGTTTGAGAAGTTATGTAAAATAGGTTGCAGAAATATGCCAAAGCCAACACTATCAACTACGAGCTGGCTGGCCTGACCAAAAGCATGAAATAGATCTTGCGTCTTTAGCTCATGTTGATGGGCTTGTCTTGAGCCACAAGCAGCTTCAGGCACTGAAACATGAGCTGTCAATGGTCATTTTTAGCATTCAAGATGCATGGAAGAGCTTATCAAAAATCCACTTACAATATGGTGGTCAGTGTAAAGTTGCTTCAAAGGCCGGCACAAAACAACAAGGGATCAACATATATCCAAGCTATGCAAGCTCCAGACCTTCAGGAGCTTCTCAAAACGTTTTGGATTCGACAAGGGTCGACCTTCCTGAGTGAGAAAGGACGAATCTTGAGACAAGTCTCATGATCTTTCAGATGGTACAGGTGGCCATTGGTCAGAGTCACGGAGGTCCCAGCTATGGCCCAAGCAATCAGTAGATCCTGCAAGGATACAAGGCTCTCTGGCCCTTCTTCTTCAAGGACAGACGCCAAGCCGTGCAACTCCTGACTGTCCGGCCAGATGCAATGATTTCGCGTTGAAATTTGAGGAATGCCCAAGGAGTGCTGGTCCATGAGTCCTTCTAGTGCAAGTAAGCATGAAGAACACCAAATAAACACCATGACCCTTGGCACAATGTCCCAGGTCTGTATGCAGCTGTGATGGAGCAATATGGGCAAATGGCAGCAAGCGCCACTTGCTGTGTATGCATATATATATATATATATGGCATATATTTTTCCTGAATTGGACATGTTTGCCGACATGTGCCGCCCCAGTATCTCATCAGAAAGCAAATGCCAGCTAAATTGGTATATGGCAAAGCTTCAAAGGTTTCAAAACGCTCCTATGCTACTGCAATGTGGGGCTTCTTCCGAAGATCAAGCCTGTGGCATTTCCTGTAGCTCCCTTGCAACGACAAGTGTTTTTACCAACCCACCACTGAAAATGGCAAAGCGCGATCCGCTCAGTCCTGGCAGTCCTTAGCTTTTGCCACGAGAATGTAAGTTGCGAGCAGTGTTGGAATGGCTACAAAAATGGCTGGAAAACAGCACCTTGTCTCAAATAAATGCTTACTGATTAGTAATTCATGAGTTGTCTTGAAGAAAGGCATGTAACAAAAATCAAGTTCCATAGCTGACTTCAAACAAACTGATGCCAAACGAGATGCGCTCTTGATACCGCCCCAGCAAACCTCGAGATGGTGAGGTTTGAAGGCAAACACCAGACCACTAAACCAGCACTCCAATGGGAAACAAAACCAAACAGCAAAAGCACCAATACCGCCAATACCCTCCCTGAAACTAACATAGACCCGGAAAACTGATGGTTGACAGATGATGTTCCTTTTGGAAGGGTCCATTTTCAGGGGCTATGTTAGTTTTAGGGAGTGTAGTTCAACCTGGTTGACTAACTAGTAAGAGTCGAGGTGCTTTTGCACTTGGCCCAGAAGTAGCACAACTGCCATCTTCGTCTGAGGCCAAGGACTGAAGATGCATTTAAAAAGTTGCACTTTATTGTGGCCAAAACACCTGAAGTTTGAGTACACCTGTGGGGGTCTAGCATTATTTGATATTATTTGTCATAATTCAGTTTACTTCTTTACTCTATGATGATGATGACGATGATGTAATTGTCATGTCAGTTTCACTAGTTCGCAAATATCTAACTCGCATGAGCGCTCATACGACATGATGCAACTGTGTAGAATATGCATATATATATATATACTATGTACATATATATATATAATATGTGTGTGTGTGTCAAGTTCACATTTGTTAAGTATAATAATGATATATAATATATACATAAAAATACTGTTACACAATCAATCAATCAATCAACCAATCAATCAATCAATCAATCAATCAATCAATCAATCAATCAATCAATCAATCACTTGTTTCTCAGTTGCTCATTTCTCATGATCCATTGTCCAGCCGACCGGGTTTGTTGCCTTGCCCCCGCACAAAAAACAACAAGTCTTCGTGTCGGCTGAATTTTCCACTCAGGCTGTTTATGCGAGTATCATTCATCGGCTTGAGTGCCAGCCGTCGGCCCACTGCCAAAAAAGCAAACGTTTTTCTCATCGCAACGACTTGCCCAAACTTTTTCAAAACATCAACTAAAACTAGTCCACAAAGTGTCATATAAGTAAAGAAGCAACCTCCCCAAAAATGGGATGCGGGATCAAGATGGATCAAGTTTGATTGAACCCCTAGTCCCCTGCCCACTATTTTCATCGCTTGCCATGTGATCTTGGACTGGCCTGCGACAGCGCAGTCTGGGGAGATACAAATCACATGAAATCCACGTGAAGTCCACGTTCCAGAAATCCATGCCTTGGATTTTGGCATCATGAATGGCACAAAGGAAAGAAATATAAATATAATTAAATATACCTAATACCAACTATATAATATATCCCATAGTATCCAGGTGTGGCATGTTTACCCCTTTTCGATTGATTTTTGTGGTAAATGTAGGTAAAATTAGGTAAATATATCATACATATGGATACAATGGGTATACCCTGGAAGTGCAAGCCGACTATGTTTTGATTTTTCCGTAAAGAATATTTTTTGAGTAAGGCTAAGGGTTTATGGTAAAGAATTCCAGGGGACTATTCTTTAAATGGTCCACTTGACTTCCAGGGGAAGTCATTTTTTGGATAGGCACTTTTTTGCGCATGAAAAGGGATGAAAATTGGTAGGCGCTCGAAATGGAAGTTTGTGGCTTTATCCTAGGCATGGACAATTCAAGCCATGACACATCCGGATCTGCACCACCACATTCCTCTTTGCTGGGCATATTTGCCGCAACGCCTGTAACTACAAATCGAGAGTTTTGATGAAAATAGCAGAGCAAATGAGTGAGAGACATAATATCATTATCATATTCAAATAAACATGACTTCGCGAAAACGGAAACCATTTTGGTTGTTTCCCTATCCACCTTGCATTTCTGTACGCATCCGGCCTGCCATGAAAAACCAGCGCACGGGCCACCTAAGCTGATGCAATCAACGGAGAAGCAACGATTTCTTGTGAAACACTACAGTGATAGGCGCAAACACACAATAGTCTACATGATGATGATGATGATGATGATGATGATGATGATGATGATGATGATGATATAAAATGTGCACCTGTCTATGAATCAAATATATACACTTATCTATTAATTAAGTTAAATTCACATAAGTTCTGGACTTTAATGAGACGAATGGAGTGAAACATCCTCAAACAGCCTGGCCGCCACCTGTCACCTGCAATCTGTCACGTGTCTCCCCTCAACCTTTCACCAGCTCAAGTAGCTTCATGGCAGTCAACTGCCGCAGCAATAGCTGCAGCTATTGAACAGTCAACGATTCCGGTACGTGGCTAGCAGGAGAAATGCATGTGTCTGTAATGAGTCTTAGTGAGAAAGCTTGCTTCACCAAGATGGGTTGATGAAGCTTCAGTAAGCTGATTTTTTGAAGGAGTCTGCTGGGCAAGTCGGTATGCCACTTTTGAGGGGGATCACAGTTCATCCTGCGAATTCATAACATTTGCTTTCAAATTGGGGGCATATTCATTTTTTGACCCAAGCTGCGGTGAAAGAAGCTGGGAAACCCAGTCTGTTGTACGTGACTTCATGCAAAATCACG
This sequence comes from Breviolum minutum Mf 1.05b.01, assembly GCA_000507305.1. NCBI lineage: Eukaryota > Dinophyceae > Suessiales > Symbiodiniaceae > Breviolum > Breviolum minutum. The sequence continues at coordinate 105,100 of DF239447.1, read as the reverse complement.
AAGAATACTTCCATGCTTTTACACTGCTTTTACCACGCACTTGATTTGCAAATCTTCATTCTTTTAAACTCCCAGCTATTTGTTCATGTTTCAGGCCCTGGTTCTGTGATTCCTAAGCTTTTTATATAGGTTCAAATCTGTTGCCCCCTTTTTTGGGCGCACCATCCCCCCCTGTCCCAACGACAAGTTCTGCATCCCAACCTGCATCTGGCATGCGAAGACCGTCAGCTCCTTGGAACGCCTCGGGAAGCCGAAAAAACCGAAGGGACCCCTCCACCGGGGAAGAAAAAACGGCAGTTAAACCGTTTAACCCACTATATACCTTAATAATACGCTACAAATATATCAGTATTGCAAATTAATGCACCCCCGAAAACTATAAGTAACATGGGAACCTGAGAATGAAGCCGTGGAAGGGGAGATTCCTTTTGGTAGCCATCATTTTCAGGATCCATGTTAGTTTTCGGGGGAGTTTGCAGCAATGCACTTTGTCTGGAGCTGGGATCAGGAACGTCAAAGCCCTGGCCAATTGTCCCAAAAGAAACGTATCCTCACAGGGATTGGCAAAAAAACTGTTGGCTTCCATCGTCACAGCATTTAGCAAAAACATAGCAAAAACCAACAATTTCTGCACCTCAAGTCAGAGTTTTTTTGCACAAAGAGGCGGGCTTTTTTTCTTTTTCAGGTGAAACCAAATCTATGTGAAACATTTCATGTCTGAAAATCATTTCCCCTTCATCAGCATGTCGCCCATGTCAGATACCACACGTCTAGAACCTTTGTTGTAAACTTGCACCAAAGCTGGAGTCAAATCCTTCACAATGGTGTTGTTCAGGAACTCCCGTGGAGGTGCTGATTTCAAATTTGGATCGGTGGTTTGCGGAGCGCTGGCCATTTCTCCCAGACTCTTCTTACCGGCGAAGGCTTGACCAAGTAGCTTGGTTGCATCAGCTGGTCGACGTTCCGCCAAGGCCCAGAGTTTTTCCTTCAGTTCCTCAACTTTTGAAAACGCCATGATGGTTGCTAAAAGGAGGATATATCAGTATTAACATACAACTCACTGCTTCAACTTAATCATTATTATATTCTTAATTCACTTTTTTGTCAGTGCTTCCATACCGCTATTTCAATTTGCTTACTTTTCAATCAATATGTATGTAGTTGTATGTATATATGTAAAGCACAGACACATATCTACATATTTATACACATAAATAAATAGACAGCCACGCCGCTAGGTATCTAGGATATAACCTATTGATGGCCATTGCAAGTATCTTTCTCTAGCGGGCATGGAAATTATATCCCTCAAAGTAGTCGGTTCATTGGATGCAAGGGCATTTTGGCACTGCACAGGCTTTGCTAACCATGGCATGAATGTATCAGAAATTGAAGTTGGCTCCGCACCCCGCGGTGAGTGTATCATAGAACCCAAATTGCAGTAGGAACTGGGTGACAGGGTTTTCAACCTCTCATTGGGCTAATTTGATCAATCGTGATTATCAATTGGTATGTTTCGGGTTTACACATCATGCTACATCTGTATAATCTACAAGTTGCAAGGTGCATCCCGAGGGTCTCTGCCAACATTCTGGTCCCAGTAGTCGCGCATCTCTGATGCCTGGCGGAAAGCTCAAGCCAAGAATGCCCACGCTTTCATGAAGCTGAAAAAGGGTCTCTATGTTGATACTATATTGCAGTGGGAGTTATAGGCCTAACAGTCATGCAAGTAAGGTGGTTAGGTGGCAAAAACTGTTTGTCCAAAGCCAACCAATGCGAAGAGAACCAAAAAAGCTACTAAAACTGGGACGCCAGCAAATACTGCCACGTAAAAATTGAATAAAATGATATACCCATTTCAAGACCAACGAGATTGCTACAATCCGCAATCATGTAATTATTTGTTGATCCTCATAAACACATCTTTGCAACCGCAGGGATGGAGTAAAGAGACAATCTCTTCTCTGATGGATGACCAGCAAACAATTCTTCCTATGGCTTCTTCAATTCTACCAGTTCAGGATTAAGAACCGTAATCCCCACCTGCTGGTCGAAGCTGAACTGCATTTCAGCAGCTGCTGCAGCGATTTCAGGGGCTGTTGGCTCGGGCATGGTGTGGAAGTTGCCACTTGGCTCCAGTGAATGACTGCTGAGCCAAAAACACATCCGTGAAAGCAGGTGATGGCAACACGGCATTGGCATGTGCTGGTAACATCTTCTTTTACGGGAAACACTTCGTGTAGTATCAAACTAAACCATACTAAACCTTCAAAAGGAGGACACGGAAGTAATCAGGCAACATATGGAAACATGTTATACAGTATGGGTGTCAGACAGTGATAGATCAAGTCAGCATACCCTGAGTCTGTTGTTGCAATATGGCACATTATAATCATCTATATATATATAAATAATTATATATAAACATGATATATGGTGAAAAATGCTGAGAATATATGTTGTGATTTGTGTACAGATTCCCTTTCTCAAGATTTCTCAAGATTTTGTCATTTTTTTGGTCAGTCCTCTGGACTTTTGCACAGCATGATGTTCAAGATCTTCTCGTTCACCCTGCAAGTTGCAACTCTCTAATTGTCCCCAAGTCATCCCAAGTCCAGGGGCTGAAGTTCCAGGGGGCTGAAGTGCCATCTTCACCAAGCGGGTTTCTGTCTGGGCTTCATGGCTGAGCCACCGGACAATGATGCTAAAGTCTCAACTGGTAGCCAGCCCTCAGAAGACTGATCTTCTGCCAAACTCAAAGCACCAGAATGTATGGTAACCCGCTATACATACCCGCTATATCATGTGATATCACCGATATCATGTGCCCTATGTTTGCTGCATTCTGACTTGCTTGGAAGATGTCCACCCTCTACATACCATCATTCCCACCGTAAACGAAACGCAACAGGGTTGAAAGTTTCCAGCGAACCATAATAGTGAAGGTCCTCTTGCGTGATTCCCGCTTCTGGCACACGCAATGCTATCTCCATGCTTCCAATTACACGCTTCCTGTAAACAAGTCCCTAGCTGTGGTGTTCTGTCGTCTTCTTGGATGTTCCTGCAGTTCCTGGCGGCAAAGGTAGAGTTGTAACAAACGCTTTGCAAAGCTGAGTTGTTGTTGACTATTCCCTCTATTCCCGGTGGTAAACAGCAACAAAAAATCCTGGATGAAAGTTTGAACATGACATGAAGATGCTTTCGAAATCACCAACAAGAAAATCATGAGCAGTAATGGTCACCATCGACCCATCGCCTTCTTCAGTTGTGGTGGTCGAAGACGGCAGCCCTTTGGCAAGTTCAGCTGCTGAATCCTGCGTCCCCATGACTGGGACACTGTTTTGGCATCAATACGACATATTCTTGCAAAACTGATATGTATGATTCGGTATGATGGTATTTGAGAAACCCTCATCATCATAATATCATGTCTTGCATGATGTACAGTAAGTCTACCATAGTCTATCTATCTTTCATCCATGCATCGTTATCGACCTATTATGTATAGTCCATCTATCTTTGTCATTCACTGTCCACCTATCCTTTTATCTATATATGTATCGATCCATCGATCTATTGATATGCATACAGCAACTACACACATGAGTAGACGTGCGCTGATGAATGGTTGGCGAAACATATGATGTATGATACATGATCTGATTTGTTTCACTGGGGCTGACACTGTTTAGTGCACTGCAAGGAACATAATAAAGGCCAAATAGGCATTGGAGTCCATTGGATTCCGTTGTTGTCTGGAGGGGTCCATTGGTACAGCTTTTAACACTTGCCCATTAGACATCAAAAATGCCGTCGAATTTGATGGAATACTAACATCTATAGGCCATAGGAGTAGTTGCTACACTGGATATTTTGAATATACAATTGTTCCATATATTCCCTGCGGCCTCGGCGCTTCCCAAAGCAAGGTTGCCACCTCAACCGTTCGCTTCTGATCCAGATTTTGAAATGAGAAACAGTCCAATCAATTATCACCAAATCTCACCAATGACATGGGAATGTAAATGCAAAATGATGTGATGATATTTGTCAATGCTTATGATAATATGATCATAAAATGTGCATATTTTGATGAGTACCGGAACCCTTAAGTTTCACAGGGTTCACCTAAAAATCTTCCTGAAATTTCGGAGAAAATATCCTTTTGGATCCCAGGTCCCCAACGAGAGTTTCCATTAGGCTGTTGGACCACTCGGCCACTATCCTCAGGTGAATGCGAATCAACCCCGTTGTATCACAAAACTGGAAAAACCACTAGTGGTAATAATGAACTTGGAGGCTATATAATATGAGAAAATATATATCATTTGTGATGTGTGGATATGTACGAAGATGTATGACCATGTCTGAATTAAATGCAAATCATATATGCCGTATATGCCTGGCCTGCAAAATATTATAAAATCCGATCAGGCTGTACACTTTAATAAGTGAATATGCACATGGCTAGCTATGAACATCGATGATGATTTCATCGGATCAAGCCAACCCCCCACAACTCAGCTCCATACGGCAAGTTTATGGTCCGAAGCTTTGGCAGTAAAGGCAAAGCTGTTGAACTGAACAAAACGTGGCAAAATACCATGGGAGAGCAATTGGAAACTACTGTTGATGGTTCAGAAATCCGGGGTCTACCAGTTGGTATGGTGCACAATCCCAGTATCAACAAAGGGTTTCATACATCCCAGGTGGTGCAGGATTTCTTCCATCAACAGTACGTTGCTTCACTTGGAACCTTTTCAAGACGTGATGCTTGAAGATGCAAAATGTTTTTTTGGATGATGGATGTCGAGGATGTTGATGAATCATGAATTTCCAGATTTTTTTCTTGCCACAAAGGCTGTGAGATGCGGTGAGTCAGTTGAACTCATTTACGAAAAAGTAATGTGAAAACAAAAGCTCTTGCTCCGCGACACTTTTAGTGCAGGGAGCAATTGATGAGACATGTCGGCTTCGACGGGCTTCACTTGGAAAGAATCTTGAGTGCCTTCTCTCCCATGAGGTCGCCCATCTTCTTGGCCTCTGCCTTGTCTTCCTCGGAGATGTCNATGTATAAAAACCCTGTGAATAATGGGATAAACTACCAACCTCAACTGGTGCAGGATTTCTTCCATCAACAGTAGTTGGCGGTTGAACCACCCCTTTGAAAAATATGCTCGTCACAATGGGAATCTTCCCCAAATAGGGGTGAAAATAAAAAATATTTGAAACCACCACCCAGATTCACGATGCACATGGAATCGTAGCGATGGCCATTGCTGCTCTTGTCAGAGCCTCCATAGGGCTGATTGCGCACGTAGATTTGGGCCAAAGCACCCTTGAACTTTGGTGCACTTGGTTGTTCCAACATGCCCTTGTAATCCTTTGCAACCACGGTGATGCTGCTACAATCCACAGGACCAGGGCATGATTCTTTCATGCAGGCCCGGATTTTTGCAAGCTGATCTGGCGGCAACTCCTTCAGAGCTGCCGCAATTTCCTCTGGGAGGTTTCGGAGGTGAGCAAAAGTTTCGAAACCAAAGTTTTAGACGTTTGTTTCAAAAACAAAAAGAGAAAAGAAAACAAACAAGCGGCACCAGGCATGGCGGCCTCTCCCCCCACCGGAGAAACAAATCTCGAAAAAACACTGGATTGCCATCTGCCCGCGAAAAAGGTTTGTTTTGAAGCACGAAAAAAAAATCGTGGGGGGCCGTTTCTGTTCGTAAAAGGTTTGTTTTCCCCAAACTTACTAACTTGTCCTCTGGTGACTTGCCCTCAATCAAGGACTTGTGTTCAGTAGATGCACCGCTGCCCATGATTGCAGAAGACAATTGAGAGCTTAGCTCGTCAACCGGGAGACTCTAACTGAACTTTGAAATTTGCTGTTATTTGAGTGAATCAAAAGTATAGGAGTCCCTTCGCAAGAAGCAGGTACACAAGCTATACAAATAAACATGCAATTACACTATACAGAAGTATACTGCAATGTGAAAATCATAGCAAAGATTAATTTGCGCATCTCTTTGCTCAGCTTCTCACCACAAATTTCGAGCTATGTTTGCCTGCCGGCCAACTCCGACCTTGATCAAAGGGTGCAACTCTTACCCTCCGACTCTTGGTCCAACTTTGTCCACTGAGAAAAATCTAGAATCAGCAACTAGCAGTTGCAGGGTAAACGAGCAAAAACGTGCCACATCAAAACACCAATCAGATCTATCAGAATCACTCAACATAGCGAAATCTCCGGGCAGCTCGCCATGAAGCATCCCAATGACTCTAACTGCCTCAACGGAATGCGACTGCACAATGCAGCGGTGGGTGATTTTTCCACGTTTTTGTTATGCAAGCTGGCGGCAAACAACTACTACACCTTTGCAAGGCACAAAGACGAAACGTTCTGGCATCCAAAAAGGTGTCACGTACCAAAACTCTCCGCCCCCCCCTTCGGCTTAGGCAAACACTTGTCGGTCGACGCCTGCCATGTATCACACAGTGGTTCGGATTAAGTCAAGGTTAGTCCTGAATTCATGACGGATGCATGACATGACCTTTGTAAACCTTTGCAACCTCATGTTACGTGACATCAGCTTTCTACTCATCTATTTTCATCTATTTTCTATTCACCGAACTTCATGACATGCAATATCATTCACCTTCCGTTTCCATGCAATGCCAAACAACCAGTAACCACGCCACCGTTTGTGTCCATGAAAAAACGGGGCGGAAAAACGTTCCCAGTGACTGAATCGATGTTAATGCCTTGGTGGAGGTTGAAACAGCGTGAAGGTGATACCTGAAATCGAGGTAAAACTGAGGCTCCATCTACACATGGATCCCAGGTCCAGTCGTTCAGCGAAACGTTGGGCACCATATGCACCTCGGGAAAATCATGGAAAACGATGATTGCTTGTGGAAATTTTACAACATCTTTCAAAAGTTCCACCCCACTTTCGCCAAAAATTGCTTGAAACATCTTGAAACGTAAGGGACCCAAGCCGTTAATTTTTGAAGACTGGATACTGCAATCTGATTCTTGTTGCAACTCCCAACCCCTTATAAGATGACTATATATTTATAAGTCTGACTAATCTTCCCATCTTCTGCCATCCCAACCCCGTGATTTCAAGGTTGGAACCTAAATTTCGTGGCAGCCTGGCCACCTTGGTGGTTGCTGCTGGCTTGTTTCGCTGCGAAATGATGGCTACATGTTACACCCCCCAAAAACATCCAAAAACTAACATAGACCCTAGGCCCTAGGAATGATGGTTTCCAAGTTCGGAATCCCCCTTTTTAAGGGGGAATAAAAAAATTCAGGTGCCATGTTTTCCGTTTTCCGGGGTGGTTTCCATGCAATCCCATCTATATAGTTGGTGGGTGAACCAATCCATCTGAAAGTTGTCGGATCATTTCCCCAAGGGGTAAAAGTAAAAAGTCTTTGAAACCATCACCTATCATCACCTAACCATCCAAATGTTAAATATACCATACATGAATGGTAAGGGATATGGTAGTCCATTGAAAATATCCCATGTCACAATTCTTTAAATGAAGCCTTTCACCAGCAATGGAAATTGAAAACCAACAGTTTGTGACAGCTGCTAAAAACTCAGTCGTGAAACGATGGACAGCTCCAAGCGCCCGTTGTGATGAGCCTGACAACAAATATACCATGATCAAAGCATGTCGAAATCCCCCCAGGATGCAAAACTGACAAATGGATACAACTCCATGCTCATCCAAGTCTCAAATATAACATCCAACATTTTATTCTTTAAAAAACCTCTTCAAGCGGTATGAGTATGTGATAGGTGCTAACCCTTCAGTTTCATGATCCTGAGGTATCAACACTTGAGTGGCATGCTCGGCAGGTGGCGGTGTATCTGCCAAGGCAGTCTCTGTTTGCACGTTCGAAGTGAGCTACAAATGTTTTCAGCAAATCTCAGGGATCCTCAGCAATTCTCGGTCCCAAAGAAATGGCAGCAACAATTTTTCACCTCAGGAAATGAATCTGAAATGGCACGCCCGAGAGAGAGAAATTGGGAACAATCAGCGGCAGCAAATTGGCAGCAAAATCATACCCCCAGGCTTGAAGTACCCCAAGCATGAAGTGCTTACATACGCTAAACAGCACGCAATGTTGGAAATCAGCCGCAGCTAGCCATCTGAAGGCCCCGCAAGGAAGCGCAAATGGTAAGGACCTACGAGCCTCAGTCCAAGGGGATGGTCTCCTCAAGTGACGAACCAAATATACGCAACACAGCATGCACAATCAAATGTAAGACGTCCATAACGATACGTACAATTAATACGATATCACATCAGTAATAAAAACATGAAAAACACATGTAGCCTTTCCAGTTTTTTCAAAAACCACAAGGAGATCAGGCTGAGAGTCCCCACTTTAAGGGGCCTTGTTGCGAGAAGTCTGAGACGTTTGACGCTTTCAAGTCCGTCCATGGCATCGTCGGTTAGCCTCTGAGAAGCACTGATATTTTTTCAGTGCAACGCCTACGGGTTTTGTGTGCGGCGCCTAACCGCAGTTGAGGAACACAACATTACCATTGATAACCTGTAAAATTAAAATGCAATATAACAGGCACGCGTGCAAGAAATTTGAGGGCATGAGCCAAAACAAGAAACAAATGGTAATCAACAACGACACTGTTAATTTATAACAAGGTGCGTGCTTGACCACAAATGCCTGCAGCAATTAGTAATCAAGAATATTTCCATCAAAAGGGTGAACCTTCACAAACGTTTGCCACTCCAGGCAGTTACCCATTGGAAGCAAGCAGTTGCCTCTTTGTTCACAAGATTCATTCAGAATGACCTTTGCAATACCAACTTGCTGTCCCTGGTGACCATCAAAAAGAGCATGTCGGACGTGTTCGAAACTTGCCATTGAAAGGTCCACCTGGTGGCATTCATCATATTGAAAATTGCTGAAAATTGCAATTAGTCACAAAATCCAACTGCATATGATTGGTGTATGAGTGTACCCTCCTGGTTTTCCAACATATCCCATCTACGGATATGTGGAACATCACGGAAACTCATTTTGCCAGCCTTTTAAAGGGGATATGTTCGTTGCCTGGAGGGTAGTCCTATTCATTGCCATGCTTTTGGACACTCAATCGGAGAGCACATCGGAGCACATCGGTTCATTGCTGGTCAGGTATAGGTCCCTGCCGCCTGAGCGGCATAAGCGGTATGCCACATGCCACATGCCACATTATGACCCTACGGATTCCATGTTGATTGAATTGGATTGAATTGGTGCGAATCTTAAAAATCTCACACAAGATTTCGTTGAAAATTCCGATGCACGCATTCCTGTGAAATTTGATGACATTCCTTTGTGCACCTAGTGATGCTAGTGCTGTTAGGGAATCCCTCATTTGATTTTCATGTTCCAGGCAAGCCTTTCAAATCCCTGGCGTCAAAATGAAGATATAAACATCTTCAGCATGTTCAACTTGACTTCCAAAGCAGCTCTTCCTACTCAACTTTAAAGTTAACCAACCATGGCTTTCCAGGCAAAACCCTGCTTGTGCTGGGCCCTTGGCAGCCCAAAGCGCCTGCAGTTGTGGGGCTAGGGAGCCAGCAAGATGCAAGTTTCGCAGTGATGTTGTTCGTAAACCATCAAAAGGTGACATGACAAATGTCTATCGAGCTTGGACACACGTGACTCATGGAGAAACTTCATCTCTTAGCTAATTATCAGATCTCTCTCATCATTGTTTATTCAATTAGTATCACATTGGATCCATTTTGATCCTATTTATCTATCTTGCTGCACAGAACAACTTCAGCAGAACTGGGCGCCCAGAACATCTCTGCTGGCACATCGGGATGCCAAAAGTTCACCTAAAAAAACCACTTCGAATGTAATGCCCGGGTGGTTCAGGTCACTCGTACGGAAATCTGTTTAGAAACAGTTGGAATATTAACATGGATAAATTATGGGGGGTATGATAGGTATGGCAATATGATAGTTTATTCAGGCCCAAAACTTGGCACCTCAAAAACGGCCGAAACGGCCCAGATTGACAGAAGCTGTGGGAGCCCTATGCTAAAACATGGAACCCCTGAAGGCACCTTACAGTTGTCTGAATCTCCAGTCAATCACTGTCAGGCCATATCAGGACTAAGGAAACACACCAGCAAAACACTTCGAGGTTCTTCGCCATCGTGCAACACCTGAGGGCAAAAGCAGATGAAAGGCCAAAACATAGCAGAAACTAAACTGATTACGTACGGCTTCCCTTGATAGCACAGTTTAGCAGGCCATATTTGTATCGCAAACAAACATGAACGAACTCCATCAATCTCAAACACACCTCATGTTCGAAGGAGTCATCGAAAACGAGGCATTTGCCTTCCTCCCAGCAGCCTCAGGGGAACTGTAATTTCTGGTGGCAACTGGTCAGCAGAATGGCAAGGACAAACAATGGGGAACTGATTCCTGTTATGTAGGAGGGGCCTTCTCCATATCCAACAAATGCAAATCATACTATATACACAATTATTATCATTATTACTATCATCATTCATCGTTATTATAAAAACTAAGTATACTAATGATATTTAAATATTGCATTATATTATATGATATTGAATGATATGCATGCTGCATACTGTATTCTAGACATATGAATATGCCATGTTCAAGAGTCTTCAAAATCATGGATAATCATCCCATCCTTTTTAAGGAATTCCACGAGTGCTGGCACCAACAAGAATCCTTTACCTTGCAGGTATGAAGCTGTATGCATCAGTAAGTTGATATTGAACTTGCTTCCTGAGTCTCAACAATCCACTTGGTCCACTTGGCCTCTGGCGCTCTTCCCCACCACAAACAATCCTTAGAGTCGTAGGAAACAGCAACTGTCAGTTGGATGGAATCGCCCAGCAAATTTGTCACTCGCAACGCGCTTAAAGGGCCATGTGTCTTGCAGCCCGAAGGTATTCGAAGTCCCAAATGGCAGGTCAGTCGCAAGTTGGAAGGCCTGCATCAATCCGTTTTTTTCGCTTGCCGTTCTATCTTGTTGAGCTGACCATTGACCGTTATAACCCTGCACTCATTCCTCTTCTAATTGATCAACATGTCTCATGTGCTTTGGACTCTTGTGATGGCTTTGGCTTTGTCCATGGGCTTCAGATGTCCTTGCAGACTTTGTCATCCTTTGCCTTGCCTAACCCCCAACACGTCCCAACCCCAAGTCTCACGCCCACAATGACTCCGCAATCTTGTTCCCGGTAAAAGCTGAGAAAATAGTGACCTTGGCCACCACTGTGCGGGATGATCTGCCGAAGCAGCTGATCTGAGCACTAAGCTGCTTGCTCTGCAACCCTTTTTTGGACAGTTCTACCACCAAATCTCTGTTTTTGACGGGCTGGGTGCCATTTCAAGCCGAAAATGAGGTTGAAGTTGACATGGCTTTTGGGCTTTGCCATGAATTCACACTATACAAATGCTATACAGTCAACCTGAAAATCCACTGCTGCTAGTCTGGTTCGGCACATCTCCAGTCTTTGGCAGCAATTGCCATGGGGGCCGAAGCTCTACCAACTATTTTGAAAGTTGCTGCCAAAATTGCTGAAACAAAATTTAGCAGCAAATCATTTGTCTCTCCTGAGGGAAACCATGGAAGCATCTTGCATCGCTGGCAGCTGGATCTCATGCTCCAATGATCCTTCGCATCAAAAAGGTCCGACAGAAACTGACAGCAGGCCCATGCAGCCCTGTCCTGGAAGCTTTGGCTTGCCAACGTCTTTGAGGACGGTGAATCTCGTCTGCGCATTTTGAAGGATATCCTGCCTTAGTGCAAGAAGCCGCCAGCAAATCCCTTTTCATCGATATATCAGAATATATCCAGTTGTCATCCTATTGCATCTGGCCATGTACTCGCATAGGAAAAAATGCTGTAGCTGTCACGAATCCCCTTGGAAACCAAGCAGCAACCACTTGGCATGTCAGCTCTGTTGGCTCTGTTGGCTCTGCAGCCTTCTGCTGTTTGGCCACCTGTGGCAAGGTATGAAAAGGTGCATTAAATTTCCATTAACTTGATGGGATGGGATTCAACAACAAAAATGCTTGCAAACACATTCTACACAAAGTTTGCCTGAAGGCTCTCAAAACTTACTTCATCAATCATCAATGGCATGATTTTTGTGCACTTTTTCCTTAGAATCTGCCTTCTCTTTGAGCTTTCGACGACCAAGTTTGACTGCTTTGGTTGCTACAGGTGGGATGTAGCCCTTTACAGCTCCTGTTCCCAGGGCTCCATTCAGTAACAGCACCTGAAAAGGTACCTTACCTTTTCCTGTGGTAGTAACAAGTACTGTAAATATCCAGCTTTTCTTGCCCACTTCAGCAGCAAATGCATATCCTTATTGCATATGATGATAGTTCGTGGGATGACGCGGATGCATGATGACAATGATGATGGCGTCGAATGCGACGATGATGGTACTGCTGCTGCTGATGCCGATGATTATGGTGGTGCAATGATGATGATCAAAGTAACTTTTCTCACGTTTTGTCCTCCAGTGTGAATAGAGCCCACTGGTAAACCAGCCAATTCAGGTAGCCAGCGTCGCACGTAGGATTCATCTCGGTCGTAGTGTTGTGCCTACCACAGGCCGCAACGTGACTGAAACCTCTGTCATTTTGCTACCTAGGATGCCACGTGGCCTTAGAACCCGGCTACGAATCGCCTTTTTTGGGGGGACCCCTAAACCCATGTCTCTCTGCCAGCGCAACTCTGTAGACAGTAGACATGACCTACCAAGATCTCTACCACAAGCTGTACATAACGAGACAAAGGAACTATGAACATGAGCCGATGACTACTAATTTTCATGCAGCATCCTTGGTTTGCTTTTTTTTGTGGACTCAACTCATCAAACACTCTCAAAGTATGATAACCAATGGAACAAATCTTATCTGGTGGAGTACTTGGGCTGGGCTAACAAAATCAAACAAATGTGCCTTCGAGGAAACACGTTGCTGCACGTCTTTTCAATGAACATCTGACACAAGGAAATCAAGTTTGGTATATTGCACAGAGTCATCCTTGATTCCCTCGTAAGCAAAGCATTGTTGAAGCCGGCAATGTAAAAAAAAAAACGAAGCCAATAACAGCAATAGAAGCGTCCAGTAGATCCATGTACTAGAATTTAGACAGCAAAACAAACATAAACAAACTATATCAACCTATATAATCTATATATAATCATGTTTTCATCATCGCTTTACCGGCTAAAAATCCTCCGGGAATTCCTCCGGTTGTAGCGATTCTCGGTGTTTCTGAAGGGTGGCCGAAAAATCCTCCCAGCATCCCGGCCGCCTGCTCAAAGGGGTCGAACACTGCATCACCCAAATCTACCTTGGCGGATGAGAATCAGGATGAGAAACCATCAAATACCCATCAAATACTATCGCGATCACTGGGTGAAAAATATATGAAATCTTATCTGTAAAAAACTGGGATTTTCCAACATCATAAGATCATGATGCGCTTCTGACTATGAAAGCTGTGGTCTGTGAGTTGAGCCGCCATCAAAGACCAAGCCGGGGGAACCTGGAGATCCTTTTTTTTTCTTCGGAGGTCAGTGGTCAGTGGTCGGAAGATTCCCCAAATCTTACCCATTAAGCTTTTTTCATCAACACAAAATCCGGATCTTTGAGGACATCAAATTGATGTCCTTACATCAGAATAGCATGGCATCACCCGAATCTGCCACATGGTTTTTTCCATGTCGCCCAAGACACTCCCTTTGCCCAAGGGTCTCCACCTCCACCCTTTGCACCGGGCTTGCGTCCACCAGTTGGACCACGACCCTTGAGACCCAGGGGATATTTCTCCTGGAAAGGGCAATGCCAAATGCTTCCATGATTGCCATGATATTTCTTGCCTAAGTGAGCTTTGTCATACTATATTCAATATATTCAATTTGACAATGACGAGCCTAACAAGAACACACACCTCTTCCTTACCAAATCCAAAACTTGTTTCAACACTAAGCTTTGTTGCATGCGTATCACGCTAATGTTGTCATGCCGTTGTCCACCCAGCCCTTCCACCGGTCCCCCAAATCAACTGCCACATTGGCCATGGAAGCCCATTCGCCTAGGTGAGGAAAAAACAGGTATCCAAAATGAACTAGAAGCTTGACAGCCTTTGGTATCTACGCTTCCGACATCATAGTACTTGAAATCTCAAATTATCTCCAAGCATACCTAAACAGTTTGCCCTATTGTTCCAGTGAGAGAAAGACTTTCTTGGAAACCCCAGGCGCTCGAGCCTTTCAAGCTTCTGCCCAACACAGCTCATTGTGTCAAACTTCAATCTTTGCATGACTCATCAACAAAAGAGAACCCAAAGAAAAACACTACGACATTGACACTGTAAACTGTAAACGTTCTATGCTTTGAGCCACCATTCCATGTGTTCCATCCTCCGTTTCATTATGTTTGCGTTCATTTCCCCAAGTGTCCCGGCCGTAATTGGAGCACACATCATGATCCAAGAGGAGGCTCTCAAACCAGTCAGCTCCAACTCGCCAATCAATGTTCAGGTAAAACACCAAGTAAGAGGCTACAATGTAGCCTGATGCCACAGTAAAAAGCTTCTCTCGCGTTGCTGATGCTTATTGTATACAGTTTCTCTCGGTGTGGCACGGTTGACTTACTTTTTTGTAAGCGGTGATAATCTCACTTGTATGGGATAGTCATCTCGCTTTTCATACCCCGAGTTTTTCATAGATTGAAGCATATCTCATCATCATGGACCCTTGCTGATGGGAGTGCATGCAAACAGCCACACAGGGTATCAGCATACCATAGCACTGGTGGTGTCTCAAACGCCGAGGCTCGCCCTCGGTTAGCCATAAAGCCAGTCTCAAATAGTTCGCGCATCAATGCATCGACAAGGGGCACACCGGTCCTGGTGCAAACGGGTTTTCAAAAACCGTTAGAAGTATGTACTGTTGATGGTTCAGAAATCCCAAACAACCGCCGTTTGGATGTCAAAAACCCCGTATATAATGGGATAGACTGCCAACCTCAACTGGTTTGAAATTTCTTCCTCCAACAGCAACTCCCCAATTTCACCCTTGGCCCATTACTTGCCAACCTGTGCTGTTTGAAAAATCCATGAGAATCAATCAGAATTCATTGAGGGTTGGCGAGGCCCAAGTCTCCAAATTTCCAGGCTGATCATTTCTTCTTCAACAATGCCCCTATTCTACAGATTCTGCATTTAATTTGTTCAGTTGTATCCAGTCATACAGCTAGGATTCCATTGAAAAGGTTCTTTATATGTGCTTGACATGGTGGCCATGGCAAAACACCAACGAAACCGCTGAAATTTTCCCTGCCGTCCTGCCATCTTTCCATCGTTGCTCCAACTCGCTATGCCGTTGCCAGGGTCTCCAGCGCCTTGCTGGTCCCGATGGGAAAAAGACCAAACGCCCAAAGTGAGCACCTGAAATCAAGCCACCCCCCATGCCCTGAAACCCAAGGAGTGGGAGAATTTCAAATCCTCATCTGTTGATTATGAAGAGTTCCTAAAAAGCGCTTCAAGATTGTTCTAGTATCCTAAGTAATACACACTATATATAGAAGAGAATACTTGTGAGTCATGGAAAATGGATGGTGGCCAGGACTGAAGTTTGTTTCTTGATTCACCCTGCTCCACACACAAACGCATCAAACCTTTCGCCAAGGAACAATAAAAGTGAAAATAATCACGCCAGCAAAGCTGAAAAATAAATTTCTGGACCTCAGGCTTGCCAAGCATAGGGCCATGGGTTATGCATGGCCAATATTGGATGGAAACCGTCTACAAGCCAGGCAGGATCTGGCAGGCAAGGCAATCCCACAGAAACTCCGCACCATCAAAGATCTTCAAAGCCAAAACCAAGGCACGTGATCAAAACGTCGGTCCTTCACGCTGAATGGTTTGTGATTAATCGTCTCTGGGCTGGTCTTGTTTGGCGGCTGGACACAAAACATTTGCATCATCATCATCATCATCATCATCATCATCATCATCATCATCCTCATCCTCATCCTCATCCTCATCATAAAGATTGCACATACTCATGAACATTCACAGCGGCATAGCCTCTTCATACAACTTAGTGTCATGCACAGAACCCCCGCATGCAGTCCTCGTCCTTTCCTTTTTCACGCTCAAACCTGATGGGCAGTTTCTTGCCGCTGCTTTTATGCCAGTGGAAACTAGGTATTGTACCCGTACACCGGAGCAAGCTTGAAAACACTATGTCATCTTTTGCTGATTAGTGTTGATTCCCGCCAACAACACTCAACCCCTGGCCCCTGGCCTGAATCACTATTTCTACTAAAGTGAAATGCCCTATCCAATGTGCAAAAGTGCCAGCTAAACTTCCGTGTGCAACCAACCCTTTCCAACCCTGTGTTAGGATATGGCGGATATGGCATGTCAGCAAAAACACAAAGCTATTGAAATATCAAATATACTGCAAAAACGCCAAGGCGAAAATAGTGGTGCTGGCAGGAAGTGGTGGTTTAGAGCCCTGAATGCCTCAAGATACTCCAACATGTGAGTTCACGATAAGTTACGTGAATTTCAATTATCCAAATGACCATCTGCTTTGCAGCTATGCCACTGTTCAGCACGCCAGAAGACAGTTCGCGGGGACAAGCAACCAATAGCCATCCATGGTGAAAGGCGGCTGGTGCACTGTACATGAAGTTGATTGCGCGTTCTCTGATAACTTCCCAGTCCTGGAAGGATGTGTGGCTGAACGTTCCCAGAAGAGGCATCTCCAAAATTCACTTGCATTCGTGCGCATGAAACATCATAGCATTTCACCAGCATCTATGGACACATCACCAGCATCTTGAAAATCGAATCCTGATCTGGAGCAATAAGCTTCCAATTGTTCTAGCGCTTGATCTTCTCCACCTTTCCATTGATAGTCTCCAGTGCTACTCACTGGTTCCTTCCAGGTGCAGTGGCGGCTACTCTGCCGTGTGTCTACATGTGTCTCTACCCACCTGGATGCCAACGGCTTGTAGAATAGAAGGTGTTTCCGGCAAGACCTCAAACGGTGAAAAGGTGAAGCATGTTTTGAGCAAAGCAGCAAAGAACATATTGATTAACTCGTGTACATATATATATATATAGGTGTATCTGTTTAAAACGCGCATTAAAAATATAATATACACAGTAAAATCCAAAGAAAAATGGAAGCACGTATTAAGACTTATTAAGAACTCAGTCCAAATTTCAGCACAACAGACTTTCCAAGAACACATGTACTCAGAGTCAGCGTGCCAGTGGCATTCATGACTCGCAAGCTTGAGGACTTGGAATGCTTGGACATGACTCACTATGCAAACAGGCCGCTAACATTTCAGAAGTGCTAGCATCAACATGCGGAACAGGTGGTAGTTCTCCTTTGCCTGGATGTCATAGAAGTGTTGATTGCACAAGCTTGGGCAACTCACCGAAAAGTAAATTAATACTTGCAAGACGGATAACCACTTTGACACTGCACTAGCGACAGCATCACGAGACTCCCTAAGGCAACACCACAATCAGCTTGTCACCAGTCCACTGTATATCTAAGTGACTTCAGAGTTGAATCGTGAGCCAACTGTGATCTCCATCTCAAAGCATCCAAATGCATCCAAAACACAACAATTGCATTGAAAGAACGAGGAAACGATGTGAAACAGTATTGGATCGCTGCCCTCCAAAGCAATGGAAACCCCTACCTGGTGCTTTCATCTCTCGCCGTGGTTGCACTTCGTTGCAGGTCTCATGGTAGAATTTCCCGAAAGGCAACGGCAACCATTCCTTTAAATCCTTGGCCACATCTCAAAACTTGGCTGATCTGTCATCAAAGTTCTGGTGCCATTTGATAAGAACAGTTCCGTGGCACCGTGACTAAGGCCTCAATTGTCACCCCTCTTTGGTAAGGTTCCAAAAAATGCTGTCAGGCGTCAAAGCCCAAATCGTCCCGATGACGCAAGGTTTGACCTACAAATACCACAAAACATTGGTTCCGATTCCATGCCAATCCAACTGCATTTCGATGCAATGAATCATGCAACATCTTGTTATTAACGCACATAGTCGTTGTCACCGTGATATGATGGTAGAGTATAAATACAAACGGGGTCAGCAAAAATAGCAACGATGAATCAATGATGTACCAAACTTTCATCTGGTCGGTCCAAAAGAGAAATTCTGGCATTAAGGCCTAGACCACATGGGTCCGCATCCACACATGTCAACGAGGTGCCACAGATTGGTCGAAAGGGATTCATGATAAAAATATACATCCTGACATCATCCTGACTGTTGAAAACATTTGATCCCCTTGCCATGCTTGATGTGGTATCGTCCCATATATCTCGTAGGCATTCTTAACCAATCAGATTTGAGGATCTTGTTTTCGCTCTTGAGCTCTTCTTCAGTTTCATCCAAGTTACCGAAATGACAGCGAACTTCCACTCCCTTTGGAAGGGCCGCCTGTACTGCCTCGACTCAAAAGAAATTCCCAATCCATGAAGATTCTTCAAAAACCCACGGAGAAAAAAAAACATGGTCCAAAATCTTCCAAAATCAAAAGGATGTTCAAAAGGAACAACTACAGTAAAATAGGTGCATATGGGGTTGATTATTAAGGGGCCCCCTTGGATATACCCAATAAATACCGTCCCAAGGCTACCAAGAACTGATCAAACGGCATGGTTCAGTACCATTCTGCGCCTTTTCCACCTTCTGCTCCTCATGCGTATCCTCTGCCTACCCGTTTGAAACGTGAGATCCAAGCCGAAGGAAACAGTAAAGATGGCAGGAAGTTCTCGAAATGGAAATTCAAATCTGATATATTATTATATATTGATTTCCTCTGGAATCGCTAGAAAATCATATAATTTCATTAGAATAATGTACAAAATCAATCAGAATGATTGACCAAAATGATCCAAATATACCGATATACCCAATCACTACTCAAAAATACCCAAAGAATCTGGCGTCGTCTTTGCAATCTGCTTCAAAGGTTATTGTACCGTACCTCCCAAGCCGTCTTTCAAAGAATCCAAAATGACATGATCGCTGGCAACATGCCATGCCTGGTATAGCAGTATGGAGCCAGGACGGAGCAATCTAGGAAGCACCTGCAGGAACTGGCCACAACATGCACAACTGGCAGTTGCATACTGCAAAAAGTTAGGAACCACCAGTTGCATGTGGAGATTTTTAAAGGGAAAATTCTATGGCAATTTCAATGCCCAACCAAACACCCAAGATACCCGCCGCCCCTTGGCGTACCTTTTCTGGAGCTCCGACGGCGACGTGAAGTTTGGAGCCGATTTTTTCCAAAGATTTGCCCAATGCCTGAATCATAGAGCTTGGTGCATATTCTGTGTCGATGGGTTCGCACCATTTTTCCAAAAAACTCAAATCCGAGTTTTTGCTGAAACAAAGATGCATTTCATACGCGGAAGAACATTATGCAAGTCATTTTTTTTTTTCAGGACTGATAGTCCTGCATGATACATAAATCCGAACCGTGTTCAACTCTCGTCCGTGAGTAGTACAGGAAGTCGAACAATTGTGTATAGTGAATCAAACTTTTACTAAAACCAAGTTGGTTTAAGGGCTGTGTTTGTGTCAATTCAAAAAAGCTAAAAACCAAAAAAGGGGCCTCCAGTGACTCTGCAATCAATTGGGTCCTGACAAACACTTGTTATTTCCACTGGCATGCTGGCTGGAAGTCACTGACAGTCAAACCCCTTGCACCTGTGCACTCCACAACGGCGGTGATCTCCCCAGGAACTACGCTCGTAATGGCGTGGGTCTATGCAATACCTTTGCCCAGTTGAAGGGCATTGTGAAGGGCATTGGAAATAAAGATAAAGACATTGAACGTGTCAAACATGTATGACCTTTTGAACAAACAACTGATTTGAAAAAACCTTTTTGAGGAAACATGCAAGAAGTAGGTCACACACAGAGATTGCAACCGAGCTGCACCACCAACAGGTCAGCAGCTGTGCGCACAGCATCGCATTGGAAGATCTCCTGGTTGATTGGTGCCATTGTGGCTTGTCTTGGAGTGCTTGTTGGAGGAGTTCATGTTCATTCAGTTGAATCATTTTAGTTTGCAAACATTTGGATCTAATCTATATGATTTTCACATCTTTTCTCATCTTGTCCAAGGTAATCAGAAAGGGATCCGGTCTGGTAAGGTGATCTCTGGAGCACATCTCGAAGTGGGTCCAGGTGTCAAATTTCTGCATGAACCACGGGACTAAACTTCACGAAACAACGCTGCCAGCTGCCTACCATCATTTTCACGCACTCACACTTGACTCTTTGCCGGTCTTGGGCGCCTTTGACCCTTTCGACTGGCTCTTTTTGCACTGCCAATGCCACGCTTTTGGCTGTTTTCTGGTCATTGCCACTATGCCAGCACCAAGTGAAGACTCACTACACGTTTCACTCCGTTAAAAACTTCGCACGCAACATGTCTGGCAGGATGATCATCAAGACTACCTGGAATCGCCGCCTTAAAGCCTACACAAACTGAGCGCCAAAGTAATACTCGACCACGTCGGGGTCGATAGCGAGCTTTCAGATTGGGGAACTCCGTGTAGCCTCCCTGGAAATCATCATTAAGGTAAATCAGCGCTTGACATGCCCAACCACTATCCACGTGGGCTTTGAAATTTGCCTCCAATGTCGAGCTGTGACTGAAGCAATGCAGCGATCTTTGGTGCAGAAGACATTCGTAAAAAAGCGTACAATATAATTTAATGTAGAAAAGTAATGAACAGTTGGTAATTACAGTGGCACTTTACGAGTAACTATACCAGAACAAAATCAAAAAATACACCAGCAATGCTGATAATGCCTAGAGATGGGCAAATTTCCGAACCTGTGCAGAATATCAAATCCAAGAAATATGAATTGAAGAAGGACTGGTCAATATTGAATGTCCAAAGTATGTCCAGAAAATTAACATCAAAGAATCACGGAATTGTTTTATCCCGGAAGAAAACATGTTTTGCAAGCAATTTGGATACATTCTAAGCTTACTAGGTTACAAGTAGCCTCCAGGTATTGGTACATATTAGCCATCATAAGCCCTGTACACTAACCTATCTTTTTTCGTGAGAAAATGCCCAGTCAGTTGTAGTAGCCTTCTGGAAGTATTGTAAAAGTCGAAGGTCTTGAGAGGGCCTGGCACGCCCAGACTTCCCGGCTGCCCGTTGTATCCAACCAGGCCAAGCTTTTGAAACCTCTTGGATGCATCGTTGGTGCAAGCCTGCGACCACTCCGACTGGGCCCCCCCGAAGAAAGGTCGGTATATCAATGTTATTGTATAGAATTTGCATTGTTTATGTAATTTATGTTGCATGTAAATTGAAAGACGTGTATTTACCACATCAAATAAATTGAACATCTAGAAATGTATACATATATATATATAATACATCGCATCAAACTGAAAACATGTTTCAAACAAATCATTACAATATATCATTTATGATAGTATCACTATCGTAACATACCCAATCTGATGCATATGAAATAAAACTATTTACGCATCATTCTGTGAGACTTGATTGTGATATATATATATATATATTTTGTCTCCAACGCTCCATTAATAAGGGCTCTATAGAAAGCTAAGCTGGTTCATCTTTCACCGAGTCTTTCACCGAGAAGCGATTGTACACCTCCCGCTCAGGTTCTGGTAGTGCCTCCCGGCGAATCAATACAGAAATCAGTCCTCCACTGAGGGCTTCTCCATATGCGCAATCACCTCGTGTCTTGTCACCTAACTCTTCTCGCCGCTGATGTAAGCTGTCACAAAACAGAAGGAAATCTTCCTCCATTTCAAAGCTATGAACAAAGCCAGTTACATCCTCCACTGATTCATCATCCACAATGAGGTCGATATCTTTGATTCGGTGTGCAACTTTGGGCTTTTCGGTGACTTTTCGCCACTTGAGTTTTCGCAGTGAGTTCCAGGTTTCTTCTGAGTCTTCGAAGCGGAGCAAAAATTTCCGCCGGCCTTCCTTGTCCTGGAGGTCTGCAATCAAAGCCTTGAACCAAAGGAAGGAAACCTCAGCTTCAACGGTGAAAAAAAATTGAAAGTCCATCGTTGCAATAGTATGCAAACATACTGCCTAAAAAAGGTTGGCTTGATTTGAATTGATTTGTGCGGCGTTCAAAGCCGTTGAGACATTTCATTATAGTGGTTGGCTAGTAGGGATCCATATATTACAGATTAAGATAATCCCGACATAACTGGGTAGCATAACCCCTAATATAAAACAACCAAACAGGGTTTTGATCACTGCTCGTGATGAAACAGGTTGGTTCTCATAGCCATCAGCTGCCGACTGGCAAGGCCATTGCACCTCGATCCAGTCACCAACTGCCGGTGGCTCATCAAACTCCATGGCAGTCTGTGGTCCATCAAGCGACCCAAAAATAAATGTGAATACTCACAGATCTGGTGGACGCCACACGATAGTGTTTGCTTCATTGATCACATCAAGCAAAGAGCAAGCACCTTTTTGCGAGTGCCTGCTCAAAGGCATGGGGTCGAGCAGGTGGTCTGATCCAAAATCGAGAAATCACAAAGAGATGAAAGATGGATACACACCTGAGCGATCACAGCTTCGCACAGAGCCCAGATGAGATCTCTGAAGAAAAACAAAAAGAGACCACACCATCAAACATCCCAATTGAGATCATAACCCAGGCCCTTCCCCTAGAGACAAGGTTTGAAAACTTCCGGCCAGATCGGTTGCACAGTCTTCCAACCAGCAGCTGACCCAGTAGCCAGATCATTCCGGGATGGCCAGTCAGCAGGGTTAGCGTCTGTAGCTACACGATCGATGAAAACTCTAATCCGGAGTTTAAAGACCAAGTCCCAAAATACTTTGATCAAATCACACAAATCGGACTTACTTGAATAGCCCTTCACAAGAGCCGCCTCTACTGCTTCTGAGTCAACAAACAAAAGAACATCACAACCAAAGAGGCGATCAGCAAACGTTGAGATGGCAATAATTGGACCAAGCATCTCAACAGGAACAATTTGTGTTTTCCTCTCAATCCACTGTTTCTTCACTTTCGCCGGAACAACGGCAGTGAACTGCAGTGGCTCTGACATCCTACGATCAATCATCACTGCCCCAATTCGGTCCGGCAGTATCTCCTTGGACCTTGGATCCGGAGAGAAACCATCAGTGAAAATCACGACATCAGAGAACTTACTATGACTCAGCTCGATCGGACGTGGTGGACCTTCACTGACTAAGAACATCCACTGCTCAAGAGCCTTCTTCAAAGGGATTCCTAATGCGAAAGCACCATCGGGAGGATGACGAGCGTACTGTCGTTCCGAAATGACTCTCAAGAAGGCACGACCTACTTTTCCCCAGAGCTGGCTCGCCCCAAACATGAGCTTTCCTTTGAGCTTGCCGGCTGAACCAGGATCCAAAAGGTCGTTCTTCAGAACTGACGTCATCTCCTCCAAGAGCTCCTTCTTCCGATCCTCCTTGATCTCCAAGACCATATCGACCAAGTTATAGGTGACTCCCAAGACCACTGGCTGACGAGTAAGTTGCAACTTCTTCTGATCGAACGCAGCACCGAGCCACCAGTGGACTTGCTGAGCCACACTATGAGCAGACTCGACCGTGTGGACCGTCTCAAAGCCATACTTATCGTCATAGAAGCTGAAAGCCACTAGACCGAAGACCTTCACAAGGATCTCGTTGATGGCCGCCGATCGACGGTTGTAGTTATAAACAGCTGACACAAGTCCAAAGGAGTGTCCCACCATAACAAAGAAAGCCACCTGTGCCGAGCCTGGATCCTTCAAGCAGATGACACTAAACTTTCTATGTCCTGGGTCGATAGCCACTTGCCTATAGGCCTTCTTCTCGTCGAGAACCCAACCTGCCAACTGGGCCAAAGGACCTTTCGAGCGAAGATGCCGCAAAGCTGCCACATTCAAATCAGTAGATGGTAGCTGCAGTTTCTCGGTGATCACCGTCGCCCTGTTGACCAGATTAGTTGTTGCACTATCGCAGCCACGGACCTTGTTCTTCTGCACCACTTCGAACCTTTGGGTAGGAACCCAATCTTCTTGCTGAACAGCCTCCGTGACCTCGTCTTGGGAGAAAAATGGACCTAGGCAGGACCCTTCTTGAACGTCCTCCATTGTTGCACTCCAGATCTTGGACAAGTTGTCAGTCACTGGAACACCTTGAACTCGTTTAATGATCTTCCTCCTCATCTCCCAGGCCCTACTGGAAAGTTCCCCAACTGAAACAGTCTCTTGAGGTCGATCGAACACAGGCCATCTGCCTGATCGAGCGATCTCGCCGACGATGGGAAACCCTCTCAACAGCAGGTCTGGGAGCGAAGTGTCTGCCGAACCTGAAGTCTTCAGGAAGAGTCGATAGAGCTCAATGTTGCAGGTCTTCCCGAGCTGGGCAGGCTGATCATCAGGAACTCCACGAAGTAGACGACGAAGAGGAGCATCCGCCAGTGCACGCAACAGCTGATCGGAAACATGAAGACATCGAACCGCTTCCACTTGCCAAAACCGCAGGAGCTCCTGTCTTGAAAGGACCACGGCAGAAGGGTTGGATGTCACCTGATCGATGGCTCGTAGTGTGTCATGATCTAAAGGGGGATCCTGAGAAAACGGATGCGGGATCTGGACCGCCCATGCGATCGCTTCTCCAGGTTCTGTTTCCACATCTAGCAGAGGTTTGAGAGCTCCCCGCTTGAGCTGGTACCCTGATGCCACTGCCTTTAGAGCGGATGCTGCTTGCCGATGAGGCTTCCACTGAACATCTTGGCCTAAAGGACGCTTCCGCTCCTCCGTAGGACCAACCAGAGCAAAAGTCGGCGCCAAATGATCGAAAGGAGAATGAAAGATCTCGAAGATGCACTGAGCCATCACTTCACACATCCTAAAGGGATACTCCTGAGCCAGCTTCGTGCGATAGACCTTTCTGCCGAAGAATGGGCTCCACACTTTGCCTTTGAGCTTGATGTGCTTGTGGGAGCCATCGCAGCGAACTTCCAGAGCCCGAAAATGGGCGTCCGTGACCATCAGCCGAGTTGGCTTTACCGAAGGAGCACCCCACATGCATTGATCAAAGTCCACATTGATAGTCCGACAAGACGCTGCCACTTTCACAATGAGCACTTGTCGACCAAATTAGGCTAAACAAAGGATTTTCAACTGAAAAATCTTTACCCAACAAACAAAGAGCACAACATGCTTCAGCTGTGCGATCGACAAACAAGTTACCCAAAAATGTTACTGAAAAGAGATCAAGATCCAGATTAGGGAGCCCTTCCGGGAATTCCCTGGGAACGTCCTTCCACGAGAGCCATGTAGGCCGTTCACCGACCTTGACTTTCTGAGCCTCAGCTGGCTCGTCATTCGTCACGATTGGTGTGGACCCCATAGAACTATCTGGAGACGGGTCCAAGGCTCCAGACGAAAGTTGCGAACGCACTCAGTGATTTCCGTGCCAAGGGTGAGCTTGGCCACATTCCACACACACATGAGCATTCTTGCAGGAATCACCAAAGCGGCACCCAAGAGAGCAGTTAAAGAAGGGGCACCGCTTCTTCCCCGAGTACTTGAATGATGTGATCTTGGTCCACTCTGCAGCTGGTACCCGAGCATCCCGTGTGGTCTTCTCTGGCCGAGCGGCTGTCTTCTTGGTGTCCAAGACTTGTTTGGCACGGGCTAACACATCTTTCTGCCGAGCACGCCTCTTCTGGTTTCGAGTTTTGGCCCGATCGGACGTGGGCGCGACCGGACTGTCATCCTCATGAGTCTGCCTCTTCACTCCACGAACGGGTGTGCTAGGATCAGTCTGTTGCCCTGCCTGCTTGAACTTCTCCAACTCCGCACTCGAGCGGGCATCGTTCCAGAGTTGCTTGTGGTTGGCCAACACTTCGACCAAGGCTGAAGAGAAAGTTGGAAAGAGCTTCCTCTGATCATGGTTCAACCTATGGACCTTCTTCCTGATCAGCGAGTCCACAGCGAGCAGCAATGCCAACCCTTTGTTCTCATGCCTCCATTCTTCGAGCTCAGCCATGTACCTCAACGGACCTGACTTCACATTGTAGTCACATATGTTGAGGTACTCGAGCGCCACAAAGAACGAGTGGAGCTTGTCCATCACCTGAGCTTCCGATGCCGCAGGGGGCGGCTGATCAATGGTCACCACCCTCAAGAGATCCTCAGCATTCTTGGAGAGCCCTGATTTCTGAGCCACTTGCTCACTGCGGATCCGCATCTCCCCCACCTGGTAACATGGCACCGAACCATGGACCAGGAAGTCACGTTGGATCCTCTCCACGAACTTCCTGTGTGGCTCCCTGTGAGGTGGTAGAAGAACATCTGGGTGCCGAGCGACAAACTGTTCTCGAAATTCTGCATGATCATCTCCAGGAATTTCTGGGACTTTGCTGGGATCCTCTTCCATCTTCGCTCTGCGAGCTGCAAAGTGTTCTTGAAGACTTGAGCATGTCTTCCACACTGCTGCCATTGATGTCAGTGTCAGTTCACGAGCTGCCTCTGAATCACCGAGCTTGTTCTCATCACCAACGAGCTTCTTGAGTGTCTCCTTGACACCTGAAATGGTGTCTCCCAGCATCGCGAACGTTTCGACATTGATCAAGCCAGCTTCCGCCGATAGGATGCACAACTTCTCTGGAAGTCTTTGACGACCAAACACCTGTCTAAGAGCAGAGTCAGGGACCCTGACCGTTTCTGGATAGGCAGTACGATCGACCATGGCTTCTACCCTATACTCAAAAGCGTCTGAACTCGAAAACTGCCGACGCGCGAGTTGGCGATCGATTTTTCGAGACAGCACTGCATGACATGTCACTGACGCATGACGCCCCCATGATCAGAAAGATGCCGCTGCCGAGCAGCCTCGGGCTCTCTTTCTACACACAACTGGGTTCAAACATGCGAACGATGTCAGGCCTATGTCGAGCACATGACTTACACAGTGCTGAGATATCAGGAAGATCTGAGCCTACTGCTGTACAGTCGACAAAATCGAACCGACCGCATGCTATGCTCTCGGGATCCCCGAATGGCGAGCAGTGATACTTATAATCATAATAGCTACCAGGAGCCGGTGTCTTTATGAAAAACTGGACTCCGTCCAACTCCTGATCACACACATCCGTCAACATAGTATCCTGATCCTCTTTGACGAAATGATCTTCGGTCGTCAGATCTCGAACGAGCTGCTTGATCATGGTAGCAGGGACTGACGTCCTGTTCCTGGTGTATTTCAAGACCAGAGGTCCTGGGTTCTTCCAATTGGCCTGCAGGCCAATTTCCTCAGTCGATCGCCCAGCGTGAACTGCTGCATCCAAGAGCGTCACTCGACAGGAGTGAGCCGTGAGCTCAGCCATGGATCTTATCAGGGCTGACTTCTGGTCTTCTGCGATCGCAGCAGAGGGCGCCACCACAATTGCTTGCTGGACGAACACTTTCAACCATTTCACTGAGCGAGCATACGTCGGAGGAAGTCTGATGAACTCACTCCTGGTGTTGAGTTCTGGCACCCAAAAATCACGATCGAAATCGATTGACGAAAGCAGATCCCAACCTACTTCCAACCATTCGGACTGAGAGAACCCAACCTTTGGCACAACGAACCTAGTGCCAACTCTCTTACGATCGACCTTGGTTTGCCAAGCCACGCCGAACAGGCCTTCGTCTTTCATCTTCAGATCTGCTGGATTCACATGCACCGCATCATCGAACCGAAGGGATGCAAAAATCATACACAGGATCCACCAAATGAAAATGCGAGCCGGCGTTCCTTCTGCCTCATTGAGCACCAGGCCCTCAAGGGCCCCGACTACTGCAAGTGGGATCGGAACAGCTTCTTTCAACATCTTCGCACGATCGGCCACGATCTTTTCTTGAAGAGCTCTCAACCTACGATCGTCCAGATTGGGAACTTCCATGGCCAATCTGGCAGCCACCCACTTTATGCTGGTCTTCAAAGAAGGGAGCACGGTGGGGCCGCATTCCCGAGCATCCAAGTGAAGAGCATACTTCAAAACTTTTTCAACCGTGAGCGGAAAAGGTTCCAGATCCGAAAAGCCTGCCCAACGCTCGAACTTCTCCATGCTCTAACATGAGCAATCATAGTTCGAGGGGCCCCTGAACTAAGGACCAACTTTCTGAGCTTAGCAGCTTCCCCTGGATCCAGCTCCTGGCTGGACTCTCGATCACTGAGCAGCTTGGAATGCACACCTGCTCTGCGACCCATTGATTCCAACCTGGCAGCCCACTTCGCCTTCACGGCATTCTCTTGATCAAGAAGAGGCGTGTTTGAACTAGCTGTCTCATCTCCTGTCTTAGCTTTCTTCAAAGGTTGAACAACCTTCTTGACCAACGGTGCTATAGTGGCAGATTTTCTAAGCCATGACACTGAGCACTCCTGATCTTCCAAAACCGATCGTTCACCTAGACCGAATCCAAGTTGGAACACGGTGGACTGAAGAAAACCTTTTTCAGCTGAACATGCTAGACGCCAGAACTGACCGAGTCTGATCGGATCCGAACACACTGCAGCTGAGACATTGGCCTCCCATTCCTGTGACCACAGGACTACTTGATCCACGAACTCAGATTCGGACTTCACGTCCACTGCATGAGCAAAAGCTAGATTAGCTAAAGGAGTCTTCAAGATCGCACTCGAAAACTCGTCTGAAAAGACTGGCAGTGAAAGAATCTTCAACGTCCACCTGTCCTCTTGAGCCATGATCACCTCGATCACATCGCATGAACGACATGCACTGAACATGGATCAAGAAAAGAACAAAATCGAAAGAGGGAAAAGAAGAACATCAAAGATCAACACTGCATCACTCGACCGACAAGACAACTTGAACAAGCTCACACATCAGACTCATGATGCCATCATGTTTATTGATAGCTCTCATTGTCATGAACATGTTGCTTGAAGCTGTCTCGAAAAATCGATCGACGACGCATTGAGATCCCACAACTGAACTGGGTGCACAAACCTGCAGTGTCACCGGACTACCGACCGTGCATGTTCACTTCAACTTCCGAACGGATCAGCAAACGAACATGCACAATCAGAGAACAAATGCACGCAGATGCGCACCCTTCTTTTTCGAGCGAAGCGCAGGTCTGATCTCGCCCCTCTGGCTCGTCAGCCTGAATGCGATCCAGCAGGCAAACCTACCGATCAATTGGAAGTCTTGATCAAAACAGACTTCAAGGAGCCTTTGGCCCAAAAGAAACCGGGTCTGTGGTAGGACGGTCTGATCCATCCAACGATCCTTCAACATATTCGATCGTGACCCCGGGTGACTGAGACTGTTTCTGAGCCTCATGGACCTGACTGACCTTCTCAACGAAACTTGCCGGAGTCATCGCTGAGAGATCCATCATGTCTCCCCTCCTCTGCTCCAACGATCGTCTTGGAGGTGCCAACGAACCACCCAACCATGAACTTGGTGCCGGAGCCTCCCCCGGAGCATTCAAAGAAGGTTGAGCTTCACTCAAAGGAGCAAGAGGGACTCCACCTTGATCAGCATGCCCCCCTGTGAGGGATTTCAAAGGAGCAGCAGCCGCGTTCACCGGTTGAACAGCCGGTCCATCAACAATCGGCGGAACCACCGTAGAGATCCTCTCTGTGCTAGGATCGTGTTGCTGAATGGCGAGAGCCTCCGCATCCACCAGAGCCTTCTCCTTGTGAAAGAGCGGTGACTCTGCGATCAAGTGCAAGTTGCTTGGGTGACTTTCCACAGCCACCGCTGAGATCCTTGGACCTGTGTCCTCTTCGCGATCGGCTTCCACTGAAGCAGTCCAATGAGCATGGATGCCTGCCAACTGGGCCAACTGTAAAGCCTGATCAGGACTCTCCACTCGTGCAAAGTGATCACGACACCAAGCCGCATTCCTCACGAGCGTGGGCCCTGAGACTCTGCTGACAACCAGCCACGAGGGTGGCACTGAGCAAACCGAGCATGCCACATCCAAGCGATCAGCTGCACTCAGAAACCTGAATTCCAGCCGATCGGCATCCATCCCAAAGGCATCCTTGCAGGAGGTGGTGACCAACCTGAGCTCGAAGTGGCACAAGGGATAGTCCAATGCCACCACGACCCCTCCACGGGATACCGCATAGAGCCTTCCTCCAACCTCCCATGAGCAAGCCAAAACGCGATAGCCTTGGAAGATCGTCACCACAAAGGTTGGCACGAAGATCTCTTCTTGCAGGAGCCACTGCAATGCCTCTGTCACGTGGTGAAGTTGAACACTCATATCTTGGTCCGATCGGTACCCTCTCAATTCGAGATGAACCAAAAGGTGACCACCCAACTTCACCTTCACATCTACCCACGTGGGGCTTTCTTCACTCATCAGCGGCCACCGAAAGGGTTGAAACGCCGGATGCGATAGCACTGAACCAGTCAGGGCATCCCATGCCCCACAGGGAACACCTCCATATGAAGTCATCGATCCACAAAGCACCAACTTCTGGCCGACGAGCGTCTTCAGCATGAAAATGTTCAGGTGATAGCCTGAAGCTGGTGAACGAACCAACTGTCGATCGCTGAGAACATTGATGCCTGCATAGGCATTTGTAATGATCTCATCCAGAAGCCACCCTTGGTAGGGTGACTGCATCCTCTGATCACGAGAGTCCAAAACCAGAACAGACCTCTCACCATCGCCTGAACCCACTTGTTGAATGTGCTTTGGGAGCGACACATTCACTGCATTGTGGGCTCCGAGCTGCCTCCATTGAACTTTGCGATAGCCTTTTCGAGCAGCCTTCTCCTGTTCTTTGCGCAGCCTTCTCTGAGCAGGTGTTTCATTTGCATGATCCACCCAATTGCGAGCTGCTTGTGTGACAGGTGCCGAGTGCCCCCTTCCATGCTGATCAGCTGCACCATGTTCCGGGATAGGACCCAAGCGTAGATCAGCAGGGGGGAATTGAAGACCATCTGAATCTGGAGTCTCAGCCCATGGATCCTGAGCTGTCTCCTGAACCGGCCCTTGAGCTGTCGAACCCTCAGGAACCGGAGTCCAAGAACTGACTGATCCAGCTGCCTCAGACCGCACTGACTGAACATCATCCTCCCGAGCATAAGCAGGTGGAAATTTCGATTGAATCATGGCACTTTGACGTGCGAGCGCGGAGGGCATTTTGGAGCTAGACATCTTTGAGTGAACACCCAGGCCCTAGCAAGAAAAAGGGGGGACAAATTTTCCTGGGTGAACACTTGATCTGTTCACCAAAATGGCATACGGAAAGAACGATTGATCAATGACACCATCATGAGAGTACTCACCCTTTCCAGACCTACCTTACCGATAAATGGTAACACATGGTTCAAGAGATAAAAGAGATCAAGGTGTTTATATTAATAAAATTTAATATGCATTAAACATATTTACATAATTAGTACATGGTATGAAGCATCACAAAACATCATAAAACTGTGGATCTTCTTGTATCTCTTCATGACCTTTTGTTGCAATATTCCAAGGTTCTGATCCAGCAATGGAGGCGGCGACTTCGCGTTCTTTCGTGGTAATGCAAAGCGTGGTCAAAACTGAACAGCAGGCACTTTGAATCTGGTCAATTCATTCAGAACTGTAAATCAAAGCGAAATGGGATAGGTTCTTTTGGGGTGCTATGTCTTTCTTCGGACGCCACTTTGTGAGATAAGGTTTTCATGCACTGATTGAATCTCAATGATGTGGATGTCAAGGTTTCAACGCAAATTTGTGAGCTTGCTCCTCTTGCAATACTCTAGCATTGAATGTTGCACAGTCTGAAACGGCCAAACAAAATGCCAGAAAGATCCAAAAAGGAACTCATGGATCAATAAAGATCAACAAAGGGGTCACATCTGAATCACTGTAGATGCACCACAGCACCACCCAGCTTTCCCCCGCGCTCGTTGTCGCGCAAGCGCAAATCGTTCCGAAGCCATGCCACGGCGCTTCGTGCCATGGTGGACACCCAACAGTTATTGAAAATTGGTGCGGAATTGTTTCGTTTTTTGGGTTACTATACCATGCAGGACTGCCCCAACAAGACGTGGGCGGAAGTTTCAGGGGGGAAGGAACCTATAAGTCACCAGAAAAGAATTTTGCATATAGAAGGCGCACGGCCACCAACCAGTGCAGTGCCCAAACTGAGTTTTTTGTATGCACTTCCGTTTGGTCGTGGTGTTTCGGTGGTGGCTGGTGATGTGGTGTGTTGCTCTCTGCAAACTCAAATACCTTGACCCTTGACAGTGACTGTTGCGTAGTACCAGGTCAAATTGAAAACCAGGTCTGGGCGGTGAATATTCTTGATCTGGACTTGGTTGTACCATGTCGTATAATCTATGTCCTTTTAGTTTCATCGATCCACATGAGCCATAAACTTGAAGCTGTGAATGGCATCACCCTGTATTGTCTCTCCATGCACCTCTCATGGTGTGATCTATTCACTGACATCCTCACAACTTGGGCTTCCTACTCTCCCAGCCTCATCTCTGCACATTGGGACACCTGATTGTGAGAAGGTGATGGTGCATGTACAAATATGTACAGGCCAATCATGTCTGAGACTCGGTGACTTGTCTGCAAAAAGATGTCTGTTTGCTCATGGTGTGCAGTGTTTCCCTTCCTGGCACCCATGAAGCAGCTCTCTTTTTTATCGAGGTTCCGTTCGCGCACTTTTTCACTTCATCAGCGGCGAGGCAACTGCACCTTTAGGTTTGGAGTCTCTTCATGTCAAGATCAAGATATGTATGTAACAAGTTACACTTGGATTGTTACAACTACCAAAAAACATAATTTTACAAACTGTACGCAAGGAGGCATGTAAAGAATATCCATTGTTAGCTCTGCTACCTATTCAGGGTTTAACGAACAACATCCAACAAATGCAAACTGCAATAAGTGCAATACAAAATATGCGCTATTTTTTTCAGGTGGCAACGTTGCAAATTCCATGTTTTTTTCATTGGCCACAAAGGGCCATCTAAACGAGCAAACCTTGGTTGATCGCCTCGCGGCTGCCGTCAATTCGTATGGCACCTAAGCATCCCAGCCGTATTCTTCGACGGGATGGGCTCATGCAACATCAACTTTACCGTGTGCCAATGCTGCCTTGGTCATCGACGCCTGAATTTCATGAAACCTGGAAGCTGTTTCTTGATCTGTGTTGGCAAACCCAAGAGATACATATATATATATATTATATGTTATATATGTAACATTGATTCCAAACAATACAATAGGCAATGTCATTGAGCTCTCTCAAAAAATGGTCAGCAGAAATCTAGAAATGTGTCAAGCACTTGTATGAGCATCAACTGTATTGAATTATATCAGAGTATCAATTGTGACCATGCGTTTGAGAATATTTGAGAGGAAAACCCGTAATTTGACCAGAATCCTACTGCTGACTGCATGCCACACCCATTGAACCTAAGAACCAGAGTTCCGGATTTTTTCGAGAACATACATGGAATCCTCACATTCTTTTCGGAAACAATTTGGCGTCCATGAGTACATTGTCGATGAAATGATTAACATCAGTTTCCACCAAGTGACTCAACATGACTCAACCAAAGTAATTACTGTGTTTCAACATATTTCAGCTTCAACAATAATTAATCCACCTTCTCCTAATAGTATTTGCCAATTTCCACTGAGCACTGATCTTCAACAATTTGATGCATTCACTTATAGCTTATATATAGCTTACATCACATTGGGGATATGAAAATACCCTGATCCTGTAATCACATGATGCATCTCAAGTCGGCGTGTAAGTTTATTGGATGTGTGTTTCAGGGCTTTCGAATCAGTCATCTTCATCTGTCTGTTTTGTCCTGGATGACCAAATGGCGAAGTATGCAGCAACACCTCCATACAAAGGAGGGCTTCTATATACAAGTACAGCACTTCAGCCGCGGCTAGCACATGCGCTTTACAGAGCTATGCCGGGTGAAGGGCAACGATCCGGAATAAACACTGCGGAGATCATCGCTGGGCGTTGACAGGTCCACCGTTTCTTGTCACTTGCTTTTGGTCTGATGATTTTCCAACAAAGATTCTACCAATGAAACAAGATGAAACAAGCATTCAAAAGCCCAAACAGCTTCCGCCAACACGTGAATACCAGGGCTCCCCCGGATGGCTTAAAAACCAGAGATGTCTGGATCACAGCTGCCATCTGAACGCAGCACATCTCTGGCAGTGCCAAAAGGCACACCACATTATGGGGAATCCCTAACCTTGAGGAATGGGAGAAGCGAGACTCATGACAGGAACTTGACATCATGATCTCCCAAAACGATCCGCTTGAATGGCACCAACATTATCATCATTTGTCATTGTAAGTCATTTGTCACTATGAAGATTGTGACATTTTGTCTGAGAGTCACCATGAAGCCTTCAGCTCAGGAGCGTTTTATCAGCGCTCTAGCCCGTTCCATATCCGGATGCCATCGTCACCAATCTTCAAGGCCTTGTGATGCTTGTAGTACCTCAGGGCTTCTTTTGCTGTATCTTGTATCACACTATCATATCTCTTAGCAAACGTCTGTGACTGAATGATGTATTTAAAAAAACAAGGACACCACACGGTTCCATGTAGCAATACTTCCTTCATACTACTATCTCATCTTATCTCAATGTATAAAGGTGTTCTGAGTGAGTCAGCACCGCTAACAGCTGCATCTGTACAGACTTTTTCTTGGGACAGTAAAATTGACAATAAGCCAAGATCTTAAACTCGACGAAGCGACGTGCCGCCAGGAGCATCCTTCTCCATCCTGCGGCCATAGTTCTGCAACA
Organism: Breviolum minutum Mf 1.05b.01; assembly: GCA_000507305.1. Lineage (NCBI taxonomy): Eukaryota > Dinophyceae > Suessiales > Symbiodiniaceae > Breviolum > Breviolum minutum. The sequence goes on along the minus strand of DF239447.1, from coordinate 70,153 downwards.
ACAATTTGTCCTCATGATGGAGGCTTACCTGAAGAGTTTCGAGCTCCACCCCCGACCAAACCCCGCAAGGTGAAGGTCGATGGTGCCCACTCTGCATGGGATTTCTCCAACATATGTCGGACATTCATGACCAGCCAAAAAGACACTAGAGATGAACAATTATTGAAACATGGGATTCATGGATTCTTTGAAATTAACTGAATTAACTCACCAAAATCATCCAAAATCACTCTCCAAATCTGTCTCCAAGGATTTTCAGTCTGTCCCCCTTCAGGAGAGGGGAACAAAAAAAGCCAGCCCAGGAGCTGGATCAATCTGGAGCCGGTCACCCACACATATCCTGCCATCTGGCAAAGCCTCCTACAGATTTCGTTTTGTGATGAGGTTGCCGCTACGTCACGCTGAAACTTTTCCTATGCCAAAAAAAACACTGTGGACATCCAGCTGGAGACTCGCTGCACGAGTTTCATACGTGTTCATCTGCCATTTTTCAGAAGTGTTCAGGGTGTCAGGACGGTGTCCTGAATTTCATGCACCTTGCCGTGGCAAACCACATATTTGAAGTCTTCTGCCTGAAGCAACGAGGCCGATGAGAAAAATGCGTTCTCTCCAGTCGGCCAGGATTCCACTCACAATGCTGGCTTTTGCATGAAAGATTCTCACAGCATCTTCCATTTCGGCCGGATTGATGACTGACTCGGATTACAAAAGATTTGAACTTATTATTCAAACAGCCTAAATATATTTGACAGAATTTCCGTGATTTCCTGACAGCCATCAGCCATGTGATGGCTTTTCTGCTCATATGATTGATGTAGGAAAACGCGCAGAGTGCTTGTCGTTTTCGCCTGCCAGTTGCTTAGGCTATAGCTCTTGCAGTACGTCTGGTAGCGTTCTGCCCAAACTTCCTCGGAAGTTTGGCACGGGATGCCCAGCAGTTGGACAGGCGTATGTGCACCTCCAAATGTATACAAAATGTTGGGCTTGCAAGTAGTCTACAGCTGCCAAGGTGCTTCATAGTAAACACCCTTCTGGTTGAAATGTCGGATGATCTCATCGACAGATGTGTCTGCTTTGACATCATAGGTCGCACCTTCTGTCACCAGCACATCCAAGATCTTCCTTACCTTGTATTGCAATGCGAGGTGGCAAATGTGAAGAGATTCTGTCAAGTGTGATTCATGATGATTCATGATTCTTACAGACCAGCAGTCAATACCCTCGTGCCCTGCCATTCTGTTTTTTTTCCAGTATTCATCTGTCATCAAAAGTATAACACGAATTTTCATTGCATGGCAATGTATGAGGCCATGGAGAGTTTTCTGGAATCTTTTGGAGGGCCATGTGACATACTCCAGCGGAAACCAACGCCCCTGCTGTGCATGAAGTCCATCTAGGAGTTTCCTTGGGGCTCAGCAGGCATCAGAGTCCCATATAATCAGAACGCTGCTTTCCCTTGCCGCATTGCATCGTATCATGTAAAGTTCTAGTTAAATGTCTTCTAAGATCTTGCATGTGCAAAATGATTGCACCTTTAGACATGATCATTGACGTATTCACCCCACTGAACATATGAGTGATTCTACAAATATTCTACAATGCCAAGATCTCGAGCATTTGATACAACGCGCACGATTTTGCATCAGTGTCCGTGACCTTTGGGTTTGTTGAATCTCATAAGCTGAAAAAATGCCAAGTGTCTGGTGGTGAAATGGCATCAATGGCAAGACTATCCACTGCAAATGCAACCTGGACATGGTGTGAGAGGACTAGCAGGAGGGCACCCAGCCAAATCATTCTCTAGAGTCTGTAATGAATCATCTCCTTGCAGCCCAAGTTACTGGAATTGTGAAGGCGGCGAGTTGAAGCCACCTGAAAACTAGTGAAAACAGGCACGGCATAATATCGCGATGAAAATGACGTGTCAAGATCTATCAAAATCAGATCCTTGGTTAAGACAGCGCAAGCAACATGGCTGCTAAACGTGAAAATTTTGCATTTCCTCAATAACCTTTTGGGCCAAGTGTCAGATGATGTTGTCTCGAACCATCTCAGGGGTGACTCCTTCTCCTGGGTTTCAATGGTTGACTCCACGTTTGTTGGCACCAAATCCTATGAAATCCTGAAAAACCCGGTTGTGATATGTTGCGGACCAATTGTCTTGGAAAGAATATGAAAAAATATTGTTTTGAGTTGGCTCTTCCAGTCTTTTGTGAACCATAAGTGCAACTGCTGACCACTCTGCAGTCTGGTACATCTGCTTGGCAGGAAAATACAAGTGCATCATGTGCATCAGGTGCTTCCAATCATGAAAAATCCATGTCCCTGTCCGGACATCTTCTGAACGCCGAGTTGCTGTACACAAATTTCCTCCACCGTTCGTTGTCCCAAAAGGACAGAGTTGCCTGCCAGGCCTCGTTTACCATCTCATCCAACAGGCCTGGCGGGGGAGATCCCTCATATCATTTCCATTTTTTGCCAGCTTTGTATCAGGTTTTTCTTTAACGGTACAAGTACACAAAGTATAATTGTGTTCACAACAATTTTCAAAAAAAAACACTTTTCAATACTTTTACCTTTTCATGTACTATCGTTTATGAGATAGGTATTTATCATAAATTGATACACCCGCTGGTGCGCTCTTGTGTAAGATGTTTAAGCTCATGAAAGCACGGTAAGTGCTCGCGAGCAACGCCTTGTGCGGTGACTGGATCTCGTAGGAGCCAGCGCCAGTCTTGGCAATAGTGACTTGTGAGCAGGGCATTCAAATGGCAGCTGGACCTCGGACTTTCGGGTTGTTGGTCACCAGCACAAGAGATGGGAAGTGGACCTGACCTGAAAATGACATTGACAAATTTGAAAAAAACCATTCCCGAAATACACCAGTGGACAATATTGGATAGTAGATCGGGAGGAACAAAAGAAAAACAAAAGGCAAAGGAAGAGCAATTCAATATGGCTTTGAAGTCTCTCCATTGTGTCTGTCATGTCTGTCGCTTTCCTTCACACATGATCAAGTTTCTCATATTTTCTCTTTCACCGCTGTTATCGCCATGCCAAGATGCATGGCAAGCAGGTCGTCGAAGACAATGACTTTGTCAGTTTGCCTGAAGATCAAAGTAATAACGTAGCTCAAGAAGGAAGACCAAGTCGGGCAACTGGAGGAAGAAATGAAACATGAAGCTGAAAATATCTCATGAGCCTATCCCATGTCCTGCTTTGAATTTTGCACCAAGAAGCGTGGCCAAGTTTGGTGAAGGATTTCCTAACATTCTAAAGGTTGCACCTCCGGAGCGAGATCATCAATGGCAATTTCAGGGTGCGCTCCACCCCGAATATGAAGCCCATCATGACCTTGACAACGAAGGAAAAATCCATCGACAAGACACCTTCAAAAAGGGTGCAGTGAGTGATGCAACGGTCACAATTTGTAGTTTACTGAGGCACTTTGCACTTGAAAATAGCTTCGACAAATTCTGATGAGTACGCTTCACAGCTGTCAAGGAGCATTCTCGGTCTGCGTGACAGGGACACCAGCGAGACTGGTACCACATGCCTGACACGCCTGGACAGAGCGCCATGGTAAACCGCCCAATTGATGTAGCATAATTTCAGAAATATATCAACATCACGGATTACATCCATTCAAGATGTTTAAAACAGGCAAATGATCCCATACTCTGTTTCCGAATAATGGATAAAATCTGCATCCTCAACTATCTTGTACCAGGTATCTTTGCTGATTGCGAATACTCTATGAAACTTAACTAACATTGAAATGCGATGCCTCAACATCACCCTATGAGTCACACCTGGACCTCCTTTCCCACCAGGGGAGGGCCTTCTGGGTAGTGGCGCAGTGCCGGCCGCAATTGACACAAACCTGGAGGTTTGAAGATGAGTGAATCACTCAAAAGAGGCCCAACATCACCCAAGATAAATGCCAAATGCCGGAAGAAATCTGAGTGGAATTGAGATTTTCAAAAGGTACTGTAAGCAAAGCACATGATTGCATTCCAAGCCAAGCATTTGGCAAAGTATCGGGGATGTCTAAAGGTATGGTCCCTCCAAATTGCACTGGAAACTTTATGGTGCTTTTAAGTAAGCGGATGGGGTGTTTGGGCCCTGATGTTGCTAACAGATACAGTATGTGATGTTGCAAGCCGCGGTCCATTTGAGAGCTCACTGGGACCTGTTCTTTACGGAAGCTTGGGAAACTATTCTATTCACAGACCCCTTTTTGCTGGGATGTCATTTGGTGTTTGGCTCCTATGGACTCTTGCTTGTTGTCACCATATGTCATCATCATCGTTGGTTGCCATCTTTTTGTTATCCTTTCTTCTCTTCTGTCAAGTGCAAATAATTAGTTCATTGAAAATTAGTCTGGGATGCCTCAATCTGAGTAGAGTGCCGCAAACGATGGTAGTTACTCTGCACCAATCACCGATAGGTGAAGGGTTTGGTCCCGGTCCCACCTTGACATCATTGTAGAGGTATCTGCTCAACCTGTGCCGCACCGAAAGGCTGTTTGAGCAGAAGTCCCAAGAGTAGCTACTGAGGCATTGTCTGGTTTGTCCTGCATATATTTATAATATATGTACACATCATGCATTTTTCTGACAACCTTGTTAGTTCAAGCTAGGCCGTTCATCCACGAGATCAAAGGTCAGTAAAACTTCCCAATAACATTATTGAAACATAACTGTATCTCTAGCAGCAACATGCAGCAACAGTAACTGTAACGTATACATGAAACTACTGACTTCTAACAACCGCCACCTTTCTTCACTCACCTTCTTGAACCATCTCTAAAAATGACTTTGCACGTCTGTCACAATGAAATCCCATATGAGGCCCATATGATATTTGCATAGAATCATCATCAATCATCAATCATCACCAAAACTACGCTTGGTTGATGGTTCAGAAATCCTGCTATCAGTTGATATTGAGGTAAAAATCCCATTATTTACCAGGGATTTGATACATCCAAAAGGTGATTTTTGGTCGAGATTTCTTACTTCCCATCTGGCACCAACGGAGCTGCTGGGTTCCCCCGGCTCTGCATTCCTCTGTGCCAAGCTATCTAAAGTGCCATTCACGGGAGGACTGAGCTGCTCAGAGTTACTGGCAATGGCAGGGAAAGCTCCCACAAACCTGAGAGGTTTCGTGGGATTCATGGCAACCAACGTTGGGATTCATGGGACGAAACGTTTTTTTTCATACAACGATTCATGACTTCATGATTTTTTTGGTTGATTTTTGATGGGTTTTCAGCTTAGGTACATATAGACACTGGTAACAGGGATTCTATGGGGTTGAGCAGCTGCATCCTACCAATGACTACATACAATGTATGGCGAATATGCAGTTAAAAACCATTGAATGTCTTTGAAAAGGCCATCGTATTATACTATTGTATGCCTTGAAATGGGAACCGCTTCTGCACATATTTATACATATTTGGGATATTTTTCTAGAACCTTCCTGTTTTACGGGCTGATCTGAACGGCTAAACATAGTTGAAGCATGAAATCAAATTAAACATGTTTGGTCAAAACCGAAGTCCATTTTGCGTGTGAAATCTGAGGTCAAAGAGTCACATTCAACTACCTCATCGCTCCTCTCTGCAACAAAGATGATCCAAAGGTAAATGTTGATGCTATGGCGTTCTTTTTTCCATGTAATTGGCTTTCCAATGAAGATGTTGATTGTAAAACAAAAACCCAGGCATTTCGAGACAAAACATCTGCACCATCTGCAGCTTCAAGACCTCGCGAAGTACCAACCAGCCTCGCCAGGAACCACTATCCTTGGAAGGTCAATATGGTGGAAAGTGGTGTTGGCCTCATTTCCAATCCACAAAACATCACAAAAATGACACGAAAACCATGATGTGCCAAGGCTCTCCCTCAGTGGGTTTGATGGTGTACGGTCATCGTCAATCATCTCGATGTCAGTCTTTGCATGTCTCACCACACAGGGACAAGAAAGGCCAAAGTTACCAAAGAGCCCTCGGTAAAGGCAGCCGCGTGACCGGGTGGGAGGAAACAAGCACCAAAAACCGCGGCTTCTATGCGTAGCGGCACATCATGTGCCATGAGTTTGTGTCATGATCACAAGCTACACAATTCAGTAAAAAAGACACGGAAAATGACTTGCTTGTTTTGAAATTGTGAAAGTAAAACTGCTGTTATTGCACAACGATCTTGCCCTGCTCTCCTCTCTTCTCCTCCGCATCTATTATCGCAACGCAATCAAACCATTGGCGGGTTTAGTACTGTCTAGTTTATAGTTTAACTATATAGTCAAATCTGTCAGATCTCTACCCCGTCTACCCTCACTGATGCTCTTTGCTAGAGGACCACTGGCAAATACTGGATGATTTCAAGGCTTCTTTTTCACTCGTTGGCAAAAAGCTCTGACAGCTCCTCCACATGTTCATCTAGCAAGCCGCGAGTGGGATCTGTCCTCAGGAATTGTTCGTGAATGGTGGCATCAACGCTTAGTAAATCCAGGCAATCAACGATGGCCCACTGTTGAAGCCATGGGTTACTTTCAATCCATGCTCCAATCTCCATGAGTCGTTCTTCCACTTGGTTGGTGCCATGTCCTCTGCCGTCCGGTGTCACTGAAATGGCTTGTGGTGCCCATCGAATACCACACCGAACCAAAGCAGAAGCCAAACGCCCGCAGTAGCGTTCATCTAAGCGCCAGGGACTAGTCAACACCAGGAAACAGCCCAGTTGCATGACTTTGGCCAATCTTGCCAATTGTAGCTGTTCAGGCCGTCCGCATGTTGAGACTGAGACAATTGAATCAACCACATTTAGCACCCCATCCACGTTGAGGAACAAGGCTGAATTCCTTCTAGATGACCACCTGGTAGGTTGTTGCTTCATCTGTTGTCTTCGTAGCATCTCAGGTCGATCAGAAGATCTGATGCCGTCATCATCGGCAGTTGGTTGGAAGGCTCTTGACGGCTTCCAGCGCTCTGTGAGCTCCGATTCAAAGTTGATTCTGTCTTGAAAAAAGAGTGGTTCCTCCGGTTGATAGGCCTTCAAGTGAAAGCGCTGGTAGACTTCTTGGAACATCTTGTCACCATGGTTATGCATGGGCAATGTATGCTCCACCAGCAGCTCTGCCACCTTTTTTGTCACCACATATGCATGTCGCCCCAAGGCTTCGACGGAACGAAAGACCGAGCAGTTCTGACCTGCAACCGGACGGCGAGCATCACGGTTCTCACGAACAAAACCTAAATGTAACAAATCAAAATCTTTCGGCACTTGAGACAGGAAGCTGTCTAACTCCTGTCTCAAAGATGCTGCTCCTGGTTCCAAGTCATCCTCAAAAATTAAAGCAAAGTCTTTGCTCTGGGTCAAGAACCGCTTTAAAATGTCCAAATGCCCCAAATGGCAAGCCACCTTCCCTTCCGGCACGTATTCCACATCCTGCCAAATGACATCCAAATACTCTGCCAGCACCACACCTGATGAAATCAAGCTCTTTAAATCCATCTTGTGCCGGTCCGGTCCGTCAACCAACTGAGCATCAGGAAAGCCCCATCTTGACATCAGCTTGGATGCATGTGCTTTCCGTGAGGGTATACACAAGACATAGATCTGTGTTCGAGAAAGGATGTCACACTGGCCAACCTGCGACACCGCTGACCATCGCGGCATGGCATACACAACATATGTTTCAAGATGTTTCAAATGCAAACAGTAAAGTCAACCTGCTCAGCAAAGGATCGTGAATATACCGTGAATGACCTTGACCTGGGGCATATCAGAATGAGGTTGAAGGTCTTGAGATGTGAAGAACCTTATCCTGGATGCTCATCAAATCGAACATGTGTGTGTAAAAATCTGCAATTGTGACATCAAAATGCGGAGAACTTCGTAGGTTGCAGAACTTGGCTGCATGTTTCTATTTCATATATTGATGTGTCATGTGCAGTCGTCTCTGCTGTTGGGAAGTTTGAGTTGTCAGATTCAAAGCTGGGAAGTACCAGCATGTGCCAGCGCAATGAGTCAACATCAGAAATCTGTTCAGCAGCCCATAAGTACATCTTAGAGAACCTCAACACCATCTTCCACAAACGACGCTGACTCAATACAGCCAAGTTTCTCAGTACCTAAGTGACAACCAGAAACCAGAAACGCAGATCAAGACCCCAAGGCTATTACACAAACAATTGTTGACTGAAAGTTTTGGACCCCTTTTCCACAAAACGTCATTTGGAAAAAGCCGATGTCCATCATCTAACATGCGAAACATGCATAAAGCCTGACGGTTGAACATCAGATCAGGTCGTGGGTATGTTGTGTAGCCTGTGTAGCACAGGCGCTGGTTTTTTCTTCTATGCGTGCGCCAACAGTGGCATGGTCAAAAAACCCTCTAATCAATATTAGGAGATGTGATGGTTGGCACCATTTGGCACCTTTCACCTGCGCACTAGGCTAGTTTATCATATTGGTGTATTATATTCAGCAAGAAAATGTTTAATAATATATCTACCTGAATTCTCCAGTCGGGTGTGAAATTTCTATCTGACTGTCTCTGATATAAATATCTAAATAGAATTCATCTATTACCATGTGCTGCAAGCCACAGCCGTCTTGAAGTTCCATGCTTCCATGCCTTGGAGCACGAATAATTCGTGGCGTTTTCGTTTTTCGAGAAGGAACAAAAACGAGATCATGACACGTAACATAAAGCTAGTGGTTGAATGTAAACTTGCTAAATATACGTATATATACTGCATGTAACCGTACAATGAGTTAGCAATTGATTGGATAATTTGTGCACAAAAATGATCGAAGTAAGTCATGACGAAAGGAACACTCATTCCAAGGTCTTGAAACCTGCAGCTATCTGCTGGGTTGGACAAAACATGATATAATATTATGTTGTAGATGCCCTTGAGTGGACTCTTGCGTGTGTCGGGGTGTGGTACCCGACCATCATTTTAAAAGAGTACCATAGATTGTCAGATAGATTCTAGATACTGCTGTAAATGAAAATCACACACACACACAATCACAAAAAAACGTCACTTGGGATCAGTTGGGGCCATTAGGGTCGCAAAAATTCCGCACAGACATGCTCTGCCCTCGATCTTTTTCACTAATAAATAGCTCACGTCTTCAGCTGGGCATCGGACCATCGGCACACTTTCAACGTCTCAAAAGATCCCTGATTCTCATCTAGGTCACATCTCGAGCCAAAACATGCGAAACGTGGGCGGTAAAATGACCTGTGTGATTCAATTTCGTCTCAACTCCATCCAAAGTTCAGCACATCTATCACCGTGAAAGGTACATGAATGCAAATAAATAAGATCTTCATGCGAACAAACTCCAACCAAACAGTGTTCATCCGATGCCAGTCCATCATCCTCTGTTGTGCCTCTGAGAACCTGCGTAGAACTTCAGTCGTCCTAGAGCAACTCAGATTCGAGCAGGAGTCGCGATGAATTATGATTCATGATTCTTGTCCATATTACATGATGCAAGGCATTCAATATGCCTACATATACATTATATACATTAGGCATATGTATACAGTATACGTACATGCACTTTATCCTAAATAGTTCCGCATAGTTCCCCATCAATTTGTATCAACCTCTTGCTGCTTGTTGTATCCAGCCGCATGCAGAATATGTGGTATTTACTCCCATAAGAATCCATGTATGCTATATTTGCCTATTTAAATCTACAGAATATGTTTCCGCGAGCTCTGAGGTGCAGTTCTAAGTTTCACTCAGTTCCAGACCGTGGACATCCAGAGCAGTTCTCCTTGACATGGGAACTCTGTTTTGACGTGGAAATGTTTGGACCAACTGCACTTACGTTAGGTTTAAAAGGCAGACCTAGATATTGGATTTAGGAGCTGCTGATGTTGGTGGCTCTCAATTGTTGGCTACAAATGGAGACCTTCTATATCATTTACAGAGCTCTCACACTTGGGGATGAAATGTAAATAGATGAAATATATTGAAATATCTTATTTAAGTATATATGTCTATAATATACATATCTTATATTCATGTAAATATATATATATATACTTTTGAGTAAGATATGTGTATACATATAAAAATATATACACAAATGAGATATTGGCGGTATTGGGTATTGTACACAAGCAAGTCGACAGTTCCAATTTCGGCGGTCATCAGCCCTACAAATCTCCTGGCACTCATCCGAATCACCCAGCAGGACAACCTGCAAGCAGAAAGTGAAGGTTTCGCTAATAAAGGGGCAACTTCAGAAATGACGCTGTCTTTCCTCTTCCTGTCTCTACTTACTAAGCTTCTACGTTACTAGAGCCTGGTCAGGCAAAGAGTACGCTACTATCATGACGTTGAAGAAATTTGAGTATGATGCACAAGCACCTCTCCCAATTTTTGTTTGTTCCGTCAAACTCTTGCCTGCACCTAGGTTCATCGAATGGAAAGGAGCAGAAAAGCTTCACGCACACTGGCCTCTCGCCACTCACCAACAGATACCAAGTCTGCATCATGCCGCCTTTGCCGCAAATTGACAGCAGCCATGACAACAATGACAGCAAGACCGAGAACGAGAAGAAGAAAACAAAAATAAATAAAAGTAGGACTGAATAGGAACAAGAACAACAAATACCAAGAACAACTGGAACAGAAACAAGAACAAAATCAGAAAGAACAAGTACGAGAACACAAAAAGGCAAACAGGAAAAATGAACTCTCAACTGTCGCACCCGCTGCAATTCACTCCAATGACTCCGAACAATTTCTGTTACAGACTTGAAATTGGCCAGGCACCAGCAAGGTACAAGATGGACCCTTACTGGCTATACATGGAGTTCTGAGATGTTGTAATGGAGTTAGAACCCTACTTCTGACTGGTAGGGGCCTATAGGAGCCCATCTTGTCAGTAATCTTACATATCCACTTCGGAGTTTTTGGTCACTCAATTCACCACGAGAACCCCCCACGAATTTTCGTTGCCGCGGTGTGCTGAGCCGACACTACTCCACCTGAAGCCATTCATCGAAAAGGCCGTGATGTTTACATCGCACATCGCGGGGTTCGAACGCTTAAGCCATAGGATCCATGGGACTGGTATATTTACCTATACATGTACGGTTGATTTTTATTGATGTTTATGGTAAATGTACGTAGGTAATATACATTACAGTAATATACCATACATGGATGCTGTGGCTTAATATTTCCTTTCCCTTGTCGCCCTCTTTTTTTGGAGTCTTTCTGATTCTTTGATCTTAATGTGGTTGTGAGGATGTTTCCATTGCGAAAGTGGATCCTGTGACTCCCACGGTGAGGCTCAACATCTGTCTGCTTTCGACACCTTGAGGTTTTACTGGTAAATGCTTCCAGCTCGCTCCTGATGACCTCGAGAGGGAAACGAAATGGAGTGGCGCTTTGAGCAGACTTTGGTGACGGAATTGGGCTGGTTCAGCAATTTTTTTGGACTGCAAAAGGTGCAAAACCCCAATAAGAATTGTGAATGAGAGTTTTGGGCACCCGGCCTCATAGTTCTCTTCCAATGCTTGAACGAGCCTCGGATTTGTAAGAAAAACTCGGCGCATTTCAAGTTTTTTGCAGTGCTCAAACTTCAACAACTGCAGCCAGGGAGCTGGAACTCTTGTGCATCCCACCAGGCGCATGACCTCACCTGGAAATAACACAACATGAGAGAGATCATAAATTACACTCCCTGAAACTAATATAGCACCTGAAAATAGGCCCCAAAAAGAAATTTCATCTTCCAACCATGTTCAGATGCTCTGTTAGTTTCAGGGGGATGGTATATATGTTTATGATATTATGTGATGTTACATGACGCTGTTTATTCTACTTCATGCCCCATGGATCTCCATGGTCTTCTTTTAGAGATCCTTATCACAAGTAGGCTATCATTGGCTATCGCTAATGTACCGGCACTCTCGTGTGCAATTTCAGAAATGGGCAAAGGGCCTCTTGCAAACGATCAGCAAGTTTTCAAAAAGCTCAAGAAAACCTAAAAGGCCAAACTTCCACCACAGAGCCGAGAACCTTCGGATTCTCAGCATGAAAATATAGGGGACGCTGGAAGCAGTTAACCCAATAGCCTGGAGCTGCCAAATGTTCCATCCCTCCATTCCCTTCCAGGACCAGTATCCAAATGTCCCGTTGTGTCTCCCCTGTCCAAGCAAATAGGTTTCAAAAAAAGGGCCTTTCTGTGAACCTATTGGGGCACACCATGGATGGGTATCTTTAATTGATGATTTGTAGACCTTCAACTTGCAAACACAAAAATTGCAGACGCTGCGTCCCAAACAGTCTCTGCAAAAACTTGAATGATTCATAAGTATGTTTCACAAACTTGCAGTTGCAAAAACGCTGAGGTACTTCCAGGTTCTATCTACTTGAACCTCAACATCCAGCCATGTTGGCGCCTCCTTGATCCACCAAAAGTTGTGCAACTCTCCTGCCAGGTGTGGCGGGCGAAGCACCTGGAAGTAAGATGAAGCCTTATAGTAAGAACACTTGCTCCCAATCCATTGCCTTTCCAAGACCAGATCAACTGATCAACAAAACATCACATCCCTAACCTCTGTAGGTAGTACCTTGTATGTTTAAGATGGCTTGTATGCAACCTCTTAGTCATCTTTGATCTAAGGAATTCAGGGACCTAGCTTTCTCCTGCATCTCTCAACATCATTTAGCTCGGATGCTGCTTGCTGAAACTCCAAGTGGGCCTGCTAGGGCGATGTGCTTCAGCAATTCATATTGGTAACCGAACTGCCCAAAAACTGCATTGAAACAATGTGAATCATCAATAATCAATAGAATATCCATCAAAACATGCAAATCGAAGATGGAAAACACTGTTTAAGTATATCTTAAACTATTTTTAGCTGGTGTATCCGAAAGAGAAACGGATAGGTACGGGATGTTGTTGGATTCAAGAAGAGAAAAAACAAAACAAAACATCATTTCTTAACCAAAAATATAACGCACAATATCCACCTGTTTGAAGTCGGGCTTCATGATGATCGATTGTTCCAAAAAATCAGCTGCCTGAGTCGGGTGGAAAGCCGTAGGAACCAATTGCAGGGATTTCTGCCCATAGGATCCATGGGACTGGTATATTTACCTACATGTTTGGTTGATTTTCATGGTAAACGTAGGTCCTAGGTAAATGTACCAATACCGATACCGTACATGGATTCTATGGGATCTTCATTCAGTTTCACCTTGAATGTTTGAAGCGCATCCAACATCTTTGTCATCATCGCCAGCGCAAATATATAAATTGAAAGAAGATCTCATGCAACTATGGTTTGTCTGACTTGTTGCACCAGTTGTAGAGAAAATGGGGCAAAGTAAATGAAAAAAAAAGGTTCAGACATAGCAACATGCAGCAACTTGCAGCTTCCTTGGCCATGTCCCCCCCCACCTCTTCCGGACATTTCAGCCTTTCCAGGGCCACACCCTTGAGGAATGGCAGCACCTTAGGCACCGAAAAACTCCAAAGGCACCGAAAACTTCGGCAGAAACTGGACCTTTGGATTGAGGCTTCCACGGGGTCAACCTCAGGTAAACACGATGTTTTTTCAGGTTCTGTCCACTATGTGATCTGTGCATATTATATATCATATATTGGTGTGATGTCGTGATAAAGATGCAGTCGTTTGCTCAAAAAAGATCCGCCCATCCCCTGGGTCGAAGCATGGCCGCCCTTCGTTTTTTCTCTCCTCACGGCTGTCAACTGGTCAGTCACTCTTCTCGTAGCTCGAAGCACCCCAATCCTTGCCGGCCTATGGGTGAAAACAAGAAATAATGATTTTTTTTGCATGAAGTGAGATCAATCAACATTCAATCGCATCTAAATTTCAATAGATTCCCAGCTATGCAATATGACATCTTGAGAGCTTGACATCAAGCATCTTCTGTTAGCATGTTTGAGCTGCATCTGTTTGGATGAATCCTTTTCATGTTTAGATGGGAATGTCATAACGTTGCATTTGCTAAGTCTAGGCCATATATGTTCTGTAAAAACACAATACGAGCGCAATACATACTCATACAATCTCACACACATTTCTAGCAGCTTGGCAGAACTTCTTAGTACTTGTACCCTCCAGCCTTGCTCCAGTTCCAGTCCCATGCGTCCTCACGCAGAGAACCCTAAAAATACAGCACATAGGGAGTGTGTGTGACCTGCATCTCTCCCATGGCCCCACGGCATCTTGAAAATTGTAATCCAAACAAGGAAGCCCATGAGCCACCCACAAAAAAACCAATGGGGCCTTGTTGCCACATTTTCGACATATTGGCAACATCTGTGAGGCAAACATGATCTTATCAAAGCCCCATACTCAAAATACGGTGCAAAAACAGTGCTCCTGTCGTGATTGCCACCTCCAGTGATGCCAGCTGCTCCAGTCCCAGCTGCGATTTCCTCAGGGTATACACCATGTGAACTCAATGAAGCCCGCCGCTTCCCATCACCATGCGGAGATTGCTTGCATGCTTCCCATCACCATTAAGTCAAACATAATGAACGGTTGCAGTGCAAGTTGGCGTGGCTAGAATGCTAGTAAGTGAAGCATAAAAGCTTTGCATGGCAAATCCTGGCATATGATGTCAGAATCCAGGCTCAAGTTGTTTGATTGAGTTGCTTGGTATTTTGTTGGAGCAGGAACAACAAATCATCTCAGGCAACTGCCCCATGAATCCCATGACCAAGAACTTTCACTCGTTGCTGCTGTCTCTGCTGGCCTCAAAATCAATTTGGATTTTCCTTTCCGTGACATATGCTACCGTGCCCTGATGACATGCGTCTCACTCTTGTACAGTAATTTCTTAATCACTTGATGTAAAAGCTGGCGCCTCTGCTCTTGCTCATCTGCCACCTGAGCTGCAGGAAAGACCTGGCTGCACAGCTGCACGTCAGTGCATTCTCAAATCAAAGCAGTGGTGGCCAAAGGGTCCACCCAGCATGGAGGAAAATCGATTGCATACTGTTCTGCTCTCCCAGCAAACCCAAATGGCCTCGGGATGCTCTGGCTCTGGCGCATCTAGAAGCAACGTATTGAGTTGAGACATTGGAGAGGAAGGGCAGGCTACCTTTACCCTCCCAAAGTTCAACTTGGAACCTGAAAATTGGAACCTGGATTTGGAGATTCCTTTTGGAACCATCATTTTTAGGTTCCATTCGTTAAACTTGGGGAGCAAATACAATTAATAGACCTTCCACACCCCGCAGCGAGTGATGTAATTAGGGGATCAAACGATATCCTGAATGTCATATGCCCAGTTCCAATTTTAGATTTGATATGCATATATGAACCGTATCAAGTAATCTAAGTAATACAAGTTTGAGCCTTTTCCAATCGTTTTCACATCTTCATCATATTCTTCCATTTTCTGCACGCCTGTTCGAGCCACTACCACAGGGTCGCCCCGGTCTGCTTTGGGTGGCACCTCTGTCAGCTGTGGGACACCTGAACGCAGTTTGGGGGGGGTGGGGACCTCCCGCATATGTAACTTACATAAGGGGGTATCCCCTCCACCTAAGAATGAAGGGAAACCATCTTCAATGAATTCACACAGAATCGACTGTGAAAGTTCATCCAAGGCTTTTACTTTCTGTTTTTGGACCTTTGCAATCTTCGCAGGAAGCACCCGCAGCATTCTGGGTATCTGAAGCTTTCACCTGCCAGAAACACCGCCAGCCATGGGTTTTTCATCGGGCAGTATTGCTAACGTGCCTCTGGAAGGATCCTCAATGGAACATAGGCGTCACACCCCAATCTCATGCACTCTGGCATCGGGCTGGTGAACCTCAGCATGAGGTTAACGACTGGCAGTCGCAGCGGAGCATCGGAACCAGGAGATGCAATGCAAAATCTCGATATCTTGTGATAATTCATGATCCATGAACACAGTTTGCACATATTTGTGCTGAATATTATACGTAAGGAACTGTTGGAAGGAAAAAAGATTGAAAAAAGCGCGGTACAAATTTATGGGGCTCATTCACATAAAATATGATAAAATATGGACCTCGTAGCATCGCTTACTAGTCGAACTATTGAGGACATGTCTTTCTACCAAGTTGCTCTGTCCGCTTCACTTGACTTTCTGGCAAAGCAACGTGCTGCGAACGCTCAGGCTGCCTGCAGACACAAAGGGAGGACATGATTTTATAAATTCATGGTTTCTGTACACTGCGTACAGCCACACGCTAGCTAGATTAAAATAACGACAAGATGCATTTGGCACAAGTATTTGGCCAAACTTTTCCACATATCATTATATACATGTCAATGTGTATCTACCGTCTTAAATCCCTTCTTGTGCCAAAATAAAGGCCACGTTCAGGATGTGGAGCGTGTGTGAGTCATGAGGTACACGCGCATACAAATGCACGGGATCATGACAGAACATTCACATCAACAACATTATGATACATTATGTGTATATATATATATATTCCATCCAAGAGAATGGCTACAGCCACGCCAAAGAACACCGAATGCAAAACACCAGAATACGAATTTCAGTCAGGTTTCGGTTCTTTGCGATCGCCCTGTTTTTTTCGTGACTTTCTTATATTCCCGGGAAACGTTGGGAGCATAACGACTCTGGCGGCCTTCTCAGCTCCGCGACACACGCGGCCAAGCGTTGTGCTTCAGAACGGAGAAAACTGCTGTCCCCGTTGTTGGAAATGACCTCGGCCATAATCTCAATGGTATGTTGGAAATTATAACAAACATAACTATATTATATAATATAAAATATAACTATATTGGATAAGACTATGATTACTATATTATAATATCAAATATTAGTAAATTTTTGAGTTTGAACACATGCTATTAGATAGTGGTTTGTGGTTTACATCCAAGGTAGAGTAGTACCAACTACATCCACAACTTCCTAAGGAACAAATCTGGTATAGACTCATCATCCTCACCTACTGTAGCCAAGTCAAGCGGCTACATCCCATCCATCCCAGTCATCCAAAGCCAGCTCTGTCCAATGATCATCTCGTACCAAGTCATTGGGTCCAAAGGTCTTTTTCCAGCCTTTGGCCTCGACTGCTAAGACATTCGGACCTGGATCTGAACCTAAACAATGGGCCCTAAAACTAACATACTGTAACATACTGTTGATGGTTCAGAAATCCGGCGATCACCACCTGGGATGTATAAAACCCTGTAAATAAATGTAAATAATGGGACAACCTACCAACCTCAACTGGTGAAAAGCGGATGTCTGAACCATCAACAGTATCCCTTGGTACCCCTTGAAAATAGAGCATCCCAGAAGGAAACGATCGTCTTCCAAACCATCAATTTTCGGGGGCGAGCTGTTAAGTTTTGGGGAAAATATCCGCCAAGGGGTATGATTCGATCAGGGATGTTGAAGGATTATGATTGATCATATTGCAGCAGTGAGAAAAGCATCTTCATAATCACCCTAATCACCTTCATACTATAATACTGTTTGATACCCATGTTACATGATGTTGCATGCAGTCTTTCCAGTTCTCAGTATATCCTCACACTTCTGCCATCAAAATCATGCAGCCTCTCCCAATGCCGTGCCCAACCCCAACCCCCACACCAACCTCTCGAACAGATTCGGAGGCTTCAACGCGGATGAAGAAGCATGCACGTGCCCACCTGAAACTCAGTATATAGCCCCTCTTGGATCCACTTTGAGTGAAGTTCATGAGGAAAACACTACGAAAAAGCCGGTACAACGGTAAAACATAGCAAAATATTTTTTGAGGTTACTGCATGTTGCTGCAATGATTTTTTTTTGTGGTCTTTCACTGGGGAAGGGCATGGAAGGGCCAAAAAGAGATAGTTGGATATGTCAAGCATTCCACAAGCCTTGTGCGTGTGAGACACGCTGATACCTGATACAAAGAGTTGAAGAGTCATGTCTCCGTATTCGTGACTAAAGTGCCTCTGTGTGTGTTGATTCTATTTCCTCATGATTTGTCTCCAAAAAAACATCTTTGCAAACAAATGGAACCCATGGAGCCTGACATAGCGATATAACGCTTCAGTGGAGCAAAGGCCATCACGAGGAATCAACACCTCTACATGCTTCAAGTGGTGCAGTGAGCTTCAGGAAATACTGATACTCTAGATATATATGCTATAGATTGATATAGGACAAATGCAGCAAGGATAAGGTATGATAAAGTGCTGGTGCGTAAGTTGAAAGAAGTTGGTGCAGTCTGTCTCAAGTACTATTACTAAAAGAGCCCCACGTCCCAACAAAGACGAGGGGGACACTGCCACAGCGTCAACCAGCTTTGAGCCAAGTTGCAACACCTTCGGGCAGGAGCGGCTTCAATAGTTCGTGGAGCTCTTCCACTCCAGAATAACCTCAATGTGATGGTAACCCTCATGAGGGTAGGGTTTTATGAAGGATTTTGAAGGTGGGTTTATAGTGGATTTCATTGGCTGTGAAGAATCGCGGCTGCAAAAAAAAACAACGTCAAACAAAAAACAAAAAGGGGCAGCAACAAAAACAAACGTGCTCATTTCAAACTGTATGCACAGGAAACATGAGATCAAATTGCTGCTAACATCCAAATCCAAGGGACGTTTCCCTGAGAGGCCGCAAACGACCAAATCTGTCTGCTTCAGTGGCAGCTGCAAGGGCATGTGCGGTGCCAGCTTCAAGTCCCATGATATTTGAGGTACGGTCAGAATTTGTGGTTCATCGCAAGATCAGAATGTAGCAGCAAAATCTGGGACTCTCAGACTCCCCTATGGTTTTGCATGGTTTTGCAATCATCTGTAAGTCATGGCTTTTCGATCTCTTTTTTTGAGAGCAACTTATCGTTTTGCATGGCTTTGGCTGATTTTGTAAGCATCTGTGTTGGATGATCACTAGTAGACTGCTTTGACTACACGAAAACTTTGAAATGTGTTTCCATTCCACTTCATGAGTCTATAGCAAGCCGGTGTTGGCCGGTAGCCTTGCTTGTATGGGAGCAGGCCGAATGGCTGCATGTGTGCAAGTGGTGACCAACTCGGTCACCAACGCCACATCTGCCAAAAGTCAATGAACAAAAATCAAACCAACCTGCTTTCGTTGCTTTTCTGCTCAGCTCTTGGTGTCACATCGCCATTCACTGTCTCCAGGGGCTGGGAAATCATAGGCCACGGCCAGAATCGCATCATTAGCCAGCATTGCACTGGAAACCTAGGCACCAGCGTTGAAAACTGCAGCCTACTCAAACGATAATGGAAGTGGTCGCAAATAGTACAGGTGTCCCATGGCGTCTCACCATGTGAATTTCAGACCTGAGACTACTTACGAACAGTAACACAACATAATTGATTCATGATGATTCACGTACGTCTGGAGATTTAATTCCCAAGCCTGCTGGCCTCCTCAACTCAAAATACATCAAAATACCATCTGCTTTTGTCCTGCGGGAAACACAATGAGAATAGAAAAACAGGCACCAACTAAGACCAGGACCACAGTGGCCAAATGAATCGAAAGGCAACTGTCACCTCACAAATTGCCAATCCACATGACTTGATTTTAAAAAATGCAGCACAGTTATAGGAGTTTAAGTATATCAGCCTATAAGGCTACGAAGCAAAAAAACATGTACATTAGAATGTTACTCAATGGTACTCCTGTAATTAGTATTTATTGTATGTCTACTTAACATGCTTCTTAATGCTTCTTGTACTTTCTATTCTTTTCTTATGTCACCGTAAATCTTGTGCCTCTGCAGCTGCTGGCGCCATCTGCGCCGGATCTGTGCCGGTGGCTTTCCCCAAAAATTGCGCGGACCGCGATCTGGACGCCCGAGCCGCTAAGGCATCGATTCGCCTGGTCGCTGATGGAAAGGTGGACCGAAAACGTCGCAAAACATAGCCACCTGCACCACCATAGAGCAGCGGTGCATAACGTGGCCGTGTGGCTGTGGCAATCAGCACGCTGGTGGCCCAAGCGGTCGATTTGGTCAGGAACAAGGTCCCAAGGAAAAGCACTCGAGTGCCAACATCGGCTTGCAGTAACATCTTGAGCGCATTGTCACTATCATCTGTCTCCATCAAAACAGCACCACGACCCTAAGAACAGTCAGGGACTATGATGAAATGACGGATGTGAATTCGCGTACGGCTACAATATGTCTGCTCGCATGTGCGTGTGCATGCGGTATTTTGCCATTACATTGAAGAAGCGTGTTCTTTTTTGTGGCATCGACTGTAGCCATGTATGCAAATCGTTTGATTACATCCAGTCCTATCAATAATTGTGACTTAGGAGGACAACTCGGCTATCTTCTTTGGTGGAAAGTCACCAAAACACGTGAGTTGTCTGGTTCTACTATTACCATCTATTACCCTTGTTCACCTTCTATGGCGTCATCCTAAATATTGAGCCAGGCCGCGTCGCTGAATATCTCACCACGTGAGCGTGACATGGGAAGTGCCTTGATCGAAGTCTTAGGACTGAGCCCAAATTCCTGCCGCGAGGCGGTACGCTTTGTTACCTGCAGACGTGCCGGCTTGAATCGAATGGAATGTCGGAAGGGTGGTATAGTATAGTCCCGGTTGGTATGGAATCTGCGTCCCTTTACGCTCTTCTTCAGCTAGCATGGATCTATTAATATCTAGTATGGTTCAACTGAAGCATGCTGCAGTTCTTGCCGTGTTACCACTGTATCAAATTGGCTCCAGGCTCATTTCTATGTTCATCTTTTTTGTGAAATGGATTGTGAAATGGTGGAAAGACGCGCCTGCTTCAACGATCTGTGGCCATTTGCATTTCTTCCGAAGAATTGGCATGACCTGAGGCTCGAAGCTATTGGAAGCTATGTCGGTATCGGGAAATTCAGCCCAAAAAGGTCTGTTTTTGGTTCAGGGGCACAAATTTCACATCGAGGATTCCGGTTGATATATCTTGACATCTCTTCTTCTCTAAGGTTGGGCATAGAGTCTACCTTGCACATTCAATAATTTTGTTGAAACTTGAGCCTCCGGCTACCAAAATGGCAGACAGCTGATCGCTTACTGGCATACCTTAGATGCAGTAGCATTGGCAAAAAGATGAATTCCATAGTCGTGCAACTCGTCATTGAATCCCGTCCAGATCAGAACGTAGTAATAAATCATACATGTAAACACATGCAAATACAAATGCGTGCAAATTCACAAAAGGTGCACACGCATACTGTATATATGATTATATATGTGAATATGTATATATATAAATGCATATCGAAGCCTCAATGCCCCCGAATCACCCCTAGAAGGCCCTAGAAGCAGGGGTGCCCCACAGTCATCAGAGGCCACCACACGCATCAACGGATCCAATGCTTTGTCCTCTTGGCCTAGCATCTGCCAACCTGCCACTTGAAGATCCAACTTTTCAGCAACCCACCGAGACCCAAAAAAAGCACCTCTGGAAAACATGTGGGGAAAAAATGCAAATGCATGTGGCCGAAGTTAGCAGCTAAGGCTCATACCACAACCAATCATCATGTCTGCTCTTGCACCTGCAACTGCGCTACGAGTCCTATGAATTCTTTTGTTTGCTGACATGAACGATTGCTCAAAGGCCGAATCAGTTGTGAGCCCACACAAGTAAAGCATTCCAAAATTCGCCAAATTGTCGCTGTCATCCTTTGCAAACAAATGAATGGTAGGAGATCCTATACAAAATCCTCGTTGCCCTGTCAGTTTTTGACAATGTAAGCGAAGCCAGCAATGCGTTCTTGTAGTCCCAGTCCATCGTAAATGACACCCACCTGCATCCCAGTGGTTTGTGTCAGCTGCTTTTAACTTTTGCAGTGGCTTTTTGCCAACATACACCCCGCAAAATTAACATGGAACCCAATGTCATGGAGGTTTTCTTCAGATGATTTTCCTTTTCAATTGGGTGATTTGTATTCGAAAATTATACGGGGATCCAAAAGTTGTGCTTGACCATTTTTACATAGGCTCTAAATAATGTGGCAGTACTCTGATGGCACGAAAGACTCGACTTTGTCAATATTTTGTCAACTCATCATACAAGTATCTGTTGATTATTTGTGATCGAGTCTAGTCTATTGAATTATAACCTAGCATATCTAATACATCTGTACATATCGAATATCATATAGTTCAAAGTAATTATATACAAATTTGGATATTATTGATGTCATCATACTATATGGATATTTCCGAAAATAGTGGAACCCCCAAATCATCCATTTGAATAGGCTTTTCCATTATAAATCATCCATTTTGGGGTACCACTATTGTTGGAAACATCCATATATCTATGCCGTGTTGCCAAACCTCCCGAAGAAATCTGTGTTGCCAACTCCCCACACGCTGTTGGCCTCCTTCAGGAGACCATCGATTTCAGAGAGATCTGGCTTGGTCCTCGAATAGCGCTCAACTGGATGCCATATTTCTATGATATCCCATAGGATCCATGGATGTATGGTATGTTTGCCTACATAAATGGTTGATTTTTATGGTGAATCATTTATATCCTAACACTACCTCACCCAAATACCCTTCATCAACCCGGAAGAAAAACAACAAAAAAAACAGCACTGCAAGAAAAACGCAAAAAAAAAAAACAACGGGTGGCTATGCTGGGTCCAAAAAAAAAGTACAAAACCATTGCTGGAATTTGAGAGATGTAGCTGAATGCATTGCCTGTGAGGGCCTGACTCATTTTCGAAGAAGGCTTTGTACTGCTGATTTGCCAGGGAATCCTGGCAACCGGAAGAAACAACACAGGCAACCCCAACGAGGTCCACAAAAAGCTGGTTCTGTTTGAATCAAACATGGTAGGCTTGGCCAATCGACAGCGGATCTCGCTTAGTCGCTCATCATGCCTGGAAAATTCGATGACAAATTTCCAAAAGATCAAATCTCTGGAGCCTAGTCCTCCACAAACTCCTGCAGAACTTCAAACCTTTGTCCTGGATCTATGGCTATAAAATGTGATAAAAATGATAAAGCTAACTACCAGTATATAGTTGTCGCCGTTGTCGCATCTTGACATCTCGTGACATGTTCAAGGGGCTTCTGACCATTCAAAAAACTTGCTGTCAGGACAGTGAGCACAATCCAAGTTTGCAGTCTGATGCCGTTCGATCTTCGTGCTGAATAAAATGGGCCTATCAAATGTGATAGCATTTAATAGTATTTATTCAACAGACTTGGAAAAAAATGGAATAAGGATTGTTGTTGCAAACTGTTTGTTGCCATTATAATAATAATGATAGACCCTGTAATCCATTTGGAGCGTTTGCCATGACCTGTTGCTGTATTGCTTTGGACCCAATGATGGGATAGAAATGGGTAGACCAAAAGAGGCAAAAGCCGCCAACTCACACCACGGTCCCGATTTGCTCCTGTGATCTGCAGGTCCCGCAGCAATAGTCATGGTGTGTCACTTTGTTGGAACGACCAGGGGACATCCGAGGATGATTTCATGTCATCAATTGTGGCATTTCAAGTTCAATGATGCAATATAATTCTGAAGCAGTCGAACTTGTGAAAAAGTATCTTGATCCTTGCTGTCTGTTGCCATGATGATTTTTCAATTCCTGATTCCTGTTGCTCTTTGCTGCAAAACCATGCCATTAAGAAAGCACCTAGTCACTGAAAATATCGCTCCCAAGTGCCGGCAACCGGCAACTTCTACAGCTGAGCAGGACGGGATGGTAGATTCAGTAGGCCCTACCACTACCACCTCCACCACCACCAGCACCAGCACAAAAAAAGAACACCACCACCACCAAAAAAAAAGAAAAACAAGCAAAAAAACACCACAACAACGACAACAACGACAACAACGACAACAACAACAACAACAACGACAACGACAACAACAACAACAACAACAACAACAACGCAAACAAACACCACCATTCGCCTTCGCTCGTTGGCAGGAAAAAGGCTGTGTGCCGCTGCTGAACCCGGTGACAACATGGCACATTACAGTCACCACATCACGCATCGTGCATCGCCGCTTCACATGTCATCGCACTGTGCCACGTTCCCACACATCACAAATTCGAACCACCCTGTAGGCAAATTCCAGTTCTTTCGCTTATAGGTTCTTATTTGTTTTGAAACTTCCGGACCCGGCTTGTCCGGGAAGTACTGGTATATTTACCTACATTTGCCCTTAAAACCAATCAAATGTAGGTAAATATTCCATACATTGACCATCTCAGCATATATCTGATTGTATCTGTATGCATGTTTTCCGGCTTCGAATTTGTGATGCTATGGATGTGTGTCTGTATGTCTGTATCTATATGTATGGACGGATGTAAGGGATAAAACAAGTAAACAAAAGCAAACTGATCGAATGGGATGGAATGATGCCTCCTTTTCCCTTTCAAATCACAGTTCTACCTTCAAAGCTGTGCTACACGAAGTGAAACTAGCCGAGTGCATCTACTTGTGAGATGAATTGCATCTCTCACATCCACTCGTCGCACTCATCCAGGAATTTCCTCAGCTCCTCATCGTCCTCGGCCGAGTTCTGCTGAGGCTCAGCAGGCACTTCCATGGCAGGTTCCCCTGTTTCCTCTGGAGCTGCCGAACCTGCTGGAGCTGCAGAACCGGATGCTGCACTGGTCACTGGTGGTGCAGTGGTCACCGGTGAGGGAATGGGTGCTGGTGGGCTGCGGCGTTCGGGCTGAGGGCTCGGCGTCGCCGCTGCTTGGTCATTTTGACCATCTTGGCCTGCATTATTTTCCTTGACCATATCCTCCAGCATCTTCTTCAAGCGCCGACGCTTGCGGGTGCTGAAGTTGTCAATGTCCAACACTGCCACACACTCCGGCCCTTCTGGAATCAAATTGAAGGCCTTCCCCACGATCGCCACCTGAAGGGCAAAATCGCCCAGAAGGACCAGCGAAATTTACAGCCCGGAAGATTTTCAGGGCTGAAACCCTGAAAATATGTTCAAAAGAATAAATCCTCTAACCCTGTACCCTGTCACCATGGTTTTCAGGTTCCAGCCGTTCGTTTTGGTCCAACACTGGGGAAAAGGTGGTTCCCAAGAAGATTCACCACACCGAGCGGCTTGAGCTTCTGTGATCTGTTCCAACAATTCGTCCAGCTCGTTGCGGTACTGCCAAGGCCATGACTGTACATATCAAAAAGCAAAGGGCCCTATATATTTGCATTTTACATCATTTTACCAAGCAGTCCCGGCACCCTAGGTTCCATAGATCTCTTCATGAGATCCATTCGTGTCAAACATCTTCCTCTTCCATCAGATTCAATTGAATTCAAAGAACTTGAGATCATGAATTGAGAGAGCTCAGGAAAAAAAATAAATAAAAACAGTCCTCACCGCCCTGGGAAGGTGCACTGTCCATGTCACTGGACTCCGTTTCCTGTGCTCGGGCGAAAGCTTTACATCTTCTGCACATGCATACACATGCTACATCCTGGCTCTTGGCTATGTCACACTCTGCTGGCATCACACCTACACAGCCTGAACTCAAGCAATGAAGATATGTCAAGACATAGTCAGCTGGCATCAGCTGGTATGGATCTGTATCAAGCTATAATCTTCATTACCTTGTCCTGAAAGCGCATGTTCACCTATTACCTCAACAAGAAACTGACTGAACAACTTTGGTTCTAGAGAGTTCTCCCTGGCCCCACATCTTCCTACCTGCCTCGTTGCTGTTGTTGCCCTCGTTGAACATGGGTGACAATTCCTCGTCCTGCCATTCAGGACAAAAAAAACACCACGTGTATCGCAAGGTTCTAAGCAAGAAGCAATCAAAACATAGACGAAAATGTGCACATTGAAGTGCAAATCTTAGTTGTAGATGAGATCCTTTAATGACTCGTCTCACTTATCATAAGATATCCTTTGCATTTCCTTAGCACGTTTGAAAGGAAGTTCAATAACATACAAAAAGCATAGACACAAAAACTGATATTGAGCAAACATGTTGCAGGACACTTGGATCATTTTTTGCTATCAACAAGAGATCCGATCTCTGCTGGGATACTGCCAAGCACCGTCCATATCAAAGTCCAAAAGCAAAGGGCCCTATTTTCATTTTGCCAAGCTCTTCATGAGATCCATTCGTGTCAAACATCTTCCTCTTCCGTCAGATTCAATTGAATTCAAAGGACTTGAGATCATGAATTGAGAGAGCTCAGAAAAAGAAAAAAAACAGTCCTCACCACCAGGGATTTGTCCACGGGCCATCTCACTGAACTCTGTTTCCTGTGCTCGGGCTACAGTTTTACATCTTCTACACATGCATACACATGCTACATCCTGGCTCTTGGCTAAGTCACACTCTGCTGGTATCACACCTACACAGCCTGAGCCCAAGCAATGAAGATATGTAAAGACATAGTTAGCTGGCATCAGCTGGTATAGATCTGTATAGCTTTATAATCTTCATTAGTTTTCTTTCTTTGACCTTGTCCTGAAAGCGCGTGTTCACCTATTACCTCAACAAGAAACTGACTGAACAACTTTGGTTCTAGAGAGTTCTCCCTGGCCCCACATCTTGCTACCTGCCTCGTTGCCGTCGTTGCCCTCGTTGAACATGGGTGACATTGTCTCGTCCTGCCATTCAGGACAAAAAAACACCACGTGTATCGCAAGGTTCTAAGCAAGAAGCAATCAAAACATAGACGAAAATGTGCATTGAAGTGCAAATCTTAGTTGTAGATGAGATCCTTTAATGACTCGTCTCACTTATCATAAGATATCCTTTGCATTTCCTTAGCACGTTTGAAAGGAAGTTCAATAACATACAAAAAGCATAGACACAAAAACTGATATTGAGCAAAAATGTTGCAGGATACTTGGATCATTTTTTGCTATCAACAAGAGATCCGATCTCTGCTGGGATACTGCCAAGCACCGTCCATATCAAAGTCCAAAAGCAAAGGGCCCTATTTTCATTTTACCAAGCAGTTCCAGCACCCTAGATTCCATAGATCTCTTCATGAGATCCATTCGTGTCAAACATCTTCCTCTTCCATCAGATTCAATTGAATTCAAAGGACTTGAGATCATGAATTGAGAAAGCTCAGAAAAAGAAAAAAAAACAGTCCTCACCACCAGGGATTTGTCCACGGGCCATCTCACTGAACTCTGTTTCCTGTGCTCGGGCAACAGTTTTACATCTTCTACACATGCATACACATGCTACATCCTGGCTCTTGGCTAAGTCACACTCTGCTGGTATCACACCTACACAGCCTGAGCCCAAGCAATGAAGATATGTAAAGACATAGTTAGCTGGCATCAGCTGGTATAGATCTGTATAGCTTTATAATCTTCATTAGTTTTCTTTCTTTGACCTTGTCCTGAAAGCGCGTGTTCACCTATTACCTCAACAAGAAACTGACTGAACAACTTTGGTTCTAGAGAGTTCTCCCTGGCCCCACATCTTCCTACCTGCCTCGTTGCCGTTGTTGCCCTCGTTGAACATGGGTGACATTGTCTCGTCCTGCCATTCAGGACAAAAAAACACCACGTGTACCGCAAGGTTATAAGCAAGAAGCAATCAAAACAATGACAAAAATGGGCACATGGAAGCACAAGTTTTGGTTCTAGATGAGATCCTTTAATGACTCATCTCACTTATCGTAACATATTCTTTGAATTTCCTTAGCGCATTTGAAAGGAAGTTCAATACATACAAAAGCATAGACGCGTTTCATTCACCAGTTCCAACGAGATTTGGGTATAGTCAACGTATTTCAACATTACTACTGCGCCTGCGCATGATATAACATGATGCCAAACGCGTGCTTTGGATGAAAATGACTCATCACCCAAATGGCGACACAAGGATTTCCTCAACATCTGGCACAAATCTTTGCACGGCCCCCCTTTTCCCGGTGTCTGTCCTCCTGAGTATGTTCTCTACGTCTACGTCGCCGTTTTGGCGCGGTTCCGGACACCTCTTCCGTGCGCCTTTTGGTGGCTGAGGAAGCTGAAGGCTTGCTCTGCGGCTTTGCTGCCTTTTGCTTCGTCTTCTTGGGTGGCTCCTTGACATCGGACATGGGGACGAGCTCGAACTTGAAATGTCTTTCCTCCCCAATTCGCGCAAGCTCTTTCTGCACCATCTTGAATTCCTCCTCAGTCAAGAGGAGTTGCCCCGGGCCGCAGCCTCGGAAACAGGCTTTGGGAAGGGCACGCGTGGAAGCCTTTGCCCGTCTGTTTGGCATGACTTCTGCCTTCCTCTTCGGCATGGCGCTTGGATGCAGATGCAAAGGCAAAAATTCCAAGAGTTGTGCCACACCCCCCAATGCTTCTGCATCTCAGTTCTCGATTGCTGCTTATTCATGCTTATTTCTGTGAAATGATGTGCTGCCTAAGGCCGATGACCTTGAGACTTTGGAATTGAGGACGGGTCCAAGACTCAAAATTTGCTTGCACCATGAGTCTAAGGTCATTTGACAGCAATGCTTAGTTGGTGGAAGAAAAACAATTGAAACTCAAAGCATAAAACTATATAAAACTTCTGCTGTTTCACAAGGCTGCACTCAGAAACCTACCAAACCTCTCCCTACACGGAGTATCAACAATTAAAAATGGTGATATGAACCTGTTTGCATTTCTTGCGATGTCTAACCAAATTCATAAGCTCCAAGAGTCATTAAGTTCGGGTCAAGCTACCAATGTTTTGAGTTGAAGTGTGGAGATACCTCTCACCTTCGAAAGTACTTCTTTTTGAGGACATGCTGTTCTCGATCCTCGCTACAAAGAACTGCCAACTTTCGATGGATTCAGGTGCAATGCTTCCAAGTCTCAGCGTCTTTCCATGCGTTGAAACAGCATGAAGCTATGGAATTCCACAAAGGAATGACGCTGGAGAGCTCCCGGAACGAACTAAGTAGATTCAAGGATTTTTTTCCATGCAAGTGATATCAGGTTGCTGCATTCTGCAGACTTCCTTTTTCAGTGCAGAAACTTCGATACATATTGACTGACATGACTGACAGTCTTCCAATCCCATGCATCCAAACTCTTGTCAGCTCGTGTCTGTCTCCTGAAGTTCCTGCTAGCATCCTGCCGCCCACTCGTGGCAGCCACGAATTCACTCGGAGCTTTCAGCTGCGCAGCTTTTTTCGGCCGGTGTCTCAGGTTGAAGCCTCCTGAAAACAATCGCTGAAATCAAACTGTCAAGTTTGTTGTTGTTGATTTTGCCAAGGAAAAATAGGAAAACCATGGAGTTTATCAGAAGTCATCAGAAGTTGATCTTATGATATCTTTTGATGTTTAATATTGTTTATTACCAACCCATACTCACCCATGTTTTTGTACCCATTTGATCCACTGAAAACTCAGCTTTTTCACCTCACCGTTGCCGAAGAGCCTCATCTTTGTCGGACTGATGACCTTAGTCGGACCAAGGCAATTTGGGGGGTGGATTCCAGAAGGCCTCCAACTGCTGCAATTTGCTGAAAGTTTGGCAAAAAAATGCTGAGCTGTGGATTAATTACATCAATTAAGTGACATGAATCCTCTAGATTCTACACTGATTCTACATCAGTTTGGAGGCTATTGGATTCCATTGGTCCATTCTCTTTGATGTCCCAAATGATCATCCCATATATCTTTTCCAGTCAAGAGGCGGAGTGGATGCCTGGCCCGAAGGTTATGACTTGGCAACAGTGAAAATGGTGGAAATCTGGTGAGATCTGTACAGTCACTGTCAAATAATGATATGGAACATCACGAACATCACGAAGCCCAACGTTCAACAGCCATGATAATTACTTTGGTCTACAATTCCTGTGGTCTGACCTTCAAGTTGAAGAACAAACTGTCAACTAACTCAGCTAGAGTTCAAAGCCTGATGCATGATTGCACTATGGAAGCCACGCTTTTGAGATCCCTAGTGCAGGAAAGGAATTAAGATCAATAAACCTCACTTCCGCCCACAAGAGCAACCGGAGGAAGACATTTTCAATTCGGCATTCAAAAAGGTGCAGAATGTACAAAAAGGAAGGGATAAAAACTTCTGAAGATCAAAATCCTTCAAGAAGTCAGCTGTACAGTACAAATATGAAAATGTCACAGTTGAGGCCACCACTCTTCTTGCAAGACGGTGGAAAACTGGTGTTCGCCCCTCCGGGCGAAATGCCCGGCACGGCCCGGCAGCGACGCAAAATCTGGAGATCTGCTCACTCAGACCGCAAGAAAATCGCATGAAGCATGACAAGGGCATGGATCATTGGATCATGAAAAATGATAGCAGTGCTGTTGATGGAAGAAATCCTGCACCGGCTGATATGGTAAATCTCCAATAATTTACAGGGTTTTATACATACAAGGTGGTGCGGGATTTATTTCTACCATCAACAGTATGATAGCAATATAATGGCAATGTTGTTTGAACCGGGAATACTCAATCACAAAAATGATCCTGCGATCTGACTAAGACGAGCCTGTTTTGAGAAGAGAATTCTGAAAAGCATCCCACATGAGATCTGCGAACAAATGCCTTCCAGTAAACAAAGTTGGAAATAGAATAAATAGAACATGAAAATCCTGACATGTAAATTTACATGTTCAAAAACTACATAGGATTTAGCTCTTTGATTACTGAAGGCTCACGTGGCTCGGAGCTATCTGCTCTCCATTAGTTCCTTTGGATGGCTGGGGGTGTTTGGGGGGCAAAAGTGGAAGCACTCGTGAAGCAGCAGGTCTGCGTAGGTGTCTGAGATCCTCATTCAGGTGTAGCAACGTGTCTTTCACGAACCTCACGTTCAAAATCGCGGGAAGCAAGCCATACAATAATCAAATGCGAAAAATGCTTGCATGATGTGCGCAAAATGTGTTGGGCATAGTTGGGGCGGCTCAGCTAAAGCACTACACATCTACACTGAAGTCAAACTTCTCAATCACAAATTGGATCAAATTAGAGTACAAATCAAAGCATCCATCATGGATATGTTCCATGGAAAGAATCAAAATATATATATATATATACATCAAAAATACCAAGAAAAACGATCAAACAAATGTATAAAAACATGAAACCTTCTAATTTTTCCAGCTGATCTTTTTGTACATTTTATATGCCAAAAGGTGGGACATCCGAATCGTGGCATCCCGCCTGAGTTCAGTTTGCAATATCTGAGCTTCTAGATGCGAGGCATCTCCATGAAGGCTATAGCAACCATGTAGAAATTCCTGGTCCGGGCCGAAGAGCAGCCTGGTTGTCATCTGATTTTTTTGCGGTAATACTAAACATGGCGATGAAGTTATGTGATTTATAACTGCATAACTAAAATAGCGAATCAAATGATGGTGGTTTTAGTAGCTGATATACAGTATTTCAAAATCAAATCGAAATTACAAATTTGAATCGTCAATAACCTATGAAAGTTGAAGCAAATGACGGACTGTTTCCCACTTCTCACTGCAGCTTGCCTCCTGTTACAACCAAACCAAGTCAAGACTTAAAACCGACATAAACCTATATATATATATACACCTGAATCCTTCAAGGGTATCAAATTTCAGCCCCTAGATCTGTTTTTGGTGGTTAAGGAGCACAAATTTCACAAATTTGGAGGATTCAGGTACCTAGTTCATCCTTATATAAATCTCGTTCCCTTATGAATTGATGCAGCTTCGATGGATTTTACTCGCTCCCTTCCGAACTTCCTCGATGTCAATTTCACCAGACTTGTCATAGTCAAGCAAGTCAAATAGTGTTGCTGCATCTGGAGCATCAATTTCCAAAGAGTTGAAGTATGCAACCTGAAAGGCAACGGCTGCCAAACATGCGCGAAAAAATCAGTGAAAAAAGGCTGTTGGCTGTTACCTGCCTTGCATCCAACTGATTCCATTGGAATTTCTCTCCATAATTATTGCAACTCTCGTCTGACACAAGTCCACTTGCTGACTGTGGGGTTGTGCAGGCAGGTCCAGTTGAAAGTTCACCATACTCCGACTTAAACCTGGGTTTTGCTTGGTGATCCTTCTTCTGACAGGCTGCAATTGCCTCATGCTTGAAAGCGTGTTGTAAACTTTCGCGGGAGATCATTCCTTCTGCCGACACATCAATGGCCTCAAACAACTCTCGCAAATGGTTCAAATAGGCCTTCTTGCGCTCCACTTCCTCCTCAGGGGAATGGTAGTCATGCAATCACTCATCAATTTTTGAATTGCAGCAAATGAATATTCAAATCGAAGGCATGCTGTTGGAGTACACATCACACCTGCATAAACAAACAGTGATTTATGAAGCACTCGTTGAAGCCGTTCCTGGACCGCAACCTCCCGATCGTTCTTGCTGGATTGTAGGGCTGTGTCGACCTGGGCAGAAATTCTCTCTCTGGGAAGTCATTGCTTCCAGGCGATTGCAACAAGGATGCACTAACGAAGGAGACATCAACAACTCCAGTGCCATATGCTCAAGTCCCCTGTCTAAGCCGATAGTGCCATGGCAATGTCAGAAAGTTTGGACATCTAAATCTTGAGATCTATCTGTTGCTGGTCGGAGACTAGCATCAATGAGAACAGTTTAGAATCCAGAAAGGGTCCAAATATTATTAGTATATTATATATTAGATATGGGTGTTTCCAAAAATAGTGGTACCCCAAAATGGATGGTGAAAATAATGGAAAACCCGAAACAAAAATGGATGATTTGGGGGGAAAACCTACTATTTTCGGAAACATCAATTTATTAGTTGTATGTTTGTCGTTTTTCTCGCCTTCTTGTTCTTTTCATCTTTGATTGTCTTGGTTGTTTAACCAGCTCTTTAGCTTCGATCGAGTTTCCATTGGGTTTTCCTCAAGAAATTTCGTGGCATATGCTACACAATGTTATTGTATCTAAGATATTTTGCCATATGCTTGGTTTTGGTTGTTTTTGTGCATTCATTTCATGTCTTTTTTGGCATGTTTTACGACGTCCTGTCATTCTCCCAAGGCGTTTTGTGGATTGTATGCAAAATGAATCAACCAGTTGTTTGTTTGTTGCGTGTTGTTTGTTGTGTGGTGTTCTCCTTGTTCTAGCTCTTGGTCTTTTCGTTCTTATTCTTGTTGTTGTTCCTGTTGGTGTTTTTTTTTCTTGGTGGTCCGCGTTTTTTCTTGATTTTGCCGTCTTCGTCAACTATGTCTTCAAAAAGGCAGAAGTGACAGAAGATCGAATATAGACAACAAGTCTTAAAAGTATCTAAAAATAAGATACTCTTCCACATCAGTAAAGCCAGTATAGAATAGACAACAATAGCCACAAGAAACAACCCCTCAGAAAGCCAACAACAAAAATGAAACCTATCCTGAAAAAACAACTGCGACATCACACTAAGGCTAAAAACTGTAACCCTCCGTATCTCTCCAAAAGCCTGCAGAAACGCAGCTCTTTCTCAGTACGAGCAACAAAAACACCGGTCACAATGTTGATCACGGCGAAGAGGGCCTTGGAGCGTTGAATCAACCCTCAGCTTTAGGGGATAAGGATGGATAAGGCATTGGCATTGGCATGGTCCATCATGATGGAGAAATGACATCAAACATATCAAACGACACATTCGGCTTGCTGCCAAGCTGCGAAGGTAATGTAGACTATGAAGAGAATGCATGTAAACTCACCACCAGGCACTGTGGTAAGAGCTTCATAGTAGACGCCCCAATTCTGCCCACCAGTCATTGACATGTACAGCGTCAGAATAGATACATCCAAAGAACCAAAATGCTGCTGCAAAGAGGCATACGTTGGGTCTTGTCTGCGCTCTAACGTATCCAAAAAGTTGATGGCTGAACTCGTGAACGCAATGCCGAACATGTAGAAGACAACGAACAAGAAGAAGAACACCCAAACAACCTGGATGCAACTTTCAACCCCCCACCTGGAAAGGATGGAGGTCGCACTGCCGTAACTGCTAACTTCTCCGTGGGATTCTGAATTCCACTTGGTTGGTACTAATTGTGTAATGAAAAGCACATTGTGCCCACACAGAGATGTTATGTGACCATTCAAAAGTACACAACGGAACTTTAATATAGACCCTGAAAACAGGCCTTCCCAAAAGGAAAGTAGTCTTCCAACCATCATTTTTCAGGGGCTATGTTAAATTTCCGGGCTTTATATCAATCTGGAACATCTCCAAAAACTCTTCCAACTCACTCCTCCAAGCTACAGACTGCAAGCTACTCAGGGTTGAAAAAATCATCATCCGTAGCTCCCGGAAGAATTTCATGATGCGAATCACCCGTATGACCCGAACGATGCGGACAATGCGCAGCACCCGCAAGACGGTCACCCCACGCAGGGGGTTGGGCTCATCGGACACATTGTGGCGACTAACCAGCTCCACGGTTACGTCCAACACGCCAATGACGCAGCAAATGGCATCCAACACATTCCAGCCAACATCATTTGACATCCAGAATTCCTTGAGACCTTCTGCTGCCCAGCGGATGCTAAGTTCAAAAGTGAAAAGCACGGCAAAAATACCTTGGATAATGATGATAGCTTCATCAACGTCCATCGAAGGCTCTTGATTGGCATGAGCCCTCTTAGTGGCATCAATGGCTAGCACCTGAAACACAAGGACCACATTGCAAGAAGTTCACAGAACATACCAAACCAGTAAGTGAAAAAATAATGTGAAGATTTTGATAGACATTGACCGGTCATTGTGACTCCTTCACCGAGACATTGAGTTGAACAGAAAGGGATCTTTCTTTCCAAGCCCAAAGCCTGCGTGTGCCATCCGATGAAAACGACGTTGAAGAGGATGACACAACCACTGAACCATTCAAAGTATTTACTGCGTGCGATCCTCTCCGTAAGGCTTGCCTTTGAGAGGATCTCAACTACACCTTTGCGGTCCCATGAGGTCCCGTCATGGTCCCAAGGTCTCCTATCAATGTTTTAGTGGGGTGGTGAACGTATAGAATCACGACACATCCTGTTTTTAAAGAGGACAACGTCAATTCCACCGAAAAAAGCACCGGGACATGTTCGGTGAAAACCGTCGACGGTTTCATGGTGAGAGTTTCTCAGCTGCCAAGCTGCGGGACTTTGACATGAAGCCTCCATTACGCTCAGCGTTCTTCCAACGAACGTGCATCTTCTCTTTGGTGGTCATGTGATGAAATGTAGCATCAACTTTCTGATTCGTTCCTGCCAAAAAAAAACAAGGTATCCTGCGGATACTGTCTGATCTCTGCATGAGCTTTATAGATGTTCTGTATATATATATATATAGGCAGGTATGTAATATGTTATTATATATACATATATGTATATCATATATATATATATACACAGTACCTGAAAAGGGCGTGAAATTTGTGGCCCCTTTGGCCCCACCAAAACAGACCTTTTTGGGGCTGAAATTTGATGCCTGACTGGAGGCTCTAGGTATATGGTATACATACATACATATATATTTACAAACATAATAAACATCAATATATACCATGCAACTGTCATGGCACTTGTACAGGTGTTCAAAATCCAAATGCTTAAGTCTTAAGTCTCGGCAAAAATAAGGGTCACCTCGCGATTCAGCTAACCATGCACATCGCCCTCCCCAACAAATGGTCAGGATTGGAAATGCATGTGTAATGAATACTGGCTGCAATCAGATACAGTAGTTACACTTTTCTTGGGCTTGAACTAAACTTTCAATGCCAGCCCTACGTCCTGGCTCAATATTGATCTCCAGTGCAGCTGCAGGAGGCTCTTCCCGCGACTCCTCATCAACGAAACACATGAGGAACTTGATGAACTTGATGCTGGAGCTCACCAACCAGCCAACAGCAACCAACTCTATAACGTTCTTGATATAGAATAGAATCCCCTACAATCGGTTAAAGCATGTTGAAAACCATCAAAGCATGTTAAAGCATGTTAAAGCCATTCATTTAGAGCCCGTTGATTTGAGAGGACACTGCAGGGTATTCCGAGCTCTACAGAAAATGAGGAAGGAATCCTTGTGCACAGCGCCAGGCAAGGGCAAGGATACATCATTGACCATGCTACGCGTGCCGGAGTCACTGAAAGCGGCCTCACCCACCAAATCTTGAACACATTGTAGGAGGTTTGATCTGCCTGTGCAAAATCGGTGTCTTTGGCATGGGTTGATGATTTTCAGAACAAATTTTAATGGATGTTAGATGTTTATCTAGAATGTCTTACTGTGTCCTAAGTGTCCTAGCAAGTCTTGACATTTGAAGCCAAGTCTTATCTAGAGCGGTTGGACTCAGTTCGAGGGGGAATCTGAGGGACATATGATGTTACACATGAATTGTTTTCAAAGTCACCTCTCAAACTGCCAAAACGAACCAAAGTGAATTGCCCCCCAAAATCACGTTTCTACACACCCAGGGATTCAAAGGAGCTCAAACAAACCCCGCTTAAAAGCATGGCGGTCCCGGATTTCTCAACATCTTTGCAACGAGCTGCTCTGTGCCCAGATCTGATCTAGATCTTCATGCAACTGCTTTATCAACTGTGCTTTGATGGGATCCGCCATGGCAAGCTACCCAGTTTGCCGGGAAGAACACGGATGCCAATAGGCCGGGGGCAAAAGGCCAAGGTTGGGTGGTGACGTGTCTTGTGTTAGAAAGCTTCCCAAAAAGTCTAGAATGCTCTGGCCCCTTGCCGTTTTGTTTGATGTCTCCAAGTCTGATGTTCGAAACCTATTCATTAAAACAAAGATGCTGCCAACCCCCCTTGGCTAAATATGAGACATCAAAATCCTGCGGTACAAATTGACCAGTCATGTCACAGCGACTGCACCCTGCAAATATGCTAACATCATCCTTCTGTTCACAGCACTGTGCGTGTTTGAATTCAATTCGAAACAGAAGCGCTTGCAATGGAGCCACAACAATGAAAAATAATGAAACATATATAATCCTTTGTCAGGACTGTAACTAACTTCCCAAAAACTACCAGAAATCACAGGTAGAACATTACAATATGGCACTGCTCCACGGCGAAGGACTCTTCCACCCTCTTCCCTGATCAACAGGGACTGCGCCTGACCAGCGAGTGCCTTGAGTGGCTGGAAGCATTGGTTAAATGTATGGATTGCATGAGAAATAGTCCCTAGTTGGAGCACAGGGGTTCATCTGGGAGTCTGTTGGTAACTCCAACAAAGGCGAGTGAAAACTTGAAACGTGGTAACAGTATGTACTGGTCATATTTTTTTTCCCCAACCCTTTCGTTGGAGCTTTAACATTCGGAATGGTGCGAAATGATGGTCAATTTATGTCCGCTTAAAGTTGTGTGCTAATACAGTAAATAGCGACCAAACTGAACCCGTCAGGCTGGTTCATTAGTGGAACCATGTATAAGCAGACCCTCCAAGGCCATCAAATTTCAGCCCAAAAAGGTCTGTCTTTGGTGGTGTTTTGGAGGATTCGGGTACTGTAAACACATCTAAGACTGATTAGGGGATTGTGATATCTATAGACTTATGAGTAGGTATGAGTTAAGTGTCACAGGAGTAAGCTCTAGGAGGCACTCTGAAAAGTAACAACGGACTTGAGAGCTTTGGGAACCTGCTGAAACGACATGTCAAAATCATTCAAATAATATTCAAATAATATTCAGCAAATAAGATATGTGTTTTTATTAATGCCCTTCAGATGAAGAACTATGCTCAAGGCCGTCTTTTTTTGAGTATTGTTGTATAATATACTATCTTGGTATGAAAATCTATGAAAAACCTGTAGTCTGTTGAAACATTTCCGGTAGCTCATAATATCTAATCAAAATCACCCATCACTACACCCCCGAAAACTAACATGTCCCCGAAAAAAGGGACTCTTTCAATAGGAAATATATGGATCATATATCTTCCAACCATTCATTTTCAGGTTTTGCATGTTAAATTTTCCGGGGGAGTACTTTCGAGGGAACTAACATATCCCCCAAAAATGGCATTTTGAAGATGATTTTCCTTTTCCCAAGGTGGGATATGTTAGTTCCCTGGAGGGTAACCCTTTTTGGCCGCATGGTGCCCCTACCCCGGCAAAACAGGCTCCCGAACTTGAGCCAAGCCAGGAACCAAGCACTGAAGAGCTCCTGACCTGGGAGCTCTTAGGTCAAGGTCAACATCCATGGCTTCCTACGTTGGATGATGTTCCCCGGTTTTCAAAACATACCCCCCCGGTTGGGGATAGTATCCCCATAATTATATGTATATATATATATATATCATGCATCTGGGCAAAAACTGATGTATGTTCAAAAGCCTGGAGAAGCAGTCATCAAATAAAACGATGCAAAAATATATCCTAACAATAGACAATATATCAACATAAGGAGATAAGATTTGAAAATTTATATACCAAAGGTGTGCACACTTCAGAATTTACATCAAAACTCCGAACAGTTGATTACGACCAGCAAATCAAAATGCCCAGGAACGCCATGGACTTCAGCCCTCGGTCGTCCGGGTGACGCCTATGCTGAAAATGCAGCCGTTCAGCTGTTGAGGTGAGAGGATTGTCTCGAAGGAGAAAAGATGGCTATGCGCAAATTCACACCCATACACCCCCGAAGTTTAACATAGCTCCTGAAAAATGATGGTTGGAAGATTACTTTCCTTTTGGGATGGCTTATTTTCAGGGGCTGTGTTAAACTTCCAGGGAGTATCATTTATAGATGGCAAATAATTATATTGTGTTCATGGCTATTTTGGGCTATGTTTGGTTCTTTGTACACAGTGAAACTGTTTAGGAACTATATATTATCCATTAAGACGGCCATGTTTCAATATCCGGTGTTTTGAGAAAGTAGGACATAAGACTACTTAGGCCCGCGAACATTCAAGGTGTTCCTTCCCTAAGCACCTCAATGCCAGCATTGCTAACTCCGCCAAACCTGTGGGAACGGACACAGGCCAACTGGAGCCAAAGTTGGACAATAGGAAAAATAGGAAAAACCGTGAATTTAAATGCGACTATGAATGTGCTATCTTAAGATTTCTTAAGTATTTCGAAAATATGTTGCATAAAAATGCTTCCTAGTTGTTCCAACTTGGGGCTTGCTTTGTTGCAACTTCTGTCTGGGGGCCCCCAGACCCATTTGTCCAGCGAGTTCCGCATTTGCAACATGACGTTTCAACAAGCACCACAAGGCCTTGCTGCGCTGTTTACAACAACTGCAATGCCTATAGGATCCATGTATGGCAAATGTATATACCTACATTTGGTTGATCTTTATGGTAAACGTAGGTAAATATACCATACATGGATTCTACGGAATGTAGTATCTCTCACTACTTCTTGCCCTTGCGTACACCTCTTCTTCCTTAATCTCCAACTTCTCAAACGAGTATCATCCCTTTGCAAGCCAGACACATTGCTCCCATCATTTCACCATGCTTCCACAATGTTAGCAGCGAGTTGCTGTCGATCTCACTAAGCTCTTGGCTGCCAGTGCTGCAGTCAAGACCTGGGAGGTGGCCACATAACACCAAAGAAAGACAGGAATACATAGGAATTAAATTTCGTAACCATATCATATAACTGATATAATTGATACAATATAATTAGATGTATTATTAATATAAAAACCACTTATATCAGTTCTGAACTTCAGTACAATTCATGAGAATGTAAAAAAATGTGCCCAGTGCCATACCAGGATGAATTTGTAGATCCTTAACATTGGATTTGTCTCCAATGTCCTCCAAACAATCATCCTCACGGGCACTGAGCTGAGTGAAAGACCACCGGATGCGTTTGATGCTGCTGCAAAGCCACTTTGACCTTGGAAAATTGATGCAGATGACAAGGCAGCAGTAGCATCCCATCCATCAAAACGAAGCTCATAGAACTGACATTTTCATATCATACAGTCACCCAATTCAAGACTTACACTTTGCATTCATATGCAGGATGTCATGGTGGGATCTTGAGGTGAAGGACCTTCCATATATGGAGGGGCAAACTCTGAAAATCACTCACGATCTTCTTGCTGGTAAGGCACAATGCTTCAGGTGCATTTCACTTAACACATGGAAACGATATGAAAGCCGGAACCAATGGGTTTTCTTTATGGGTTTTAGATGGTTTTAGATAGGTGAGCTCGGGTAGATTCTTGAAGGTCGTGTTGTGCCGCGTGCTGAAGTCCGCGCTCGCTGCAAACCATCTGCTTGCGCAATGGCAGCCTCCAGGGAATTATAGGTGCTACTCAAATCTGGCAAACTTTGGTAAGAGAAACTTGACAAGAGATTTTCTCTCAACGGCCGTAATAACCGGGTTTTCCCAAGATTCAGATAGTCAGGTGCAGTCAAGTAGTTCAGCTCAATCTCCCATTTTTGATTCATTTTGGGAATGACTCAACGCGGATAGATTGGAATTTTTCATCTCATATGACTTTTTCGCCTCACAGCCCTGTCGTTCAAAAAAGCTGACCTGGTTGTTGGCGTTATTGGCCGCAAGATTTCCAAGAGCTCCAAACGCCATCGTCTGGAGGCGGGACTCAGCAATGACAAGTCATGACAGGGGAGTCGATTCGAAATCGCCCCAAGGGACCCTCGGTTTTAGCCTCCGCACGTGCTTTGAAAATCGTCTCATGGCATCAATAATGACCTGACCAAAACAGAGCCCTACCAGTAGGGCCGGTTTTGGACCATGACAGGTTCCAAATAGGGAACCCGGTTTTTCTGAAAAGTTGAAAAATTTTGGAGTTGTGATGGTCACTCTTGGGGCCATTCTTCACATTATGACAGCTACGGTATACGCTTTCCTTTGGGACCAGGAAAATGGGGAAACGCACAAATACGCACAACATGCGACATGGGCACACCTCGATACTCTGACTGGCCATGATGGACGACCTCAGCATGCAAGGCATCCAAACAGAAGAGATTCCCGGCAGCCAAACGAAGGGTTCGGCACCCTGAAACACCATAGTATTATCACATCTAAGGCCTCTCACTGGTTGAGTGGATGGTTGGCTGCCAAGCCTTGACATGGCAATTTTTTTGTAGAACAAAAAAAGGTGGCAAAAAACAGGCAGGTTGCAGGTTGTCATTGTAAGGTGGCCTGCAAGTGCACGACAACCAGAGGCCAACAACCTCGCTGGTTGAAGGGGTTGGATTCATGGAGGACTTCAGCGAGGCTTAAGGATCCCACTCAGAATCACCCTCAAATCGTCGCATTGCCTCAGGCGGCGAATTGCAAGGAACCAAGCTGATCATCAATGACACCAAGGTTGAGGACAGGAATGAAATGTAATCAAATACTGATACTTATAGTCTAAATACTGATACTTATACTTATAGTCATAAATATCATCAAGTCTCAAGGAGTCACTATAGCGCATCATCATCAACCGGAGCTAGATGATAGCTGGCAACAGCCAGCATCAGTTTTGCCAAATTGAAACCGGACTCAAAAACCTATGGCCCTTGCTCCAACAACTTCCTCTACAGCTCCATTGGTGGCCGCTGCTGCTTGCAACTCTGGCCAACCAGTTGCTCCACTCATTGCCGCAGCCCCTGCCTTGGCAGAGCACCAAATTAAGGCATGGAAGGCCCCATGTTAACAAAGTTTTTG
This sequence comes from Breviolum minutum Mf 1.05b.01, assembly GCA_000507305.1. NCBI lineage: Eukaryota > Dinophyceae > Suessiales > Symbiodiniaceae > Breviolum > Breviolum minutum. The sequence continues at coordinate 28,593 of DF239447.1, read as the reverse complement.
GGGTCTGCACCTCCTGCACCGCAGCATTGCCATGATGCCGGCGCATGGCTGCTGTGATGGCCTGAAGTTATCACTGATGCAATGCAAACCACCTGGTTCCACGTTAGGCCCCCCGACCTCCATGGTAGCACAGCACTGCTGCGCCGAAAGGCGTTGCTTGCACTGGCCAAGCCAATTGCTGAGCCTGTAGCGCACGGGTTTCAAAGAACAAGAAGGGAAGGCTTAGCTCTTTAGCAAAGATGAGCTTGCCCAAGGGGCTCTGACAAATTGATCTAAGCAAAGACAGGAACTTTGAAAAGATGGCTGACTTCCGTATATGATCCTAGAATTGGCCGGGTTAGCGGTTGTAGTCGGCTTCTTGGACGTGCGCGACTGCTGGAAAGACAAGCACTGCTGGAAAGAAAGTAAGCTTGTTCAAACAGCCCCCTTTTTGATCCACGTGGCATGTTGCTCACAGCATTGTGTAGGGCTGAGCCAAATGAGGCACACAGCCACAAGGAGAGCATGTTGCCCTTCTCTCCTTGCCTCACGACTTTTGTTCTAGGCTTTCCTAGGCGCAGTCAGGTGCTGCAATGTGTCGTCCAGGTGGTGATGCGGCGATTTCGCGTGGCAAAGGTGCGGGCGTCAGGAGGCCAACATTGTGGCCAGGACGATGTAGCCTAAGGAGCTCAAGCTGATACCAAGGAAGGAGTTGAAGAAGAACAGATTGTCTTCACCTCGGGTCAATCAATCAAAAAAATATTAGGAAGAAATTAACCCCATCTTGATTTTGTGACTGACCTGATCTCAATGAAAAGAATTATCCAAGAGTGACTTTCTCTCAGTCATGCCCTGTTTTGTCTAAATGTGCTGCTCATGGGACCGATGCATTTGTTCATCCATGGGCAGTGGTGATCCCAGCCAATGATACCTCAGTGGCAAAAAACAAGGGACTGATCGACCCAGGGATTGCGATCAGTCCATCCTGGTGGCTGTTGCCTCCAGTCTCCAATAGACTCACATTTCTTAAACACTTAAAATCATGCTCCCCTTAGACTCACCTTAGTCTCTTCTTATCTAGGTTCAAAAGTGTTCTAACGCCATCGAAAAAGTTTCAACAGTGTTTCAAGGCCCATTGGAAGACCATGGACAACCTATCTGTTTCAGGATTTCATTTCACTTCTTGTTGGAAAGACCTGGGGAGAAAAAGGAGGAATCAATGAATGCAAATGAGCATGGACGAACCCCTTTGATAGATGAGCTCCTCAGCTTTGTTTCAAACATTCCCAAATTCTCCTCATAACCAAACCTGTTCGTAGATATCCTACAATGTCTCCCAGATACAAACTTGGCAGTAGTCACAGTGCAGAACGCCAACGGGCTGCTTCAGGTCGCAGGCCTCAGGGTGCAGGGATCCTTCAACCAGCCGTAGCTCAAAATTATATGTTCAACTTCGGGGTCGCCATCACAGAGTCAGGAATGCCAAAGTGCCCCTCAATTTATGCCCTCAACTGGGACATGGGACATGAGAAGACCAAACCGATGCATCCAAGGCGCATTGCAATGTCGCTTGCCGTTCGACGCAAAGAACTGCTCTGGATGAGCAGGACCTGTTGACCGCCACTCAACCCAATAGCCCAAGTAGATTGAAGTCGGACGGGGAAGAAGGATCTTATCCAAATAATACATGATACGTGCCAAAAGTGCAATGGAATTGTTTAAAATGTTTCTCTACAAGTAGACTCTACAAGGTGTTGCAATGCTTGAGTTTACCGTACCCCTCATCTATTTACTAGAATTACTCTGTCCATCTCTGTCTAGCGCTGCATCCCAACAAACCAACCAAAGTACACACATACACAAATTCGGGCATATATGACACACCCACCCACAGCAACACACACATACCCCCAAATATCTGTATAGATTGGTATCGGTACACATGTACCGTATACCTCGGATGCATGTAGGTAGAATCGAAAACAGATTGCACATCATATCCGCATCTCTAACAAGTAATTTAAAGTCTGTCTACCTGTTTGGCTTCTTGCTTGGTTGCTTTCTACGACCACGAATATCTTTCGTGTCCAAAAGGGGCGCCGAGAAGGGGCAGTTGCTTGAGTTGTGGGCCCGTGGAACCGACTGCACCCATTGGAAGTACCCCAAGGCAGTCATATCAAAATCAAAGTCGTTGAACTTGCCGTCCCGGAAGGTCGCCGTGCCCAACACTTTTCTTCTTCCTTTTTGGTGGTAAAAAACCGTGCAAAATCCAAAATCCAAGCCATGTGTGGGGGCTGCACAAAAAGAACGGATATATTGACATAACCATCATAACCGTCCAAAATCAAAATCCAACAAATCCAAATAAAAATCAAAGTGGATGGCTGCACAAAAACAAGGACTAATTACATAAAATCCAACAGTCTACTGACCCGAAATTTTGGATGGGGGATCTCGGATTTTGGATTTGAGTTCGGGGGCCAGAGGTACTACGCAATTCAGGTTCAGAGATCGCAGGCTCAGTTCCCCGGGCCGGCGTGAACGACCGTTTTGCACAGCCTTCTTCGGCGTAGGTTTCTTGGTTTTCTTGCCACGGGAAGAAATCTTGTGCAAGTTGCCATATTAGTAGTAGTGGTTGTGGTAGTGTTGGCGGTGGTAGTAGGAGTAGTGGTAGTAATTAGTATGTAGTAGTGGTACTGGCAGTCATGGTGGTAGTAGTATAGTACTATAATCACTATGGCACTATCGCACTATTATATATATATATAATCACTACTATTCTGCCAAAAAACCAGCACCACAGGCGTGGAGGGGGGCGTAACTACCCCCCATGACCCAAGGTAGATCGCCTCCAGCGCATCCAGGACGTGGCTTCAAAATGCCAGGGTTGGACAGCGCGCAGGCGATGAAGGACAGCGCGGATGCCAGGGTGGCTACAAGGCCCAAGAAGCAGTGCAGCCTCAGATTTGGACTGGAAAAAAAGGTGACAAAATCTTCAATAATCTCAATGCAAATGTTAAAAACAGTGCCATGATAAATTTAGTCAAGGTCTCATGATGTCTTTTGGAAAAATGGATGCATGAAAATGGATGAAAGGGCATCTTTAACACCCTTATCTTACTATAGGAACTGATGACAAAAGAGGCATATTGAAAACGCAGCTACAGTAGCTGTACCTCTGACTGCCAGTGTTCTTTTTGGTCGCCTTTTGTTTGGTTGGTGTGTAAAAACTGAGGCAAGAACACACTGCCCTTGGTGCTATTGTACCTCGGTAGTACGGTGACCTTGCACCAAAGCGAACACATTCCAGCACACTATGCTCAACGAAATGGACATCCTTGCCAAGTTGCGAAGTGAAAGAGAAACCAATCGCCAAAATCACCTATTCTCATTGGAACCCGATGGAGAGATGCACCAATCACCCAACTTTATACAAGCTCCCAAGCATGATTTTTCATGATCATTGATAACATACCACTGCATTTTCTTTTGCCAGGCAACTCCTAGCATGATGAAGGAACAGCACCAGTGTGGGCCAACAAATGCACTTCTGCCAAAGCAGCGCAGAATGCGGATGCGACCTATCTTTGCCTCAGTTCATGCCGTGAGAACGTGTATTACTAGTATGATATAGAATGACCAGTATATAGACTGTTGTGTCTCAACGACAAGCAAATAGCACACAGAACCATGACAGCTGCCTGTAACCTATAGCCCTTTCAGGCTAGGATAGGTGTCGGTTAATGATGGAATAGTGTGTTGGGGATGTGCCCACACTCTTGGGCCTAGCACTCATGTGAGACTGCTAACCATATAGTATCTAGTAGTGCACTGTGGAACAATATATAATATATACTTATATTTCAGAACATCTCAATGATTCCAGTACATCATAATCATATATAATAGATATAACCACTGTAACCAGCAAATGCCTGTACCATGCTCTCCTGCCCCCGTCTTTTTTAGCAATTTGTACAGCCCAGTGGCCGCTGCCTCCTCCGTAGCCTCAAATGCTAGTGGTGTTAAGGGCACTGCTTTGGCCTTTTGAAGCGCATCAGCCTGGAAGCCGTTGAGTGCCACTGATTTGCAAAGTATCTCCCGTATCATGGTATCTGACAATGAGCCAAGGAGCTCTTTTTGTTACTGTAACCTTTTCATAAGTCCAATCACATGAGCTTGGGCCCTACACACGAGTGGTTTTCGTAAGGTTTCGCCGCTGCTCAAATTAGAACACGGTTTTTTCTTCGCTCCGGTTGCAACTTTTCTGTTCAACGCACAAAAGCACCTCTGCCGCCTCCTCATCCAAGGTATCATCACCTGGCAGTTCAAACGTTTCATAATGTTCTGATTTATCAAGGTCTAGATTAAGTGTAGGTGAAGCGTATAGGTTATTGGTAGTATCTTGTAGTATCTTGTAGTTGTTTGAGTCATGTCTTGGATGCTTTTCAAGCGCACTGGTGGGGTCACTCCAGCTTACCCTGGCCTCCGTTGCCCATCGCGGCAGCAGGTGGGTTGGCCGGCATCGCAGCACAGATTTGGCTCGAGATGCTGCGGAGACAACAATGTCCATGTTCATGTCACATTTGCATCACGAATTATAATGTATATGTGTGTATTATATATATATATATATTGACATGTATGTATTTGGTGTAGATCAATAATATTTGTATATAATGATTGGCACACGGATCAGCATCAAGATCCAGAACGAAGATCCATAGGGACACAACACGTCCCAGTCGTCCCGAGTTTTGGGGCCCCCCAACACTTTGCAGCCGGCGACCTGCATATCAGGAGCCTTGGGTTCGTGCTGGGCTGTTGGGGTTCAGCTCTGCTTCAACTCCCATCGTCTGAGAAATGATGATGATTTGTCGAAATTAATACAAGCATGATATGATCCAAAATGATGGTTGAATTCAAGTTCATGAAATCGTCTTGGCATTTTGAACATCCAGGACATCTTATCACAACAGGTCATATCATGTCATATCACATTTCTCCCAAATAAATGTGCGCAAGTCTGGTGGAATATTAGTGTGGAGATCCCTTCATCCCTGATGGAAAATTTCCATCATAAGAACCAAGGTAATACCTTAAATGGCATATTTTGGAACTGTGAAGGGCAGTATACCAACAATTTGCCAAAACGCAGGAGTCATTCCCGAAAAAAATCATTGAAGCTTTACAACTCACAACCATCGAGCAGGCTGCTAAGTGCCGCTACCTTGGGATGTCGAGACATGAGCTCTTTCGCCAGCAAGCAGGAAGCTGGGGCGGTTGGGCGGTTGAAGCTGAGATGACATCAACACCGACATGTACCCTCCAGTAAAAACTCACATAGCAGTGGAATATCCCCATTTCTTAATAGGCAAATACCATCTTCAATCCGGATCCACTTTCCAGCCAGCCATGTTAGTTTACGGGAGTCCCATTTGAGCACCTGTGGCTCCGCAATCGGTACTGGCAGGTGCCAATGCTGCTAAAGCTCCACAAAAGCGTTCTGCGAGGCTTTCCTTGGAACGGTCATCCACGGTCACTGCAATGAGCATGGATTTTGATGCTGGCATCTACAAAAGCACATGTAACCTAAACTAACCCAACCCTCAATGCACTAGACATACAGCAAATGAAACTTTCAACAATACTGGTATGTTCTAGAGAAACACGGCAGGCTTCAAGGTTAGAATGACAAGGATTTATTCAATTCTATGGCTATGAGGCCTATATTGGACGGTATCTCATAAGCCTTTGACTCTTTGACCTTCCCATAGCTCCATAAATGGAACCAACTTTCAACATAGCCAGTGGACCTCTGCATCAAAGGCTACTGCAAATTTCCCAAACTCTGGGCACCTCAAAAGTCACAAGGTCAGACTGTCACAAAGTCACAGCCTTCGAAAGGCTGTAATGGCTGCATTGGTACTTGAATTGAAACCCCTTCAAATAACAGCACTTATTGTCATGAAATAGGGTAATAGGCTAATAGTCTAATAGTAACAAAATGAGAAGTAAACAGTAACTGTTTTGAATGATTCCCAGGTCGCTGGAAGCTTCAGAAAAAGACACTTAAAACACCTAAGAAAGAAACAAAGCACCTCACCGTACAAGTGTAATATGTCATTGCTATGAGAGTTATGTATTTCAAATATGGGGTCTACAATGGTCTACATATATAATTATGTATACATTGCCACCTACACACTGTATCAAAAACTTGGAGCTGCGATCACTTGGTCCAGGACTCTGCTGGAGTTTGCAACTCCTGGTCAACATCAAGGATACGCAGATGCCTTCCTCTTCGGTTTCGGTTCAAATGATCGTAGGTCATACTGCAATATCCTGGAAAGGTTGTAGTTGATTGTGGTAATTCGCCACCAAAAATTAACCGAACAATTGGGGTCAAGTCATTCATCATCTTTTAACTGGTGTGATTACACAATAATGTCCCTAAAAACCACTTGTCAATGTCCAAGAAACTGACCAAAACAACCTCAGCTCTCGACAAGCATAACACTGGACTCTGGCTGGTACTTCAGCAAGCGCTCCTGCAAGGAAAATTGAGTTGAATGGGCTGGCATCCGTTTTGAGGGCGCAAATGAATAGGATAGACCGCAGTGAAGTGACAACAATACAAGACTTTCTGGCAGTCATCGCATCGAGGAAAAAAAACGAAAGAATTGGCATTCTTTTCATTGCATTCTGGAATTCCAATAAAAGACACTGTTTGAAAAAGAATTCGGAACAGCACAAATTCCGTGAAAATTCCAAGGTTCAAAATTTCCAACAACCCGCAAGCACACGGGTTTTGAACTGGGCTTGCCAACAATGACAGGCTCGATAACCACGGCAGCGGTGAAGGTTTCAGCTTTGAACCTCTTCAACTCTTCAAGCGTCAGCTTCATGACAGCACTTCCCAAGGTTGAGTCTACCCTCCAGGGAACTAACATATCCCAACCTTGGGAAGTTCGGAAAATCATGGACTGAAAAAACATGCCTTCAAAAAACATCTAAAATGATGTTAGTTCCCTCCGGAGGGTATTCGAAATCTTGCGATTGCCCAGTTGAAATCCAATTTCTAAGATTCTAAGCCATGCGCGTATGCAAAGGCCCAACACCTCCTAAGCAAAAACAGGTGAGGTAGGATTGATTGAAGGTCTCGGCTTCACCCCACCTGCCTGCAAAAAACAGGCCAAATCTTGCCAAATCAATTTTCCCCGACTCAAACCATGCCGTGATGTGAGAGTTTATCATAAATCTACAGTAAATTCTTTTTACGCAGGATCAGTATGGATCGGCCATTTTCTCCTAACGGCTGTTTTGCTAGCTTCTCTAGTTTCAATGTCATTGCAGGTTTCTACACACAGTGCACTCTATGCAATGCTTCATACATGGTAGGTATGCAAACGCTATCATGATACCTCTACTGTATCGTGTTTGCAGTTTTTGTGAGCATCAGGAGTCATAGCATGTTCCAACCTTATTCTTTTCCAGCTTCTTTTCCGGCTCTCTTATCAGCCCTGAACAACACTACATAGAATATCCCATTCACATGAGGCTTTCTGATTTAAACATTTTAGAACGTTACTCGAATCCCAATTGCATGCCCAAGCAGCCAGCTTCCAATGACATAACTTCAACCTCTTCCCATGCTGAGGTTGTAACCATTTGACTTTGGCCGGGTTCTCGCAACTAGGGCATCCTTTGTCCCATAAGCCTGGTAGCTTGGGGGTTTTTAAAAGCAAGCTCAGCATAGCCAGCTGTGACACAAAAGTTGAGCCTCTCGGTAAGGGGCCACCAATTGAACATTTCGTCCAACTCCAGCCAAGCCTACTGCCTTGGCAAGCGCCCAAACACGCCACTCAGATACAGGATGATGCTGTATGTATAGGGCAGCGTCGTGTTCCAAGAAAAAGCATGCTCCAAATTAGTCTTGTGCTCCATCTGCTTGAAATGAGGGGGAACGGCATGTTTAAACTTTAAACATTCCTCTTCTTGAGGCACTATCCATTCGATCAGTGATTCTTACACACAGCCTACACAAGTTGGTCAAAGGGTATTTGAATCAAAAGACTCCACAACATTACTCGGAGCTGAACCTCAACAACAAACATGAAGGGAATTTACACTCCCTGAAAACTAACATGGACACCCAAAATGACGGTTTGAAAATGGTAACTCCTTTCAAATATAGCCTTTTGTGGTATCAATCCCATAGGATCAATATATGGAATATTTACCTACATTTGGTTGATTCTTATGGTAAATGTAGGTAAATATACAATACATGACTATGAGTCATGAGTATGTTAGATTTCTGGGGTCTAATTGCATTTTTATCTTCAACTCTTGAGGTTCCCCACTGCCAAAGCACAAGCTGTACCTCTGAGTCATCCCACCATGATTCTTCCCACCCACTCGAGGCAAATCCAAGCGTATCATGAAAATATTAAATATTGAAAATAACATATGAAAATACAAAATGATGGAATTGATGAACAAGTCCCCAATGTTCAATTTTTGTGGGTTCAGAAGGGTTCAGATGAGTTCTGTAACCTTAACATTTCCATGTTGCACCTGGCCAGCGACGCAATGAGTTTTGCAACTCTGCGAAGGAGCTCATCTGTGGCCAGGGAGGTGACAGTACAAATCCATGCAGCAAGATGGAGCCAAAGCCAAAAAACTGAATATCTCGATCCCATCGGCAGTTGCCAAGCAACAGCTTCCAGATAATACCCTCCAGGAAACTAACCTATCCAACCTTGGGAAAGGAAAATCATCTTCAAAATTGCCTTTGGGAAAAGGGTATGTTAGTTCCCTTAAGGTTTACTTCTTTCGCTGGAATCGAGACAGTAAAGACTCCTGTCGATTCTCTTGATCTGGGCCACCCCACTGTCGTTGTTTGCAGCTGCAATTGAAGGAGGCGTTCATTGCTGGCATCCTATCAACGTCAAGTCTTCCTATGAGACATTCAAGAGGCAATTGTGTCATGCATGGCCTACATGGTCATTTGATGTCATTTGCCAATTCCGTAGGTTGTGTCTTTACGGTCAGTTCTTAGCTTGAAGATATTTTTGATATTCTAGCGGAACACCGAACGAGTCAGGATGTGACTCCTCACCATAAGTGGTCAAATGAGCTACGTTGTGAAAAAAATGATGCCAACTTAATCCAGCCTCACCCAGCCACAATAAGTCTTGGAGTTCCACACTTCAAACCCAAAGGATCAAAGCCATGGCCTTCACTTTCAATGCCGGCTCCGCATTCAAGGCATGGACAAGTTTGCCCGGTTGAAGCTCAGGCCCGCAACGAGCCTGCTTCGTTGCAGCATCCAGCAGCCAGGTGGTTGAGATTTAGTGGGGAGTCGCAACCCGGAAATGCGACTCCCCAAACTCAGAACACAAATCTCTGAATCGCTCAGATCTTTGAACATCCAAACCACGGACCTTTTTCTTCGCCATGCTTCAGAGCGAAGAATGCCGGCCGATAGCGTAAGACCACTGACGAATCAAAAGATTCAAAGGAAGAACACTCAAGCAAACCACAAAGCAGATCAAAGCAGTATTACCCACGCCGTCGCAGCGAAGTGAGGAGATGCACCTTGAAAGCCCTGGCTTAGAGCACCTGCTTTGGCCCCACGTTTCAGGACTGTATTGAACCCTATGTCACTATAGTATACTATTCCCATCATCATGAAAAGAGAGTAAAAGAGCATATCCCCCCAAAAAAGCACTTTTGAAGATGATTTTCTTTCCCAAGGTGGGATATGTTAGTTCATGTTAGTTCCCTAGAGGGTATAGACATACTTCCGACTGTCTTGTCTATAAGTCTAAACATGTATGCATGAGCATACATAATCAATATATAACAATATGCTATGTGCAAGCGTGTATATTTTGAATAATATCCAACCCATAAAAACCAACAAGCATATATCGGTATCCCTCTAAGTTTCCAAACGTTTCTACAAATCAAAAGTGGAAAGGAAAACAAAAGCTGTCATCTTCACCAACGTTGCCGTGGGGACCACCAGGTGCATGACTGACACTGGGAGCTCATGTACTGCGCACAGGAAAACTGCCAATGACAGGAGCTCACCGGGTCCCAGTCAGGCCAACGATGCCCAAAACGCATTGGGGACGGTGGAGGTTTTTTGTTTTTGGATCATTTTTTGGGGATGGTTTCAAAGCTGGAATTGGTTGAAACAACGGCGAATGCAATTGCAAATCAAGTGTAGAAAAAGATTCAATGTCACAACACTTGAATGTGGATATGTGGTGTGGATAATTAATATGATATAATTGTCACCTTTTCGGGAAGAAAAACACTTGAAACCACCATCCAGCTCTAGGGTCTCCGGTGCTAATGACATTCAATCACTAGCACGACTGGATCACCAAATCAGCAGATCCGACCCGAGGTCCAAGCCAAGGCTGTTCGAGATAGCATGCCGAAAGATAGAGAAAACGTTACAAGTTTGTAAGCAAGTGACTCAATATTTAACCATTCTGAGTCTTAGACTGTAAGACTATTTGAAACTTCTGAGTATCATATAAAAATGTCAATGGTACTATCTAGTTAATCATTTTATCCACGATATCAAAAAATCCACGACATATATCAATATCATCTTAATCTTCAACAAAATTGAGTTTCTTCAAACATTTTCCAGAAAAATCAGTACTCAGTAGTTAGAACATCAATTTGGCCAACATTTTTTCTAAACGGACCTTGGGGCGTCATTCTTTGAGTGGCAGTGTGAGTTGCCACGGACGTTCTTTCATGGAGCGAAGTAGACGTTGCTCACGTCGCTGCAAGGAGCTCATGGATTCTCCGATCCGATGGAACAAATGGTAGATGGCTGAGCTGAGCACCCAAAACATTGAGGTTGTGTCAAAGGGGTCTGAATTTCAGAGTTAAGTTTTCTTCGTTTTTGGTTGTCTTCGCCTTTTACTAATCACAGAAACGTTAATGAATCACAAAAAATCAGAATCTTAATGAATGATTAATATGTGATGACAATGAGTGTGGCATCGGCTTGTTTTGTTGTTGTTGTTGTTGTTGTTGCTGCTGTTGCTGTTGTTCACGTTCTTGTGGGTGCTATCACTATTGTTGGTTAGGTTTGCTGCTTTGCTTTCTTTGAAAATTGCAGTCTTTTTCCACCTGTACTTCTTCCGTTTGTCCGACACAGTCAATCAAGCGCAAACAAACATGGAAACCCCGGGAGCTACAAGAGTCACAAAAGCCAGCAATCACATTGATTGTATTTGAATGTCATGATGTGATCACAGTCATGATAATCGTGATCATGGTCCTCACCATGATCAGCATCATCAGCATCGTCATCACCATCATCACCATTAGCATGATAATAATAACATATACAGTAATAACAATCACAATCGTCACCATTAACATTATCACCACCATCATCATCATCATCATCATCACCACCACCATCATAATCATCATCAACATCAACATCAACATCATCATCATCATCATCATAGTCATCATCATCATCATCATCATCATCATCATCATCATCATCATCATCATCATCATCATGTACTTCTTCTTAACCTTCTCAGCAAACAATAAGATACAGCTGCACAAGCTGCAGGGAAGCCCTGGAAAAAAGTTGGCTGAGCCACGTTTAACTGACAGTTTCGCACCTGAAAATAGGACATCTTAAATAGGAAATTTCACCTTCCAACCATATCAGCCATTGAATTTCAGGCGCTATGTTTGTTTCAGGAAGGGTACAAAATCAACTTCAATCCAAAACCCTTTTTTTCTTTAGAAGTTTCGGTCAAGCACTTAAGTTCCTGGATCCACTTGAAATCTGACAATGGCCATTGCCTATCCAAAAAACATGTGTCGACGTGGGGGCATCAGCACCCAGGACGAAGAGAATCCATGAAAGCAACATGAATTTTGGCAACCGGGTTCACCAGCCAATGTCAAAGGCATGGCTCGAAATGCTGTCAGGGACATGGGGAAATCCACACCACAATTGAGCGTTGGTAGGGAATGTATCAGGTCACAACATATCATATCATTTCCTACCATATCAATCCATTTCATATCGCACCATATCAATTCACATTCTAGATTATAATTACATCACATCTGCTCTACTTGATGAATGTCGATGAATGTGACATGTCACGGGGAATCACTTGGCTCTCACCCTTTGCTACAAAAAAAACTGCTTGGCTATCGATTTTGGCCACGCAAACGCGTTTCACTCCAAGTCGAAAGATTACAAAGTCTCGGATGTAGCATCCGGGTTTAGCAGGAAAAAAAATCATTGAATTGCTACTGTTGATGGTTCAGAAATCTGGCTAACCAGTTGAGGTTGGTAGCTTGTCTCATTATTTAGGAGGCTTTCTACATCCCAGGTGGTGATCGCCGCATTTCTTCCATCAACAGTAGTGCCAATGGTGTTGAGGGATGATGCGAGTGATGCCGAGTGATGATTTGTCTTAGTTTTTGTTTGCTGCTGGATTGCTGGTGATTGGATGACTGCCGGACCTGAGAATTTGAGAGCCTAAAAACAATTGAACATCAAGGACCGGAAGTACATGGAAGTACATAGTACAGACTGTCTGCTTGTTTGGTTGCAAGCCACATTTTTGTATAAATGTTATCACCTAAAATGGTGAGATTTCCCCCCGTTCGTGGGTTGAAATCTGAAATCCCTGATGCTCGAGTTTGAGCTGGGAAGGCGTTTTTTTTGCCCCGATTGAATGTGGAAAAAGCGGCAAACAGAACGATTGGTTGCTCTCTATGTTACTTGAACCACGAAAAAACCCTGATTACTTTCCATTATACTGGTTGGTTAATAGGGATCCTTATAATGGTTTATAATTGGGTAGTATAATCCCCTATATACCTCAAACAACCAGGGCTTTTTCATCGCTCACTTGCAAGACACCTGCATTAGTATATTCACTGACGAATAAGAAGTTTGTCGGATCTATATAATCAATGTGAAAACAGGAAAAGTATCACTTCTGGCGGGACGCCGACAGCTGGTCACTAGCGACACTTTGCAAACCAATTCACAGTTGCTTATATTGCCAGGGTGCATGTCTTTGGAGGCTCTATATAGAACAAAGGGCATGAGACATCAAACTGGCCAAAAACAAATCAATACAGTTTCTTATAGGTACTATATATCTGAATATTTTCATTCCAAAAGTTTGTGCAACTTCAAGTGTGTGCATGCCATTATTTCCACTATACTCACTAGACGCCGTTAGACTACAATTTAATGAATCAAATTACAATCTCAACCAATCCGCGAACAAATAGCCATCCATTTGCATTGGCACCCAAGCAATTTCGTCGCCAAAACCACGGGTTGGGAGGCCACCTGATTGCCAATGGCAACATTCCAATATGATTTTATATGATATATAGTATCTTACCATCGACTGCAATGGAAGCCACGGTTCCTTCCTTTTGGGGGGTTATAACACCCATAGTCTTAGGGCTTAAAACCTGCACTTTTCATGGGTTTTTTGGGGTCTCAAGGTAATGAAGTCCAGGCGTGGACCGGAATTCCTAATGTGGACTCCCAATGTTGGCAAAACTGCAGCGCTTAACGCCGCCATTGAATGGCGGCCAAGTAACTAAGCGCAAAGGCAAGAGGGCAACTCACTTTGAAGCCGGCACAAAACCCCTCTCCAAAGACTTCCAGCTTCACATAGCTTCACTATAAAGTTAAACAAAGGCTGTGGACATATCAATACCATCAATACAATACAATTAGGAGAAACAATCACAGGAAAAGATTCACGATCACGCCACTGAGTCACGGTGCATTCAAAGTGCCTTCAATTTATGGATTTCACTACCGGATCCGGCTCTCCTTAGGTGACACGGCTGGCTGCGTCTTGCCCGAACCAAGGTAAAACTAATGATTGCTTCGTGATTGTCCCAAAAGGCAACAGAATGTCTGGAAACATGCTCATCCTTTGTGAGAATTCTTGCTTGCCAGGGTACAAGGTCAAGTGGTGGATAGTGCTAGGCCAGAACAAACTAAAAGCAAGGAGACGCATTTCACAGGCACCTGGCGGAACAAGGTACTGGAAAGCCAGACAAACAAAGCGGCAACCAAAGCAAACAAATCGATATATCTCGATATCCGATATCTGTTCTTCTCTTTCATCTTCATCATCATCTTCTTCTTATTCTTCTTCATCATCATCCGTGCATCAAATGCACACTCTTTTTTTCAAGATGTTACAACTTAAACCTCCTTTCATCAAAGTCTTGGCGCCTGCTCCACTCCTGGGCCAACACCAAGCAGCCGATGCGAGATTACGGCAAAAATCAGGTTGAAAAGTTGCTGCAAACCACCTGCAGTTTTTTGGGAGTCCGGGACAGGGACCAGAAGATTCAAAATATTTCAAGTGATCTAGTTGGTGGTTGAACCAACCCATTGTTAAAAAATATGCTCGTCAAATTGGATCATTTCCCTTGGTAGGGGTGAAAAATGGTGAAAATTCAAAACAAATTGAAACCACCACCGGGAAAACCATTCTTGGCAGCCATTGGGCCATTGGGGATGAAGTTGGAAACAATGATGAACATAAATACAGCATGCCGACGATGAAGGGAGGTCACCACAAAAGAGCCAGAGACCTGGCCTTCCACAGCATTGACGACAGATGGCTCATAGAAGCCAGAATATGAAAAGGTGACGAGGCAAACTCCTATCCTCAACGGTTCAAAACGACAGCAATTTTCCCACACCAAAAAAATTATCCACCCCGTGTTGGGGTCAACAGCTAGCTGCTAGCCCAGCATCATTGACAGGCACTCTCCCAGGAAGGCTGTGGCAAAAAATCGCCGCTTCACCTGACAGCTGGCTGAGTAAGCAGGGAAGAGGAGTTTTTTGATCCAAATGCTTTACGACACGCTGGTGGCAGTTTGAATACCATGACCTTTTGCTAATTGTCTTTTAAAGAAACAGCTTTTTGGCCCACCTTCCGCAAAGCCCATAGGTGTTGACGCAAAGATGGGATTGCCAAGAACAGCATTGCACATGTCCTTAGGTCTTCCATTGTTTAGACAGCCCTGGATCTTAGAAGAATCATGTCATCGTTTTGGATGGGTTTTTTTGGTACCTTGCTGAGGCTGGATCAGTCCATTGGCCACGCGACTGGCCAGAAAGAACTGGAGCGGGTGAGCTGCAAGCTCCGAATCAGAATCATTGCCTCAAGGTAACGCAATGATTCGCCAAAGTCTGTTGGGACCCAACCTCCCAAAAAACAAGACCTGGAAGAACCATCAGGCCAAGTGACCTTCAGCGAAAGTGGCTTGGTGAAGGATCACATTATAGCAACAGATGAGAAACTCGCCCAAGACCACAAATCCTTAGTCAAAGAACACAGGTGCAGCCAGGTTGAGCAGCCGGTTTTCATTGCTACCACTCCACAGCTGCCTTCATCTTCATCCTATCACAGCAATTAGGTCCTGCTAGCTGAAGTTACCACGCTGTTGCAAGCATGTTCTGGACAAAAACACAACGCTTCAAATACATTCAAATACTCTATATAGATTGATCATGATGCTGAAATTAGCAATTCCCAGGTAAGATATTTGAGGAATCCAAAATGCAGGATCATACAGGTGTTTAACGATCAGTGCAAGATATGAGTTTGCCAAATTATGAAAAGTTCAGGCCCCTCGGCACATTCCATTCTAAGCGAATTGTTTATCTTAATATGACTTCAGGTCATGCAGCAAAATGCTGGATGCTATTCAATTCCCCTTGCCCCACAAGTCCATTTCTAGAAAAGAGGCAAAATGAAATCAATATAAGTCAATGAAGAAATCCTGATTTTTTGTGCAGAATTCATACATATTTCATATTCACTTTCTTCTAGCCGGCTACAGTAACGCATATTTTTGTCACAGCCACGGTCTGTTTGATAAACGTGTTGAACATCTGCTACTCGAAACGTGTCCCCTCAACTCTTGGATGAGTGTCTCACAGCCCGTTGCTGCCAGAACTTCCCAGTGGCCACGGAGGACAAACTACCATCCGCTGCCGGCAGAAAGCCTCCAACGCAAATCAGAAGCACCTGAGAGATGGGCGCGCAGGTAAGGTCTATCCATGGTCTATCCATGCCCCAGTCATCATCAAGCTCTACTTTACTTGTATTGTCCATTCCAGCACTCAATGATCACTGCCAGGTCAGTATAAGTTACATCTACAGCATATATATATATATATACACTGTTTCGTTTTTTCTCCCATTCTCAAGTCACAACAATCCTTACATCTACTTACATCACAACAATGCAAAATTGATCCGATTTCAAAATTCAAAATGGGTGCAAAGTTTTCTCCTAGTCCTGGGAAGCAATGACATGGCGACATGGCAACGGTCACTCAGCTCTAAGAGGGGAAGACCATGGCCCTCAACCTCTATGTTTGGTGGCCAACCTATGCCATTGACGTCCATCCCTGCCATCAAGATGCTGCCACCAGGTGCAACGGGCGTATGACTGGCGCAAAGCCCAGACTGGCGGCACTGGTGGAGAATGGAAGCATCCACAAGGCCGAAAGCTGCATCAATGGTGTGATGACCTGGACGGACAGCCGAGCGGTCGTGTCACGATGATCGCCTTGGGCTGGTTTTGAGCTACTCTGTATTATTTGGGGGGGAAATTTCAGTCCGGTTTGGGAAAAAGTTCTCTCTCTCTCTCTCTCTCTCTCTCTATCGGGCTTGGCTCCTTGCCGTCTCACAGAAACGCCCTCTACAGCAGACTCTTACGACATTCGTCAAAAGAGCTGCACGGAAAAAGTTGTCATGTAGTCATGTCATGTTTTGTGAGGAAAACAGGTGTTACAGCTCGGACAGTTAGCATTTTGAACTCAAAAATCAAGGTTTGGTTCAGATGATTTTTCTTTTCAATTGGGCGATTTTTAGCTTCAAAATGTGAATTTTCAATGGTGTATCTTTGGTGAGTCTTGTGTGACTGAGTCAACGGCAGTGCTGGAGGCAGAGGTGAAGGCACACAATGTACAAAGATACCTCGACCATGCGGGCACAGGTTTCTGCTTCCTCACGAATCTGGAGCTTCACATTATGGGTATAAGTCAATCCCGAATAGGCTTGCTGCAGCATGTTCAGCGATTTTCCAAGTAGATCTGTAAAGGGCAAGTCTTCAGTATCTTAAGGTACCAAAAAAACGGCTTCAAGTTGGAAAAACCCTACCAAAAACCTTGAAATTGGCTGAAAAGTGCATGTTCAAAATAGTAAGTCACCAGTCCATCGTCAAGTGACGCTGTAAAATGGAAAAAACCGCCAGCTCCAGCGAGTGCCAGCCGTGTGGAGCTAAGGGACATCGGCACCTAACAAACCAAGCAGCACATGAGAAGGAAATCCAACAAACATGAGGAAAAACTCCACCTTGGCCACATGGTTACTTCTAACAACAAAAACATTACACTTCAAAGACTTTCAAAGTCTGAACGCATTTGATTCTCCGATTTCATCATGATCCTCTTGTGATGTTGTACTATTAAAAAATATTATAAGTATTCTAGTTCTATGACCACTTAAATTATCTTTGGAAGCAGTGGTTCCACCGGCGTGTAGTTTTTTAAGGCCCTGGCAGTGTGTAGGTTGCAGGCTGCGGCTGTGATTAACGCCACAAAGCCACTCATCAAGGCATTCTGCTCCGGGGTCAAGCGATCGAAATCCTGGACGACGAGGTTTAGCCCACTCGAGCCGCGGTGGCGATTTCCTTGCCATTAACTACTGCTTCCTACAGAAATCCAGGATTTTGAAGGGTGGAATTCTCCAGCGAATGTCCCTATCCATTCGAAATCTCTTTGGGTCATCGGCCTTCTCGCTTGCATCATCCAAGGACCAATCTAAAGCCGGCACCTGAGTTGGCATGGTCACAAGAAGCAATGCTGTAAACTCTCGTCATAGAACATAACAATAAGGCGTTCACCTATTTGGAGATGCACTTATATGATATGCACTCAAATCCATTTCAGTTGTATCATGATATAACTAATATAACTTCTATTATTTGAACGATTTTCAACTACCAAGGTAATTTGGTAGTTGACAGGAAATACAGATATCACATCTGCCATCACTCAGATTCCGACTTCAGGAACCAGCTGTGTACCTATGCACAGCAGCTTAGCCGGGGAATGTTCAACGACCCCACTGTGGCCTTGATAGTTGGGGGAAAACCTGACCTTTTGGGGATGTTTGGAAAAAAAACATCCCATCCCATAGGATTCATGTATTACGGGTATACCATGGTATACCTACATTTTGGCACCAAATTGATGGGCCAAATGCTGGTGGATATTTTTACCAGTCCCATGGATACCTTGAAGATTTTCATGCACCTAAAAAGCGGGTTCGAATGTCCGTTTCCACACGACCATCTACTTTCAGAGACCTTTCGATTACAAAAAGAAAATCAAGCACAGAGCGAATCCAAAAATTTTATATACATACGGTACCGGTGTATTTGGAGTTTCCTGAACAAAGCAGCAACAGCATGCGGACAGTCAGCACCAGTTGTGGCGCTAACATAAAGAAATGGCGTGTGAAAGGCGTGATTTTGAGAAGCGTGAAGTCCCACTACATGAATCTAACCTGCCACATCCTCGTTTAACTTGAATGAGAATGATAATAAGCTTTTGATATGATTGAGAAACGGAGGGGTCCATTCTGACTTCTCGGATTGACTTATCATTTTTTACATTGGAGAGAGAGAGAGGGAGAGAGAGAGAGGGAGGAAATTCAAAGATGTGCAAGAGCAATGCACATCTTCATGTGCAAAAGGCTGTGCTTTAGCCAAAATACACGGCCGCAAGCGAGGAGAGTTGACCCTTTTCAAGGGCTTTGTGGGCTCGCATGCAGCGGCATCACCTTGCGAGGAAAACCATCACAGAAATCAGGGCATCCTCAAATCATATTGAGAAAATACAGGGCCCACAGCGCATTGTCATTACATGTTATCAAATGCATCTTTGAAAAGTTTGTCTCGGGGCAATAATCATATAGTCATGTATACATCAAAAAATATATATATATATATTATAATATATTTATATAAATCAATCGCATAATAGTGGTATGGGTTGACACAGTGCATGTGATGTTCGCAATTCTATCCAATTCTCCGGTGTTGTAGTTCTCACACCTCGGCAAAAGCTGAGGTTCCCAGCTAAGCGGTTTGGGCCGCCGCCGTCGCAGATTGCTTTTGGGCTCTGGCGGTGGTGAAGGTGGTTCCACATCCTCCACCTTAGTGTGGTGCAATTCGGGGGGTCTGCCTGGGGGTTCCAAATGCCAAAGCTAGAAAAAGTGGAGGGACAAAACAACAAAGACGCAGCTTTTGGGTGGAAACGGCTGTCTCAATCTTGACAGCAAAAAAGGAGCCTTTGAAAATACATGAGGCTTGATCTTAAGTTGCAGCTTTGTGACAGCAGCTGGCGGACGAATACAGGCATCCTTGGACTCACCATCTATATAAAACCTGCTAAAACAACAAAGCCTTTGCCAGTCTCAGTAATACAAATCACCACGAAAAGGTAAATTTCTGATCTAAAATGGCTGCAAATCTACAGTTTCAGTGGTAGCTGTACATCATGTTCGTCTTGGTCCTCTTGAGGAAAGGAGTTTCCGCGACATGCATGAATACACTACAGTCACTACAATATCATGATAGCATAAGCAGTAAGGTCACTCACTACATGAACAAAGAATCCTGATGCCACATGCATCATATCCATCCATCATCGCATCGTTCAATGCCAAATACATCATACTAGCGCATACGGATGACTCTATATTATATAACAATAGGTATACATGTGTAGTTAGTGTGCATCTATTACTGCATTCTATGTAATATTTATGATGCAAATCAATTAAAAAGAAGGCCGATCAACTATGACCTCAACGTATCTGAACATGTGAAAAACCCTCTTTCCTACTGTTGATGCTTCAGAAATCCTGCGATCACCAGTTGAGGTTGGTTGAGGGATAGGTAGTTTTTCCCCGAAAAATTTACAACAGGTTTCCAAAAAACATCCAACAAGGTCATGGTTCTTTGGGATTTCTGAACCCATCAACCAGTGTAGGCCTCCTTGACCGTCCAAGCTTCGCAAATGACATCGCTCACTGCCCAGCAGCAGGTCGCCTGAGTTTTGTGGAGTGACTCGGATCCCCCCCAAAAAAACAAATGGATTAGCCAAATGTAGGTATGCCATACATGGATTTCTATGGGCTGTATGTAAATATATATAGTCTATATATATCATAAATATATATATATATATCATGTTGTATCTTACATATCTGGTTTTGTGACATGTATGTTACGTAGTACTTTCGACGATCCATTAAATATGATGAGTAGATATCTATTTCTATCTATTTCTCAACGGCACTGAAGATGAATCTCAATCCAAGGCGCTGCCACTGTTTGCCAGAGCCATGTCAACGATCTCTGGGAGTCCTAAAATTGGTTGCCAGAGCAATGTGGCCAATCCTCCAACGTTTTTGGTGTTTTTTGTTTTTACGGGCACAAATTTCACCCGACTGGGGGATACAGGTGGATGACAATGGATGTAGATAGACCCACTATGACTCAAGTGAATCATGACATGACTGGCAGCCTAGTGACGTAGTGACGTCAAGTCTACACAAAAGAAACACCCAAATGTCAAAGCATGAGATCCCTGAGATGCTTTGTTTCTGACTGCTGCAAAGTTACCATATTGCCAGCTTCTATGCTCAATACATCAAGAACCAAGGCAGTATTATTGACCAGCTCAAGTCCTCAGTTGATAGATTTTTTGCTGGGATTCAAGGGAGTCGTGAACGACTCCTAAAATAGCCTGAAGCTTTCACAACTCCATCACATACACACACTCCAGGCAGTAGGTTTTTGGATGAACTCTGATATAGAGAGAGACATATACCTGTTCGACCTGATGACCACGCTTCAAGGGATTTAGTCCAGCTAATGTAGTAGGTCACAAAATGTCGCCACTGCAAAGTTTCGCCACACAAAGCTTGGATTTGCATGGCTTTGTACCTCTTCACTGAGCCTCCTTAAGTGCAGCTAGACCACCTCCAATGGGAGATGCTTCCAGCATGGCCGTTGGGGGCTCAAAATCAGATGTATCAAAAAATCGACACCTTAAGGGTCAAACTGCTGTGAATCTGTAAATCTATCTTTGATCTACTCGTCGCCAAAACCTAGATAAAACCGGTCGTTCAAGTCGTGGACTTGAACGATGATTGGCTTGCTTCCACTTACAGCTTCTGAAGCGACCTGTACATTGCTAGTCTGAGTCAAAGCCAGTCGCCCAGTGAAAAGCATCCAAATGGTACCATCTGTATGCTGTATGCCATCTTTCAAATGTGCACACCATTTCTTTCCTCGGAGTTGCTGTTCAGTAGCTGTAGAAACTGCTGGCATATGCTGGCATGTTTTTTTCTCAATCTTGTCAAATCTTCGAAGCGCCCCAGCTTTCGAAGGCAACATGCAGCGGACAAGAAATAAGAAATTGCTTCCACTGAATATCTTCAAAGCAAAACGGCATGACCTTGGAAATTATCTTTAGTCGCCCTCCAACAAAATTATACAAAATCATTGCGTTCAAAAAGTCTGGTCCTTATCTTTGGAACTTCGTATTTTGAGTGTGTGTGTGTGCCAAAGCCCTACTATTATGACTGGCTCCCATTGTCCATAGCAGCAATGTGCCTTCGCCTTACTGACAAAGTCAGTTTCATCCAGCTGCAGGCCATATTTCAAAGCAAGCATGTCCTCAACGAATGTGTTGCCCGATCAACGGTACAGTAGATTCCCACATGTTCCTCCAAATCACAAACCTGTAACGCAACGTAGTGGTGCATTCTCACGGTGGTATGTATCTTATACCAAATATGAGTTTGGCATAAAAATAGATAGAATACACGGGCTAATCACACGCAATATTCCACCGTCAAAACTGGCAAATCCCCTATTGTTTGGGAAGGTCCGGCAAAGGGAGTCCGATCCACACACGGTTCGCAGCGTCCTGAACCACAACGAAGAGGCTGCGAAACGGGCATGTCTCCTGAAGAATCTTGCAAGGTCAAACGGTGTGAAAAAAACTTTCCTCAGCAGCTCGTGTTGCTAGCTCGATATGGTTTGAACATGTTTGAACTGATGAAGACCTGAAGTATGTAAGTCCAGCAGATTGACTTTCAGTATCTTTCAATGATTTTCAGGTTCCCGCTGTCAAAACAGCTTTTCTGCTCCCTACGAAGCCCCCGAGAATCATGCTGCCGGTCCCATGGATGGTCGATCTCTTCAGGTGGCGAAATCAACCTCCTGTCCAGGCCAAAGAAAATGTAGGAGATGATTGCTTCGGAAGCACTGGCAGGCGGGGACGAATTAAATAAACTTAAGACTAAATCGTTGTATAATCAAGCATGTAAGCCTCCAAACTGCTTCTGACATACAATACTGCCTGACAAATGCACTTCTTGTGCTTGTTGCCTAATTATGTTGCCTGAGGGGTATCATCAGAAGCCTCAAATCAGTCCAAACCAAAGTCTTTATTTATACAGAAGTCAGTTCAACTCCTGTGAATGTCGTTATTGGTCAACGTCTATCTCTCAACCTCTTTCGGTCAAGGGCTTGTCTGTGACCAGAAGGTCAAAGCGATGGAAAGCTAATCTTCAACCATCTGAATCAAATCAGATACACTGCTGGTTTGGATTTGTGCTCTTGCCTTCAATTGGGGTATTCCTCATGCCTACCTCCAAGGACGAAATTAGATTTTAAATTGGAGATGCTTTTCTCTTATCAAAATCAAAACACAGGAACTCCATAAAAGCATGGATACGGTTGCAATTTGTTGAAGCCGTTTTTGAAGAGACATGCTGAAGTGTCTTGGTATTCTCTGGGCGCAATTTGAATCTATCTCAGGGTCTGTCCAGTATGTTTCATCGTTTGCCGAGGGGCCCTGAGTTGCTGCGTGACCGTGCACTCAAAGAAGGTCTCCGCGGACTGAGCTGAGAACAAATGGCACCGTTGCACAGTTCAATTGGCAGCCCCAACAACAACCACGACCACAACAACCGCAACCACACCGACAGCATCCCAGAGTTGCATTGAAGTGGCTAGCCATTCGAAGCAACTTCATCGTCCACGGGGCTTAATTGCCTCAATTGCTGGGAAGAGTGTGAATTATTGACCTCAGCACTAAGAAAACATGCACATACCTTATACCTACTATCAACAATATGAAAAATTTATTTTTTTTAAAAAAAAAGTAACTATGCCTACATTTTATATTCACATAATCAATCATGTATATCATGTATATTCATGACACATATACAAAAATCATGACTATCTATGTATGCCCTTGGAAGCAGATGTGAATTCTGCAACTTTCGAAACGCCCAAGGTACGGAGAAAGCCTCAGCTGCGACTCCGATTTGGAGGTCAAGATCCCCCGCAGCGCCCTGAGAGCTGAAGGTGGCAGCGCACAGGTGTTATAAGGACCCCCTACTGACCTACCTTGTGGTATCTGTGCCCATAAGGTTTGACCTAAAGCTACTTGTATATTAATAATAACATACCTACATGATGTACATACATGGATGTACATATACTTACATGCATAGGGAGTAACATATACATGTGAAAATTCTTCGTTCTTTTCAGACCAGCTTCATATATCATCATGATTAATCTAACATTAGTGTATAAAATAGTGTATATATATATATATGCATATTGTGTGCGTAATGTGAAAAACTTATCTCATACATTTATATGTCATACATTGTGTTGTTTTTGTCGATGTGTATCTATATATACACATGCACTTGGATCACATGGTCCATCCAGCCATGATGTGTTTTGGCAAGGTGGAAAACGAATGCAAACAAATTTGGTGTTGGCCTGAGGCTATGCAGAGCCGAACATATAAGTTGCAAACGTCTTTTCTTACAATTCTTGCAAAAGTACATTACACTCGTGGATATATACCTAAGTGGCAGCAACTCCACTGATGCAATCTACTAATTGACATACAGTAGGCAGGTTTCAAACAAACGATCACTGCAATTAAACCCGAAAAACAATGCAGGAGATTTCATCTTTCGACCGGGTGGCATCTTCTGAAGTTTGGGATCATGTCCTGGGAGCTCACCCGCGGCCCTGAGCATTTTGGCAACTGGCGTGTGTTGATACGCCAGGTGCACGCATGCTTCTGTTGAATAAGGAAGAATATAAAGATGAATGGAAATTGGTGGGGAGAATTGGGACAAACATAGGCAAACATTTGCCTGGCAGGTATAGAAACAAGCTGAAACAAGCAACAACCAGTCGACCCAAGGCCCCAACACTTTGGCACTGAGCTGTGCTTGCCTGAATGCTCTGCAAGGCTGGGCCCTTATGTTGATGGTTAAATCTGGGTTTCACCAGTTGAGGTTTGTAGTAAAACTCCAATTATCTACAGGGGTTTTATACATCCAAATGGTGGTTGTTTTGGATTTCTGAATCATCAACAGTATCAAACAAGTCTGGAGGGGCCCAATGTTTTTTCATGCACGAGACTCGCCTCCCAAGGTGACTGGCAAAGAAACTGCTTGGCTGCGAGAACAAAATTTGAGCCATGCCAAGCTGCGAGGCCACACCAATAGCAATGCAGGAGCTAGTTAGGACACGGCAGGAGCTGGAGAATTGAAAACTAGTA
This sequence comes from Breviolum minutum Mf 1.05b.01, assembly GCA_000507305.1. NCBI lineage: Eukaryota > Dinophyceae > Suessiales > Symbiodiniaceae > Breviolum > Breviolum minutum. The sequence goes on along the minus strand of DF239447.1, from coordinate 3,848 downwards.
AGCATCACCATGAGTTTTATCCATCGGCACGACTAAAGCTTTAAAATGCTTAAAACACATCGATAGCTGGCTGGTTGAGCTCAAAGAACCATTTCAGACATTTTCAGATTCAAATACAAAAATCGGCGTGACCCAATCTTGACTCTTGGACATTTTTCTCTACATCATATTTCAATGGCACTGTCACTATGCAAACTTCAAAACCTCCAACCTCAAAAACTTCCAAATTTCTCCGTTCGACTTTTTTCGACATCTTTTCGCATTCCCTACTTTTTTGGGTTGGCACATGTTTTGCCGGGTGAAACCGGGTTTTTCCAGCTAGGCATCCACGTGGTTGCAGCCGCAACTACCCATCTTGGCAGTCCCTCAAATCCTTGGTCAGGGTGGGTCATCTAACAAGGTGATGGTTTGTGAAACCTCCTAAAGACGTTGGAAAAAATTAAGCATTATTGATTTTTAAAGTGAAAGCCTATGACAAATAAAGCAAACACTGCATAATGAATCTACATCAACTGGGTGCAGGATTTTTTTTCAGAGTATCATGATCCTTCTTGAAGGATCAAATTTGCCCAACAGAAACACCCCAGGGTGTATGGTGAGTGAAGTGAGTCTCACTCATCTCTTGGCAAACTCCTGAGTTTGACCTCGAGAAAAAAAAAACACACTTTTAACATTGCCAGCCATGCCTCTCTGCCAACAATTTTTCCGTCATGGTCTTGAACTGTGCTTCGGAACAAGCAGAAGGACACATCTCCTTCTTCATACCTTTCAGAAGACACCGTGGATGAACATCACTTCGACTTCGTCGTAGTTGTTGCCGCAAGTTGTCTTCTAAGCAGCTAAGACCTTGGAGATGCCAAAGGAAGCTATAACTATACCGTTGGACCGTTGATGATTCAGAAATCCTCCTGAAAAACCACCGAATGCATGGAAAAACCACCCGTGAATCCTTGGATAAACTGAGTTACTGGATGCCAGATAAACTGTGCGGATCAGGGCCGTCTTGTCAACTTCAAAACTTGGCTGCTATTTTTTAGCAACAGCTCGCGCCAGATCCAAAGATTTGAAAACCATCATCATTGATGGAGGAAATATTTTACTCAGGGGATAAATCATCATCCAATTTTGGAGGGGAGATGTCATCATTGACTCAGATATTATATATACATATCCCCTCCAAATTGCCATAGATCCAATCGAGTCAATGATCCAGGATGATCCGTTTTCGGTCGATTTCGACACGTGTTCGGTCGAAACCTTGGAACCACCCATCAATTGAGCTTTAGAAGAGGAAAAAAAGGGGGGAATGCATTCCCATTTCAATGGCACGCGATCTTTAAGAGTGATTTTTATCAGCTATCATCAGCTATGATGACTCCTGCTAGTTAGAAGGTGCTGTAATCATGTTTAGTAATCCATGGCTAAACCCCCATCATCAGCTACTATCAACTATCCCCCCTCCCCCCCAAAAAAAGGCCCGCTACAGTATAACCCTCCCTGAAACTAAGTAACATAGCATCTGAAGATGGTTCATTCCCTTTTGGGATGATAAATTTTGAAGGGGTATGTTAGGGCTTAAGGATGCTTAAGGCTTAAGGCCTCAGGTTGGGGAGTAGAACCCTCCAACCACCAACCATCAAATCCGGACGCAGCCATGGCACTCACCGGTCGATGCAGCTGGCTGGCAGTTGGGTGTTGAACCCTGCGAGCGTCAATGATGCGTTGCATGCGTTGAGCCCAGTCCTTCCCGCAGACAGGGTGCTACCAGAGAACGGTGTAGGCATTCTGTCTACAATATGTTTGTATATAGTATATACATATAAACATATTGATATATATATAAGTTACNGCTGTTCTCAAAGTCTGGGGCAGTGGTTCCAGCATTGGAGACAGAGGTCACTGCTACTTGGCTGCGTTTTTTGTTAGTAACTGGCAACTGACAAATGCTTATGAGTAGTGAGATGCCTTGGGGGTAGGTTGCCTGACACGATTTTCCCCCAAAATATTTCATCACTACATAGGGGCATTTTTTCACCAAGATAATTTTAACATTCTTATTTCCATATTTTGCCCCAACAAATTTCATCACTACTAGGGGCATTTTCCCCCAACATATTTCATCACTACATAGCATCATTTCCCCCCAAAATCATATTAACATTTTTCTTAACATATCATGTCAGGCAACATACCCCCAGTCCCCCTCATAGAAAATAGGTTAGTAAAAAACATTGATACATTAATTACTTAAAAGAAATGTATCAATGCACGTTGTCAAAAACAGTTCATCTACACAGCAAACGGTCTTCAATCACTGCATTTCTTTTCTGGCGCTTTGAATACTGTTTGCGTCTCACGGTGAAACCTTCCATGAAGAAACATATTGCTCTACAGTCACAACTTTTGTGCCAATCTTCCACTCGCCATGGACTGCCTGNTCACAACTTTTGTGCCAATCTTCCACTCGCCATGGACTGCCTGAGGCTTTTTGTAGTTGGATGCACTCACTTCTGGCGCAACAATGACCCATTTGATGGTTGATACCTTCTCCAGAGATGCTTTGTCGAAGTGCTTCTCAAACACTTCTCGCATTTTTCCAATCTTGCAATCATGTTTGTCAGCCTTTGTCGTCTGCAACAACCACAACGTATATTCTTCAGAAACTACAGTCAGGAAGAAAAAGTCCGCTGCTGGAAAATTGTCTGCAAGTGGATGATACAGTTGCGCAGCCGCCAAAAACTCCTTGTTCGCTCCTGCTGCTTCTGTCTGCAGTTCCTTCCTTTGGTTTGGAACTGCAACTTTGAAAGTTTCCTTTGAGCCTAAAAAACTGCCGTGAAGGTCATACTTCTTCTTTCCTTTGCCCGTGAGACACTGTTCCTGTTTACTGACTTTCTGTTGCCCAACCAAAGAACCTAAGGGTTTTGCACTGAGATACTGCGTCACGAACTTTTTTTGCTCCTCTTCAGTCTTGAGGTTGAGCTTCTCGCAAATCACCTGCACTGCAACCTTTGAGTCAATCAATCGGACAGTAGGCTTTTTGAAAGGCATCGGTTGTGGTGTGTCTGCATGAATTTGGAGCAAGTAGCTCATTTTGCTGTTGGCTCTGTCTTCTGCACCTTGCGGGTTCTCAAAGTGCTGTAGCAACAAATTCAACTCCTCAAAGCTCTTGATTGACACATATTGGTCTATCAACTCCTGAGCAGCTTTGGACTGGTCTGGGATTTGCCCCTGCTCCTTAACCAAGTCCGCCNACCACCAAGAAGCGCATGAGCATTGATGACATCTTTCTCCTCGTAGGTGGGGAACAACACCTTCCTATGTTTCACCAGCTCCTCACTTGACCAAATTGGCATATAACGGCGCTCACTGTAAGGTGATTGTTGCTTCCATGTTTTATTGTAGCAACGCTCTCGCAAAGATGTGAAAACGATGGTGCATCCAGCAAAGCGATGTTCAACCACTGAGGCAGTCTCACTTCCAAGCGGGTCTGCCAAGAGCACCACTTTGGCGTCTTCCAGCTGCGAGAAAGGTTTCTCTTCACGATGAGCCCCCGTCTTACCAGAACCAGACTGTCGCGACCAAAACTTCTGTCCTCTTTGGATTACGATGCTATAGCCCTGCTCAACCAAAAAGGCAACCATGTAGGCGAGGAAAACGGACTTGCCAATGCCCGGTGTGCCAGTAATGACAAACATGCCGGTGCGAGGTTTCCGGGGTTTGAATTTGGCATTCAACCAATTCATGATTTGAGCACGCATTTCTGTATAGCACTGGCGCACTATCAGCTTGTCTTGCATAGTCTCATCACCCAAAATGTGCTTGGAAAACTCCAACACTTCATCAGCTTT